>JAZGTL010000044.1:872500-1472500 GCA_037349345.1 Oemleria cerasiformis | reverse complement strand
ATTATGATTCACATATTTACATGATAGTAAGGAAATATTATCAAACAGCAAGGATAAGTTATAACTCTCGATTGGGTACATCCAACGATAATGCACCGGGCCAGCTAGCTTTGCCTCATCCAACAGATGTATTAGTAGGTGCACCATTTCATCAAAGAATGCAGGTGGATATATTTGCTCTAACCGGCACATGATGTAGAAAATATCCTCGTTAATTGATTCGAGGTCCACCTTAACCAAGGATCTGGCACATAGTATCTGGAAGAATTGAGACAAATAAACTATCGTCTCAACAACACCAGGCTCCAAGAAGGGCCTAATACCAATTGGAATGAGTCATTGTAGCAAAACATGATAGTCATGGCTCTTCATACCAGACATGATCCCACCATCGGTACTAATGCTTCGGGATATGTTGCCGGCGTACCCGTCGGGAAATTTCACACCCTGCAACCACTTCAGGAATTTTTCTTATTCGCCGGCATAAATGTATAACTTGGATGAGCCATGATGTATTTGCTATTAACGACTTTTGGCCACAAATTAGGCTGAATCCACATTTCTTGCAGACACAGATGAGTCTTTTTTGTGTCCTTTGACTTGCCTTCAATGGGTAAAGTCGTTCCCACAACACTCTCAGCAACATTCTTCTCGATGTGCATAGGATCCACGATGTGTCTAATTTTCAATTTTGACCAATATCCCAACCGGAAGAATATGCTCTTTTTCATCCAATTTTCTTGTTCAGCTGGTTTTGATTCTCGTGTGACGAAGTCATGTATATTGTTCAGTTTGGATAATATCTCATCACCGCACATCTCCCTTGGTCGAGCTTGTAACTCTGATTTGCCATCAAATGAGTCAGATTGCATTCGTCATCGGTGATCCCAGGTAGAAAACTTCTCGCACCCAAGTAGCATACCTTAGATGCGTGCCAAAAGGACGTTGTGTCTGGTCCACCTGTCGGGAAAGCAAGATAGCCCTTGGTGCTCTATCCCGACAACATACCATAAGCAGGAAAATCATTAATTGTCCACATTACGGCCGCTCGTAGAGTGAACATTTCTCCACTACACTTGTCGTATGTTCGGACACCATTTTCACACAGATCCACAAGCTCATCAATCAACAGCCACAAATACACATCGATGGAATTACTCGGCGATTTGGACCCTGGTATCAAAGTACTGAGCATTGTGAATTCTTTCTTCATGCATCTCCAAGGAGGCAAGTTATACGGAACCATAATCACTAGCCAAGTGCTATAGGGCTTTGCAAACCTCTCAAACAGATTAAACCCGTCAATAGCGAGCCATAATCTAACATTTCTTGGCTCCGCAGTAAACTCGAGATACATCTTATCAAATTCCTTCCAAGCTTCTCCATCAGGTGGATGCCTCAGTACATCATCATCAACGCGTTCATCCTTGTGCCACCTCATATCACGGGCTATGTGGGACGACATGTAGAATCTTTGTAACCTTGGCTTCAGTGGAAAATAATGCAACACCTTGTTCGAAATCTTGTTCTTTTGAAACCTAGGCTCATTGCACACGAGACATTTGTCAAGCTGCTTGAATTCACCGTAAAACAATGCACAGTTGTTCTTGCATGCATGGATCTTGATATACCCTAAACTGAGGCCCTTCAACAGCTTCTTCGTGCTACAATGATCTTTAGGCAAACGGTTGTCATCAGGGAGCATTCGGATAATGATGTCCATCATGTGATCAAAATGCTTGTTCGTTTGATTATACTCAACTTTCATGTGCATCAACTCCACAACTGCCCCTAGAACCGAAAAGGATTTACAACCGGGGTACAATTCGCGTTGAGCTTCTTTCAACAATCTCTCGTAATGGAGCTCAAAGTCTTCGGGTTGCAACATGGGCACCTCATCATCACTTGATCATTATCACATCGCCCATCCAAAGCACTTTCGTCCCGACGGATCCCGGGAACCGAAGATGTCGATGCGGAAAATATTTCTTCACCGTCATAGATCCAATTAGTGTAGTTGTGTATGATCCCATTCCATTCTAGATGAGTTTGGACCTCATTCAACGACATCCAACTGCAGTTGTTACATTTACGGAACGGACACCTAATTCGTCTTTCATCACTGGTGCAAAGGCAGTGAAGCTATCGATCCCATTCAAATACTGATAAGAAGATCTATCCAATATTTGCATCCAGCCTCTGTCCATTGTGCCTGCTTTCACAACATAGAGTCAACATAAGTAATTGAGTTAACATTGTCCTGTAATTAGAATAAGTTAAAATCAAAAGCAGCTTGTCTCCTTATGCCTCCGGTGATTTGAACCTATCTCATTCGAGAGTGCACGTTCTGTGCTGTGTAGTTTGCGACCTACGAGGCTAAGTTTCGATCGAGGGAAATTTCGGCAGCATCTCCCTACAGTTCCCCAAATGCACGACGTAGATATTATAAACAAATATCTAGTATGCATTCTGAGAACATTGATGGGATACAAACCGAATTTCCCACAATCAAAACCTAACCTCGTAGACCGCCAACTACACAGCACATAGTTGCACACCCCCAAACTGTCCGAATAAATGGATAATTCAAGAGTTAATAAATCAACCTGATTCACTAACTCTCAAACGGGTCTAAGGTTTTTCATTGAATTTCATTATACGAAGTTAATCGACTTCGCATAAACGGTTCTTAAATATGAACATATTTCACTCCGTCGGAACTACATATAGCGTTTAACAAAAAATATCACAACAAATTCACAAATACAAACATATATTAATTATGCATAAAACAGAGTTTACAATTTTCTTATTTCCGTACATATTTTCTGTTTTCCTATTTTCCTAACATATTTTCTAATTTCCTAACATTTTTTCTAATTTCAATAATTTCAGTACATATGTTTTATTTTCCTATTTTCCTAAAATATTTTATAATTTCCTAATTTCCTAACATATTTTCTATTTCCCTAATTTCATAACATATTTTCTATTTTCCTATTTTCCTAACAATTTTTCTAATTTCCTAAACATTCTAAACAATTTCTAATTTCCATACATATTTTCTTTTTTCCTATTTTCCTAACATATTTTCTAATTTCAATAATTTCATTACATATTTTTTATTTTCCTATTTTCCTAAAATATTTTCTAATTTCCTAATTTCCTAACATATTTTCTATTTCCCTAATTTCATAACATATTTTCTATTTTCATATTTTCCTAACAAATTTTCTAATTTCCTAAACATTCTAAACATTTTCTAATTTCCGTACATATTTTATATTTTCCTAACATATTTTCTAATTCCTAATATGTTTTCTAATTTCAATCATTTCATTACATATTTTTTATTTCCCTATTTTCCTAAAATATTTTTTAATTTCCTAACTTCCTAACATAGTTTCTATTTCCCTATTTTCCTAACACATTTTCTAATTTCAATAATTTCATTACATATTTTTAATTTTCCTATTTTCCAACAAAATTTTCTAATTTCCTAATTTCCTAACATATTTTCTATTTTCCTAACATATTTTCTATTTTCATATTTTCCTAACAAATTTTCTAATTTCTAATTTCCACAAATTCTAAACAATTTCTACACAATTTACACAATAAATACACAATTTCATAACATAATTATATCCAAAATTCTTAAAAAATTAAATTGAGAGGCAAACACGCATACCTTTTTATAAGTATTCCTTCAAATCAACCACAAAATTCCTAAAATACAAAACATAATTAATTTCCAATCAAAAACTAAAATCTCAAAACTAAAAAAAGTAAATTTCTCAAACCTTCAAAATTGATATTGTTGATTAAGAGAGAAAGAGATTTGATTGATAGTGAAAACGGTGATGAGATGATGAAGCTAGAGAGAGAGAGAGACAGAGAGAGAGGAGCAGGAGTCTGAGATTGTGAAGCAGAGAGGAAGAAGAAGAAAGGAGAGGTTGGGATATTTAGTGTGTGTAGACTTTTGCCCAAAGAAGTATATTCACAAGGCAAAGTTTAATAATTCGTCAGGCAAGATTAAGTCAACGCCAAGTGTTATCCGACAACTGATATTCATTGTCATATCTCATCTTACCCGACAGGAAGAACGTCTCGTCCCGCAAACCCTTCCTATTTTACGCGCCAACAACTTATTCTTCCCGCCATCACCTTACCCGGTGAGCCTTCGGGTTCGCCGGGAAAACTCTATTTACGCGGCGAAAAACACTTTGTCAGCAAATTTTTGTCGGGCAACCTCGAATTTCTTGTGGTGTAGCTTGTACGCAAGTTATGTTTATTGTTGTTTATCACTTTTACTAATTATATCATATTTATTGACCAATCTTACAGACCTCCTTTTTTAACTTTTAAATTTTAATAAAAGTGACTTGCTATTGCCTGTGACTTCCAGGCCGATATCTCTTCGAGAGGCGGTCGATCATGATACAGCTAGCGTCTAGAGTACCATCAAAGCTCGAAATTTTTTTCAAATCCTACGATAATAAGGCCAAAATTATGTGGCGTCCGCATATCAACGGTAATATATGATTTTAGTTCTCGATCAATTGAAAATAGTAATTAAATTCTTCTACTTGCGTTTTCATCTGCAATTTAAAAAAAAGACACCTATTTTAATTTGGACAATACTTGCATCCCACCTTATTAGTACATCCTCATACCACCCTTTTCATTTATCGAATTAACTTTGTACATCTATCAGAATCGGAACCGTTCATTCTCGAAATCATCATGTCATGAAGAAACAGAGTTTTCTTATATATCAAAACTGATATTACAATCTATTTATATATGAGGAATATGAACGTAAACCTTTCAGTTACTACATAACGGAAATGTATGTACAATCTAATAATATCATAACAGCTGCAAACAATTATATGTTGGCATTCGTTGGCTTTAAACCACCCGTTACTAGTCATAATTAGGATAACTGCCTAACATTCGCCTGCAAACTGGATACCGAATAGGTGACGAGTTTGGAACAAGACGTTCAAAACGGTCAGCTGGTAACCCTTTTGTGAAGACATCTGCAAGTTGATGTTGAGATGGAACGAACTGAACTTTGTGACTGCCAGAGGCAACCCATTCACGGACAAAGTGATAATCAATAGCAATGTGTTTTGTACGAGCATGGAAGACAGGGTTAGCGGCTAAGTATGTGGCAGACAGGTTGTCACAGTTAAGTAAAACCGGACGGGTAAGTGGAAAACTAAGTTCAGTTAAGAGACCTTGAATCCATAGAGTATCTACACAGGCATAGGCAAGAGCTCCATATTCGGCTTCGGCACTAGAACGGGAAACTGTAGGCTGCTTCTTGGCACTCCACGAAATGAGGTTGGGTCCCAAGAATACACAATACTCGGTTGTGGACCTGCGAGTGTCAGGACATCCAGCCCAATCTGCATCGAAATAGGTGACTAAGAAGGAACAGTCATGAGACCTGCGAGCAGGAACGCCAACTCCAAGGGTGCCTTCTAGATAACGTAAAATCCGTTTGACTGCTTCAAAATGAACATCACTTGGTGATCCCATAAATTGAGAGACATGTTGAACAACATAGGAGATATCAGGACGAGTCATGGTGAGATATTGTAAGGCGCCAACCAACTGTCGATAAGGGGTAGGATCCACAAGGACAGTACCATGGGTCCAAGAAAGGGTACCTTTGGAAGCCATGGGTGTAGAAACAAGTTTGCAATCCAAGAGATTGCTGCTTTTGAAATGATCAATGGTGTACTTGTTTTGAGTAAGATGGATGGAAGTAGGGTGATAATGGACCTCCACACCAAGAAAATAATGCAAACGCCCCAAATCTTTTATGTCAAACTCAGCGCCCAATGTGCGGAGAAAGGCAAGGAGATGAGAAGAATCACTGCCAGTGAGAATGATGTCATCTACATATAGCAGCAATATCATAACAGAAAAGTGATCATGATAAACAAACATAGAGTTGTCAGCCTGACTTTGAGTAAAGCCAACACGAAGAAGGAAAGAACTAAAATGCTGAAACCATGCCCGGGGAGCCTACTTAAGGCCATGAATGGCCTTATGAAGTTTACACACATGATTGGGCGGGTGAGGATCAGCAAAGCCAGGTGGTTGCCGCATATAAACATCTTCGGATAGGGAGCCGTGCAAAAATGCGTTTTTGACGTCGAGTTGCCGAAGAGGCCATCCAAAAGAAATAGCCAGACAGAGAACAGTGTGAATGGTTGTGGGCTTAACCACAGGACTGAATGTATCAAAATAATCGACACCAGATTGTTGATGGAAGCCTTTGGCAACAAGGCGTGCCTTATATCGTTCAATTGTGCCATCGGAGTGCCGCTTTATTCTGAAGACCCATTTGCAACCAACCGTATTAAGCGAAGGAGATGACGGCATTAAGGACCAGGTGCCCTGCTGAAGGAGGGAATGATACTCATCTAGCATGGCCTGTTTCCATTCGAGATGGCGATATGCTTGTGTGTAACATGTGGGTTCAATGTCTGTGTTGACCAAAGCAGAGAAAGCATGAGGAACAGGTTACCGAATAGAAAAATTGGCATGATATTTGGGATTGGGCTTGACAATTCCATATTTGGATCGGGTGTGAACAGGACTGAGACGGGCACTTGGTGGTCGAGGAGCAACGGCAGGGACATTAAATGGAACAAGAGGAGACGACGAACAAGGTGTTGGAGAAGAGATGGGAACGACTGGCTGTGGAAGAAGAGGAAGGCAGTCTAGTGGTGTTGGAGAACGTGGGTCTGAGGATGGGGATTATACGGCCGATGTTGGAGAAGAGGTGGGGACGACAGTGTGTTGGAGAACGTGGGTCTGAGGATGGGGATGATACGGCCGGTGTTGGAGAAGAGGTGGGGACGACAGTGTGTTGGAGAAGGGAACGGCAGTCTTGTGGGGTTGGAGAAGATGGGGCTGATGATGGGGGCGATACGGCTGATTGTGGAGAAGAGATGGGGGTTGGTTGTGGAGAGCCAGGGTCGATGGGAAAAGATGGAGAGGAAGTTGACCCAGATGTGGACCGGGCTGATTCTTGGGAAGTGACAACAGTAGTGGGCCGAGCTGGTGGACTAGGAAGAAAGCCCACGGGGACTACACCAAGATTTGATAGTTGAACAGGCTTAGAAACAACAGCATAATAGAGTTGGTCTTCATGAAAAATGACATGGCAGGAAATGTAGAGCCAACCTGTAGGAAGATGGAGGCAGCGGTAACCATGATGACGATCACTGTAGCCAAGAAAACACACTGAAGAGAACGAGGTTGTAATTTGTTAGTTACATAATCTCCAAGATATGGCTAACAAATACAGCCAAAAACATGAAGGAAAGCGTAATCCGAGGAAATGCCAAATAATAACTTATAGGGGGAAGTCCCTTTAAGGATAAGGGTTGGAAGTCGGTTAATCAAAGAAACTGCCCTACAAAATGCCTCGACCCATAGGTTGTGAGGCATGTGAGCAGTGTGTAAGAGGGTGCGACCCATATCAACAATATGACGATGTTTGCGCTCTGCTAACCCATTTTGTTGGGGTGTATGAGGACAAGAAAAACGATGCACAATGCCATGAGTAGCAAAAAACTGTTTAAATTGCAGGTTATCATATTCCTTCCCCGCATCACTTTGAAATTGTTTGATAGACAAAGAGAATTGAGTTTTAACATACATAGCAAAAGTACAAAAATGACCAAAAACTTCGGATTTAAGACGCATAGGGAAAATCCATGAATAACGAGTGTAATCATCCATAAACAAGACATAATATCGATAGCCAGAAACATAAACAACAGGAGACATCCACACATCTGAATGGATTAAAGCAAATGGCTTAGTAGAACAATGGTCATGAGAAGAAAATGAAAGTTCTATTGATTTAGCCAACGCACAATGGCTACAAGTTGAATTTGATAAACGAGAAAGAGAACCTAATAAGGACTTAGAAACAAGTGTGCGAAGAACATTATTGGAGGGATGACCAAGACGACGATGCCACAGAGAGGACGACGCGACGATAGAAGAAAAAGCTTGCTTGGAACCCGACAATTGCGTTGGAAAGATAGGATAAAGACCATCTTTACATAGGCCCTGAAAGAGAACAACACCACGCTGTAAGTCACGAATTTGGTATCCCCAAGGAAAGAAGGTAATACTAACATTAAAATCACGAGTAAATTCAGTGACAGATAAAAGATTTTTACGTAGGGAAGGAACACGGAGAACATCAGAGAGCCGAAAGAAAAAGGGACCCGAAGAAAAGGAAAGGTTACCATAATGAGTGATGGGGAGGGTGTCACCATTATCAACAACAACCTGATCTGAAGCTGCATACGGAGTGCCAGAGTGTAATTTTTACGCATCATGGGTCATGTGATTGGTGGCACCGGAGTCCAAATACTAGTTAGGGCCTGAAGAGGACGCAACATGCATGCCAGCGAGAGCACAAGGATAAGGGAACTTGGCTTGAACATGACCAAATTGTTGGCAATTCCAGCATTGAATTGACTGGCGAGAGGGTAGAGGACCCAAAAGACCTTGAGAGAATGAGGAAGGACGTGGAGCACGGTGGGAAGGCTGGCCTAGGCTAGAGAAATTACGGACTGGAGACGAACCACCAAAGGGACGAGAGGGTTGGTCACGCGGGCGCGGGTGGCGGGGGCCACGGTGGAAGCGAGCAGCAACAAAAGGGGCAGGGGAAACCACAGGAGCCATCTGAGCTGCTAAGGCATGTTGCCCTTCAAAAGCAAGGAGGCGAGTTCGGAGGTCCGAGAAGGAGGGAAGCGGTGGGAAGTTCAAAAGAGCAGTCATAATCATTTGGTAGTCAAGACCCAGACCTTGAAGCACATAAGTAACCATGTCGGAGTTGGAGACAGGTTCCTGGATCGCAGTGAGTTCATCAGCCAAACTCTTAGCCTGAGCAAGGTATTCATAGATGGATTTGGAACCTTTGGTAAGAGAGAAGAGTTGAAATTTGAGCTGGGCAAAATTGGCAAGGGATTGCTGTGAGAAATTTTGTTGGAGACAATCCCAAATTTCCTTCGAGGTGGAGAACCCAATAACTTGTGGAAAAACACTCTCAGACAGCGTAGCACGAAGAATACTAATCAGGCTTTGGTCAGTTTGAAACCAAGAGACATAGTCAGGATTGGCCAACGACGGAGTAGAGGATTCTGAGAAAGAGGAAGCGTAGGTGAGGGGCAAGGATGAGAGCCGTCAACAAAGCGCCAAAGATTCTAGCCAAGTAAGAAAGGTTTGACTTGGCTTTCCCATACAAGATAGTTGGTATCAGATAGTTTGACAGAGACAAGGTGAGAGATATTGGGAATGGAGATAGTGGGAACACTGCTTGAAGCCATCGAGAAGAGATAAAAAAAAAAAAAAAAAATTAGGCACTTCATACCATGAAGAAACAGAGTTTTCTTATTTATCAAAACCGATATTACAATCTATTTATACATGAGGAATATGAACGTAAACCTTTCAGTTACTACATAACGGAAATGTATGTACAAACTAATAATATCATAACAGCTGCAAACAATTATATGTTGGCATTCATTGGCTTTAAACCACCCGTTACTAGTCATAATTAGGATAACTGCCTAATATGTCAAGATCATCTCCGTAAAAAATCAACAAGATTGAAGGTCGTTTAGTCATTCATATATATCAACTAAATGGATGGTTCGCCATGAAGATCTTAATTATTACCAAAATCGTTGATTTATTTGATACATATGAATGATTAAACGACCTTCAATCTTGTTGATTTTTTCACGGAGATGATCTTGACATGATGATTTAGAGAATAAACGGTTCCAATTATTATATATGTACAAAGACAATTCGATAAATCGAAAGGGTGGTACGAGAAGATACCATCAGGGTGAGATGCAAGTATTTTCCTTTTAATTTAATACGTAAACAAGTTAGTCACGTATTACTAATTTATAGTTTCTCCATAAAATGTAAAAACACCTAAACCCTCTTAAGAATGAATTAATCGATCACTGTTTACGTATATATCTTCTAAAACACCTAATGCTTTGCATAAAAGAGGGGACACCAAACTCTTCGATCTGTCATAAATTAAAGACGATGTGTGGATCATCCAAAGATGATTGATCCCAACACAAACACACAATGCCAAAGAAATTTCATGCCAAATTAAAAAAAAACGTTGTGTTTGTGTTTTTTACGTAAAGCCTAATCGTCTTCATGCAACCTTGCACAATACCCTTCCGTCTTTCAAAGTATCACACGCAATTTCGCTTCAAAACATCACCTCATCCTATATATGCCCTATATATTCTCTTCTTTTGGGTGGGGAAGGGGGGATTACCACGATACTCCACATGTCTCTACATAATATTGACTCATTACTTTTTAGTTTACCTTTACAATTGGTTGAAAAAGCCGAATAATTCTTATATTACCATTTATTTTTATCGCCATTTAGATGAAACATATTGAGATGAGGCAATGGGAAATTTTCTTTATTTTTGAAGGTTGAGTGAGAAAGATGGCAATTCATATATAAGGCAGAGAAAAATTTGGACCAATGCGTCACAGCCGAACTCACATGATGTGGATATTGTTGGTGCAAACTTGCACACTGATAGGTTTTGATAGAGAAAGAAAAAAAGAATCTTTGTACTTAGCCAAAAATATCAAAGGATAAAGTTGTGGAAGGAATTGTATGGACGTGGGGCATGCACCTCCTCCAATTTCACACACTATTTAACATGATTTAAGGCTGCCATTTTCTCAAGATATAGAAGCCCACCCTTCATTTCTTTCACTTAACACACTGAAAAATGGAAGCACCAGTGGGAATTATTCCAAGTGTTGTAGTAGTTCTTGTTTGCATAATTATTTCATGGGCATGGAAGGTGCTGAATTGGGTGTGGTTGAGGCCTAAAAAACTTGAAACATGTTTGAGGGAGCAAGGCCTTACGGGCAATCCCTACAGGCTTCTCTTAGGAGACTTGAAGGAAAGCTCTATCCTGCTCCAAGAAGCAAAATCTAAACCCATGAACCTCTCCCACGATATCGCACCACGTGTCCTTCCTTTCATCCATCACTCGTTGAACGCTTATGGTATGCTAATTATATTATGATACTTTAATTTCTTGTTGACGACAAAGTTAATAATTCTAAGACAAAGTAATAAAACATATTGAAACCTAATTGACAATGGATATATATCGTGGTAGTAAATTTTAACAAGTTCTATAGTATGATATAGTAAAGATGATGAGGTTTGTGTGTACCAAATTCTATTGTAGATATCTAGCTAATTTCAGTTAATTACCATGCTATATGTTTTACTATTTACTCTGGAATTACATGTAAAAATTCTTATAGCTTTAGTCATAAACAAAAAATGCAGGTGAAAATTCTTTTATTTGGATTGGGCCGACACCAAGGGTTCATATCAGCAATCCAGAGGATTTGAAAGATGTATTTACAAAATATGAAGATTTTCAAAAGCCAATGTCAAACCCACTTGCCAAGTTTCTAGCAACAGGTCTAGCAAACTATGAAGGTGACAAATGGGCAAAGCATCGAAGAATTATCAGCCCAGCATTCCATTTAGAGAAGCTCAAGGTATCATCATAAATTTATCCATACCCAACATGTATGCCAATATTCATTCACTAATAATATTTTCTATGGGAATTGACCACACACTCCATATTTTACTTTCTACACTCCACTTTGAAGAACTATTAAAAGAGAAAACAAAATATGAAGTGTGGAAATCAACTCTCTACATGATGTTAATAGTTTCTGATTTTTCTTTTTAATTTTCTACATATATAGCGCATGCTACCAGAATTTTACCAAAGTTGTAATGAGATGATTGAAGAATGGGAGAGTTTGGTGTCCAAAGAAGGTTCATCATGTGAGTTGGATGTGTGGCCTTATCTTCAAAACTTGACAGCAGATGTGATTTCTCGAACAGCATTCGGAAGCAATTACAAAGAAGGAAGGAAAATATTTCAACTCTTGAAAGAGCAATCACAACTTGTTATGAAAGCTATACAAACTGTTTACATTCCAGGATGGAGGCAAGTTAATTAATTACTTTTTTTTTATTTAAAGAAAACTCGGCGGTCCAAGAAATTTTTTATTCAAAATACTACTTTTGTGCAGGTTTCTACCAACCAAGCTGAACAAGAAATTGAAGGAAAATGATAAAGAAATGAGAGTGTTACTAAAGGGTATCATAAATAAAAGAGAAAAGGCGATGAAGGCCGGTGAAGCCACGAAAGATGACTTGTTAGGTGTGCTTATGGAGTCTAACTTGAAGGAGATTAAAGATCATGGGAACAACAAAAAAGTTGGAATGAGCATTGAAGATGTCGTTGAGGAGTGCAAGCTGTTCTACTTTGCCGGGCAAGAGACCACTTCAGTGTTGCTCGTTTGGACGATGGTTTTGCTAAGTCAGTACCAAGAATGGCAACATCGTGCAAGGGAAGAGGTTTTGCAGGTCTTTGGAAGCGACAAGCCAGACTTTGATGGCCTAACTCACCTAAAAGTTGTAAGTATATATATCAACTTAATTTGAAAGTTTTACTTGAGTTGCAAGAACAACAAAAAATTTGTTAATGCTTAAAATGGAACAATTTAGACTAAAAAGGCACACTTACACCAAAAACACAAATATATACGTAGTTGACCCTATTCAGATACTTTTACAGGATGAGACTATTCTAATTAATAATGGGTGTAGAAAGAGGAGCTCCCCCAAGTAAGGGGGTCAGGATTGTTCTCTTTATATAGGGCAGTGCCACATTTAGGTCTTGATGGTGGGTCCTAATGGGCTTTGCAGATGAGTATTGATGAATGGTTTTGATAATGTGTCTTGATAATGGGGCTTGATGATGGGTTTCGGTTTGGCCCAAGTAGTTTCCCGAGTTTTCCACATAATTTGTTACTTGGTGAAATGAAGTAAGAACAAATAATAAATCAAACATTTTGAGAATAACGCTACTCCAAGCTAGGCTGAACACCCTAATTATCAAGTCCGCGCTAAATTGTTGTTTGTAACTAAATTTTTGTTCATCAAATGTACATTTGCTACCCTACAATTTTGGGTTTATTTCATCTCAGTAATCTAGATAATTCGGCCGGTGCTTGATTTGATTTCGTAAATTACCCTTAACCTAACAAAATGTTGTATGACTATGCCCTAGGTAACCATGATTTTGCAAGAAGTTCTTCGACTATATCCAGCGATTGTCGTGCTCTCTCGAAAAACTCTCAAGAAAACACAGGTGGGAAAATTGTCATTACCATCTGGAGTGGAAATGACCATACCAGTACTACAGGTTCACCAAAACAAACAACTGTGGGGTGATGATGCCAAGGAGTTCAAGCCGGAGAGGTTTTCGGAAGGAGTTTCCAAGGCAACAAAGAATAGATTTTCATACTTCCCTTTTGGAGGAGGTCCTCGGCTTTGCATTGGACAAAGCTTTGCTGTGATGGAAGCTAAAATGGCATTGGCATTGATTTTGCAACACTTTACCTTTGAGCTTTCTCCATCCTATGCTCATGCTCCTGCTACCATGATAACCCTTCAACCCCAGTTTGGTGCTCATATCATTTTGAATAAACGTTGATTATAAGTGTTATTACGACTCAATTAGGTCATGTTTTTGTTGTCAAAAGTTGATAAGAAAAGGCTTCAAATACAAATATATATATATATATATATATAGCCATTTATAGTTGAACTATATGTTGTAGAAAATATATATCGATTTTTTCTCGTCTTAGAATTTTGTTTGGATATATTATATGCTGATTATAGAAAGATTCAGAATCTTGGGTTTGGAGTTAGGTTCCCACTCAACCATCTGTTGCCGGATAAGGGCAGCCTTGCACAACGCCCTTCCGCTTTTCAAAGTATCACACGCAATTTCGCTTCAAAACATCACCTCCAATATATGTCTTATTCTCTTGTGTTTTGGTGGGGAAGGAGGGATTACCATTGGTTATACTTCACGTGTTTCTACATAATTGACTCGTCACTTTGACTCAAAAACTGTGAAGTTTTCTGTTTATTCCATCTACTGCATCGGTATTTCAAAATATCCGATGTTTATGAACCCTCCAAACTCACTTACGGTGTTGACTTCTGATGCCTTATGTACAGAATAATATCAGTCTCCTCATAAAAACTAATGTTATATTATTGTTACAACATCACCATTTAATAATTAGGCGATGCTAATTTATCCTTAAGGACATTATTAGAGTATTGATGCGATTTTCATAATATAAACATCAATCTTTTAATAGAAAACTGATGTTAATATAAACTATGGACATCAGTTCTTTGGAATTTTTTGTAGGCTTTTTGTGTATTAAGCATCACCTTTTAGTTATTCCCTTACTATAAAAGATTGGAAAGGCATCAATATGCAAGAGCAAACTTTGATTCATGTCATTAACTAAATACCAATGTGCTTACAATTCCAAGTGAGGGCTGCTAATATAATGTTTCATGCTCCTCACATCACATATTCATGTTAAGTTAAAATTCAAAACAATATGACAATCAAAGGCAATGCTAGAAGTTCAAATAGCGCCCAAGATGTCAAACCCACCCCAAGACTTCATCTACCCATTCACTTCGAACCTCATCTAGCTGCTTTTGTGTATAACAATCCCTCCGTTTACATGGATTATTATACTACATAAAAGATGAAAATAGCATTAGAAGAGACATGTAGATTATACAAAGATAAAGCATAGCAAAACTCATCCAACAATAGCAAGTCAAAATTTAATTAAGAGGAACAAGCCCCAAAAGAGCTACCCTGAAAAAAGGCAGCAATAAAAAGATAACATGCCACTTAAATTAAAATAAACTTATATCATTGACTCTAGCATATAATTAGTTGAGACATGGAAATGATCAATTACTCTCAAATTCTACTTGAAGCCATGAATGAATGCTGATTCAGTGTAAATGAATGAATGCTGATTCTGTTTTGTACCCTAATCTGGAAAATGAATGCTGATTCTGTGTAAATGAATGAATGCTGATTCTGTGTAAATGAATGAATGCTGATTCTGTTTTGTACCCTAATCTGGAAAATGAATGCTGATTCTGATTTTTTATTCAAAGCATTGAACTTAGTTTCTTATTAGCTAAATAAAAGAACAGTTATAAATAAACTTCATTTTCAGGAAAAGTTTATTAAGGAGAGAGATGAAGGGCTTATTACCACGAGTGGCAGTAACGATATCTTATCTTTTGCCTTGGGAAACCCTGAACATGGTGGTAGGGTAAGAGGTGTGGGAGGCTTTGTGAAGCCAAATGCGTTCTTCAATATTAACTAAATAAATGACCAATTATATAAAATCAATGAAGTTATTAACCAAATAAATGACCAATTATATATCTGAAAGAATATATACTAACAAAGCTTTTTAAAAAATTAAGCTATTACCCCTTTCTCCATGAAGCGGATAATTAGATTTTCCAGGCCAAGCTACTTGAGACCCAATTGCATCATTAATGGTCTTCAACTCTCTTCCAGGGATTGGAAGTAAGACATCTCCATTATGGCAAAATTGACAGCAACTCTTACGAGTCCCTTTCCCAAAGGTACATTATGAACCATTTGATTTGGTGCGTGAAGCTCAATAATTGAACCACTTGCAACTATATTATCTTTTGAACCCACAGCCAAATTGCATTCCTTACCCTAACACATACATAAAAGCAAAATCAGTTTTGTACCTTAAATTATTGTAAACATTACTTTGAATTACCTTTATAGGCTCCAATGGAATGTCCTCCGCTTCATCAGCATCCTCCAAATCAAACTCGTTGTCTCTATCCACACTATCATAGGTGATCTTTATGTTTGTTGATGCCTTTTCCAAATAAATGGGTGACGGAAGTGGACACTAGAGTGCATGAGAAACAATTGGTTGGACTTTACCTTGAATTTGTGCCCTCAGGAGATCCAGCTCCGCTCGAAGGTCTGCCTGTCTTTCTTCATGTCTTTTTTCTTGCGCTTCCATCATTCTTCTTGTTGCTTCGAGCAAATTATCTCGCTCTTTAACCATTTATTTTTATGCACACTACCTCTTTTTTCTAGGAATATTGAAGTACGCATTTGGCTTCACAAAGCCTCCCACACCTCTTACCCTACCGCCATGTTCAGGGTTTCCAAAGGCAAAAGATAAGATATCATTACTGCCAGTCGTGGCAATAAGCCTTTCATCTCTCTCCTTAATCAACTTTTCCTGAAAATGCAGTGTATTTATAACTATTCTTTTATTTAGCTAATAAGAAACTAAGTTCAATGCTTTGAATAAAAAACAGAATCAGCATTCATTTCCAGATTAGGGTACAAAACAACATCAGCATTCATTCATTTACAGAGAATACATTCATTTTCTAGACTAGGGTACAAAACAGAATCAGCATTCATTCAGTTACACAGAATCAGCATTCATTTTCCAGATTAGGGTACAAAACAGAATCAGCATTCATTCATTTACACAGAATCAGCATTCATTTTCCAGATTAGGGTACAAAACAGAATCAGCATTCATTCATTTACACAGAATCAGCATTCATCAGACAGAAGTGAAACAGCAGTCCACAGTCAGCAAACAAGCACAGGTATACAACCAAAAAGCTTTTCAATGGGAGAAAGTATATGAAGAGTTGAAAATGGCATTCTATTGATCACATAAACACAAGTGAAACAAGGATGAACCCATAATAACTTAGTACAATAACCTAAACTAACTTAGTTCAATAACCCAAACTAACTTAGTACAATAACCCAGAATAACCAAGAAATTCAATGTCTGATCAACCAACCACAATACTTACAATCTTTCCTGCCAGTTCAGCTACCTCTTCATCCATAATAAGCCCATTTTTATCTTCCTGTGCTTTCTTCCATACAAGAGCACGATCAACTTTCTCATCTGGATCCGCATCATTTTCCTCTAACTATTTCAAATAAATTAAAGACAATAACTTAGTACATAAATGCAATAAGTTGTCAAGGAAATTGATAGAAGCTGATCATCATCATTGTTCCCCAAAAAAACTTAGCGAAGACAATAAAGAATCTCTAGTTTCGTTAAATATAACAGAACTCTGAACTAAAGAGCATTTTGTTAAATATATGTATTCAAATAAGCATCAACACCAGATGAGTATCAAACTTTCTTAAGATCTGTCTGATCTAAGTTCTTATTAATCTAATCCAATAACACATATACACTTACTATCTTCTCCTCCACACCAAGATATCCTCCACGTCCTGTTCTGTGATGATATTTACATTTTTCTCGCCTCTATTTTTGCACTTCATGGATAGGCTGCGTTAGTAAGAAAAATGAAAAGTAAAGGTAAATGATAAGCTGCTTTCCCAGTTTATATTTTCTTAATTAGTGAGTTAAGACCATTACCTCCCAGGTTGCACTTGTTCGTGATTGAACAAAACGAATCCAATACTTCAACTCAATGAAGTCATACAATTCAGGTGGCTTCTTCAATGCTTCATGATCATCCTTGTAGGGTAGTATGTGCTTCCTTGTTAACGTTGACTTGAATTGCCTCCATTTAATTGAAGCTGATTGCAACATAAACTTTTTGCTTTCGGGTGGTAAGGCAAATATCGACTACAAAAAAATATTAGTTAAGAATTATAAGTGAATTATGAAGACATGCTTATATACAAATAGGAAAGATATAAAATACACATAAAAAATACCTTAAGCTCTTCCCAGATATTATCTTTGTAGACATCTCCAACAATACTCCAATGATCAAAATTTATGGGGACTATGGTCCGAGCCATTTCACCCGTGTATGACTGTAATGACTTACCAGCCTTCCCACATGGTTGTCCTCTCTTGTTAAATTTCACGGGTATTAATTTTCCTTTTTTTTCATCTTTTGGATTTGATACATTTCTGTTGGTCCACACGTCTTTATAGTCCTACTATCGGTGGTAACTGTGGTATTTGATGTAGACGATCCATCACTTCTCTTCTGCTCAGGATCCATCTCTTCTCTAGCTGATCCTTTCTTGGAGATTTTTTCTTTTGTCCTCTTCTTTGGGGAGCCCATATCATTACCCTAACAAAATCGGCATATAATGAGCAAACAGTAAGTACACATAAATCTTCATAATCTGCCTAATCTGCAGAATCTGCAAAATCTGCATGATCTGCATAAGCTGCATAAATCTGCAAAATCTGGATGTGAACATCTGGTTGAAACCTTGCCACAAATTTCATTTAAGACAAATACTATCAGACATAATGCTGATTTACACAGAAACATTAAAACTTGCCACACATTCCATTTAAACATCATATAATTGAAAGTGAATCCAAAACAGAACCTAATTTCACAGACTACATTGAACCTTTCAAAAAGAAAGGGTGCTTCCAAAAATATAACAGACAAGCATCAGTTAATGTCTTTTTCGTTTTTTTCCAAAATTATAACACTAACCTGTTCAATTTTGTTTGTTCCTCCACTCTATATGTGAATCTCCTACTCTCTCTTCTTCCACAGACACGACCTGTTACATTGATTGTTAAATTTTAATAAATTTCCAAACAGAGACATAAACCCTAAAACCCTATTTTCATAAATCAGAAAATTAAGCGAGAATTAAAGTAGGAGGAATCTGAATGAATTAAAAGAAAACTTACCCACTTGAACGAATTGAAGAAGCGGAGAATGGTGCAAGATGGTGGTGGAGGACAACGGAGATGACAGGCTAAGGACGGTGATGAAGAGAGATGGTGCAAGATGGTGGTGGAGGACGACGGAGATGACAGGTTAAGGACCGCCGGCGGAGATGATGGGTTCAGTGAGAGGGAGCCGCAAGAGAGATGAACCAGTGACAGGGCGGAGGCGCAAGAGAGATAGGGGTTTTGCTGGGATTCTCGCGAGGGAAAAAGAGCGATAGGGGTTTTGCTGGAAACTCGCGAGGGACAAAGATAGATAGGGGTTTTGCTGGGAAAATCGCGAGGGAAGAGAATTGGGAGGCGAGGGAAAGATAGCAGGCGAGGGAAAGTAATATTTTTTAGTTTCATTAATTTTTTTTTTTTTTTTGAGAGAAGCGTTAGAACACAAAAAGTGAATTCAAAAAAATTCCTTACAACTTGAGCCTTCATTAAATTAACATGAGGTACACTATTTGAGTAAAATTAAATCATCTCTAAAGAACATCTAAGATATAGTAACACTATCTCGGAGATATGCTGATATAAACACAGCCAGTGCACTCACCGAAAGAACTAACAAAGGGCCAGCAGGAGCAAATTTCCGAGTAGCTGCTAATCGTATACCAAATACAAAAGCGAAAAGGAATGCTGATCCGAACCCAAGGGCATCACCAATAGCTTTTGTCTCCGGTGTTTGCAGTAGATAGTAAGCCTACATAGAAAACATCATACATTTCATCCAGAGATAAGGCTGTTAATATTAGTCATATTCATATTTTGCATTTTTTTTACTCACTCCAGAACCACAAAATTAAAGCCATCTTAAAAAGGTGGAAGTTAGATTGGAAGGGGACGGTCAATTGCACGAACAAAAACAGAATGTGGCACTAAAAACACTGGATTGTGTTTATTCCAATAGACATTTTTGCACAACATGTTATAAAGTTTTCTTTATCATATAGAGAAGCCTTAAAAATGAAAAAAGCTCATTTCAGGAAGCATGAGCAAGATGTATAGAAACTTTGAGATTTCAAGTGATAGCATATCGTGTATCATTTAAGTTGTCTCACCTCCGCCCAATGGACAAAGAGGGATGAAGGAAGTTCAGGGTTCCCCCCAGCAGACGCAATATTTGAAAAAACCTTGCAACACCTCTGCAATAAATTGAAGATAAAACCTCCGGGAATGAATGTCATTAGGCCCTGACTGTGGACTGTTAACAAGTTAAAAGTGTTTGTGCAGTTTTGAGTGAAAAAAGTTGAGTATGTGATTCCCTGGTATGGTTAATTTGGATCAAGGAAGCTTATCTGCAGAACGAAGATTTATCTCATGCTAGTTTGAGAAAATTCAAACAACAAAGCAGATAGACTAACTGCATTATTTATCGATGCTAAAAACCCATGCCCCCTTCTCCAGTTGAAAGCAGGAAATGGAGTGTTTTGAAATGCAATATAAATTATACAGGACAATATACACTAAGAATCTAAGATAAAGGTGAGCAATCTTTGAATGATGCTGGATAAGTATGGCATGGCATTCACACCTAAGTGGTAAAGAACGCAAACGAACTTGTGCATGGTGATGTAGGTATCAACATATTTGAAAACTCCTAAAGATTATTAGATGCTCATTAACCCATTATGGGTTGTTGAACAATGACACAAAATCAAGTGGTTTAGTTCTGAATAGTATCAGTGTTTGATTATGATCAGATTGAGAGCTCAAATAGCATGGTAAATCAGATAATGGAGTACCCAACACCAAAAAAGGTGAAATTTCTAAGCATTTTGAAACTTAAAAGCAAGCACAAATTCACAATTCATTGTTACTATGAAAGAAAGGGTCTTACAGTGCCCATAAGAGCTGCCCCTGAAACCCCACCGATAAGTGACCCCTTACTTCCTGATCTCGAAAAGGCAAAGAGACCACCGGTGAGGAGGAGCAGGAACCCGTAGACTACAGAGGTAGTTGGGGCCCACTCTACCAGTTGAGAAGTGCATATAAATGGATGGCGATGCGTTTTGGGAACGGATTTGTAGCTTGTATTGTTGATCGTCAATTTGCCATTTCCCAGAGCGTAATCGCAGTGAAATGGATGACTGGAAACTGTAGGAGATTTGAATCTGAGAATTCTGTGATCGGGCTCGTATGAATAACCCCTGGTTACTGCTGAAGCCAAATGCAAAGTGGATGACGACATCTTCCCTGAAATTTTCAGTGAGTTTCGGAGTGATGTAATGGAGTTTTGGGTGTGCACTCCATGTGAAAATACTTATTTCTTAAAATACACCATGAACACACCACTTATTTTTAAAATACACAAAAAATTATAATTTGTTTCAGTTTGCATCAGAAACAGTAATAACATTAAAAACGTTACACCATTACACTAACACTGTTACTAACGATGTTAAGGATAGTTATGTGGGAGGGTATTTTAGTCATTTTGGTCATCAGCTCCTTCATCCATCATCTCAAACAATTCTCAAGAAAAGGATGATGAATTGGGCACCAAACACCGGAGCATCATCATCTATTCCCAAATCATCCTCCTAAGTGCACAATCTCCGCTCCACTCGCTTGTCTCCGCCTCACAAGCACCACCACCACTTCCACTCCCCCTCAAAACGTCACCGTTTCGCGCCGCACCCCAACCAACAACACCTACTCAATCTCCGACCAAGACCTCGACTCCCGAGGCTTCCTCCTCCACCGCACCATCTTGGGCCTGAACCTAGACCACCTCAACAAGGTCTTCGTAGCTGTCGGGTTTCTGAAGTGGGATCCGAATAAGATCCGGACCGCATTGGAGCACACGGACTCGCTGCTATGGATGGAGTACAAGAAGACGAGTAGGCCAGTGGCGTTTGCGAGTGCGATGGAAGGGTAAAAATCTCTTTCACATCCTTCGAATCCCAAAGCGCCTTACAACTTGTCGACATCAAAATAGCCTCCGTCGTTTCTGTCAACTTCTCTTTCTTTACGACCACAACCTTAACTTCTTCTATGTCCTCCTCGCAACGTCGTTTTCTCTCCACGGTCATGACCTGCTCGGCCTTCCCAGCTTCCAGAGGGAAGTTCATGATGGCTTTCAAGCTGCGGAGCTTGAATGCCGCTCAATCGTAGGCCTTGGTGGCTTTGATCGCCGTGTCAAAGGTCCCGAGCCAGACCCGAGAGACTCTCCGGTTGGGGTCTCAAATCTCCCCCGCGAACTTTCCCCACAGCCTTTGTCAAACCCCGCAGTAGTGCTTCTTCTTCTCTTGAATCGAACTCATTTTCTAAATCGACGCTTGCGAGATCAGGTCCAAACTCGCGAACTGGATCCACTCGGTTGTGTTCGGGAGCGAGATTGTGAGCGCGGGTTTCCAGGTCGGGTTGACCAGTTTGGTAACTACCTCCTCCAATTAGATTTGGGGCTTTTGTTCAAATTGGAAAGACGTTTCTCTAAGTTGAAGCTTGGAATCAAATTCAAAGGAACTTTGAGAGCTCACATTTCTCGATTTCGGGATTGTGAAGTTGATTACTTGAGGCTTGGTTTCGAAATCAGGAAAATCAGTTGAGTTGAACTCAAATTCGAACAAGTCACTGGAATCCAAGTAATCGGAGATTTCAGTGGAGGAGGAAGACTGGGAGGAAATTGAAACGGATTGAGACTTAGAGAGGTCGTCGGAGTTGACCTCGGGGCTCCATTGGTTTTGTGTGAAATTGGAAGAAGAGCCGCTTAGCGGAGTGAAGAAGCTCTTGGCTACGGGGGACAAGTCACCAAGAAGATGGTTCTTGATGAGCTCGAGGGCCAAGATTTGGTCTAAATCAGCCATGTCTGATATTCACAAATCTTAAGCAAATTTTTAACCCTCAATGATTTGATTAAAAAAATAGACAAAATTTTTTTAACTGGGTTTATTTCCTTCTGCCTACATTCATCATCTTTTTCCTGAGATTTGTTTGAGACGATGGATGAAGGAGCTAATGACCAAAATGACTAAAATATCCTCCCACATAACCATTCTTAACGGCGTTAGTAACAGTGTTGGTAAAATGGTGCAACGTTTTTAACAATGTTACTGTTCCTGATGCAAACTAAGGCAAATTGCAGTTCTTTGTGCATTTTGAGAATAAGTGGCGTATTCTTTGCGTATTTCAAGTAGTAAGCCTTGTGAAAATGATTAGGTTTCATTAATTTCAAATTCCTTTTTTTAGATTTTAGATCAATGAAAGGCAAGACTTGTAAAAATAAAATTGGAGGGAAAGCTAGAATTGAAGAAGGGAAAAGTTTTAGGTTAACTTGCTAGTAAAGGCTGAGTAGATTGAGTTTTTAACAACAAATGTTAAACTAAATAAAGAAAAGAGTTTATATAGACTTCGGTTTTCCAATCCAGCTGATGCTAAATAAACCTAAAGACATTGGTCTATATTTACACCGAGTCGTTTTGCCCTTTACACTTAAGTAAATATGAAACTGATACTTATATTAATAATAGCATCAGATTAATAATTGTCTGATGCTTTTGTAGTGTAGTCTATTAATAATTGTCCAATGCCTTTGTAGTGTAGTCTATTCCCTAATATGGCGTAGTGCACACAGGAAAAAACTCCCGTTTAAGGAGATTGCAAGTTGCGTCTGCTTATAGGCTTTTTAAAATTAAGGTCTTTTATTAGGAGGATAAATAGAAAATTTTAAGGTAATCTAGTACAATGATAAATAAGTATTTTTTTTTTTAACAAATAAATAGGTTTTTATTTATTTTTTTGGTTTTTGGTAAATTGGGGGCCTTAAGCCCAGAAAGCTGAAAAACAATACCTCAAAGGTCGGTACAAATTGATCGAGTTCTAGAAACTCCTAAAAAGTCATCGAAGAAAGCAGAAATTAATAGCAAAAGAGGGTGGGGAGTGAAAAAACGAGCATCCCAGTTCAACGTTGAGGCTATGGTTTTTTTGTTTATTTTAGATAAATAGATAATAATTTTTTATATTTTATGGAATATATTAAAAAAAATAGCATCATATATAAATTAATGTGATTAAAATGTGGATAAAATTTTATTCATTTGACGGGAGACTGTGAGTTAAGACTCTCATTAATAAAATGAACTATTTTAAAAGTTCACATATTATAACTGCACCTATATATAACCACCTCTAGTTTTTTACTGGATGAAATAGATTGAAATGAGAATACTGAAGGTTGGGCGAGAAAGGTCGCAAAGCATACGGGTGAGAAAGGTCGCAAAGCATACGGGTGAGAAAGGTCGCAAACCATATGGCTGCGGAAATTTTGGACCAATCCGTTCGAGCTACATCCAGTGTAGCTACATTATTACAGACATTAGTCAATCAAAATTCGTCACAGCTGAACTCATATGTGAAATTTTTGGTGGAAAATTACACTGATGGAGAAGGACAAAAAGAAACTTAGCCAATCTTGGGATAAAGTTAAGGAAGGAATTGTATGGAGTAGGGTAGGGGGCCATGCAACTCCTCCAATTTCACACATTATATAACAAGATTTAAGGCTTCAATTTTCTAAAGATATAGAAGCCCATCCTTCATTTCTTCCACTTAACTTAACACACTGAAAAATGGAAGCACCAGTGGGAATTCTTCCGAGTGTTGTAGTAGCTCTAGCTTGCATAATTATTTCATGGGCATGGAAGGTGCTGAATTGGGTGTGGTTGAGGCCTAAAAAGCTTGAAACATGTTTGAGGGAGCAAGGCCTTACGGGCAATCCCTATAGGCTTCTCTTAGGAGACTTGAAGGAAAGCTCCATCATGCTCGAAGAAGCAAACTCTAAACCCATGGACCTCTCCCACGATATCGCGCCACGTGTCCTCCCTTTCATCCATCACTCGGTGAACGTTTATGGTATGGTAACTATATTTTGATATTTTCTCATTGACGACAAAATTGATATTTCTAATTCTAAATTTCTAAGACAAAGTAATAAAACATATCGAAATCTAATTAAGCATCTATAGTACGATATACTAAAGATGATAAGGTTTGTGCGGGCCAAATTCTATGCAGATATCTAGTTAATTTCAGTAAATTACCATGCTATATTACTCCGGTTAATCACATGTAAACATTCTTATAGCTCCAGTGATAAACAAAAAATGTAGGTGAAAATTCTTTTATTTGGAATGGGCCGACGCCAAGGATTAACATCAGTAATCCCGAGGATTTGAAAGATGTATTTACAAAATATGAAGATTTTCTGAAGCCAACGACAAACCCACTTGCCAAGTTTCTAGTAACAGGTCTTGCAAACTACGAATATGACAAATGGGCAAAGCATCGAAAAATTATCAACCCAGCATTCCATTTGGAGAAGCTCAAGGTATTATTAGAAATTTATACATACCCAACATATATGCCAATATTTGAAGTTAATATGAAGTGTGGAATGTGGAAATCTGTTCCCTACTTTATTTGATGTTAATAATTTTTGACATATATAGCGAATGTTACCGGCATTTTACCAAATTTCTAATGAGATGATTGAAGAATGGGAAAGCTTGGTGTCCAAAGAGGGTTCATCATGTGAGTTGGATGTGTGGCCTTATCTTCACAACTTAACAGCGGATGTGATTTCTCGAACAGCATTCGGAAGCAGCTACAAAGAAGGAAGGAAAATATTTCAAATCTTGACAGAACAACAACAACTTGTAATAAAAGCTGGACAATCTGTTTACATTCCAGGATGGAGGCAAGTTAATTAATTACTTATTTTTTTATTTATAGAAAACTCGACGGTGTAAGGAAATTTTTATTGAAAATATGGCTTTTGTGCAGGTTTCTGCCAACCAAGCTGAACAAGAAATTGAAGGAAAATGATAAAGAAATGAGAGTGGTACTCAAGGGTATCATAAATAAAAGAGAAGAGACGATTAAGGCCGGCAAAGCCATGAAAGATGACTTATTAGGTGTGCTCATGGAGTCTAACTTGAAGGAGATTAAGGATCATGGGAACAACAAAAAAGTTGGAATCAGCATTGAAGATGTGGTTGAGGAGTGTAAGTTGTTCTACTTTGCTGGGCAAGAGACGACCTCTGTGTTGCTCACTTGGACGATGGTTTTGCTAAGTCAGTATCAAGAATGGCAAAATCATGCAAGGGAAGAGGTTTTGCAGGTCTTTGGAAGCAACAAGCCAGACTTTGATGGCCTAACTCACTTAAAAGTTGTAAGTATATCAACTTAATTTGAAAGTTTTCCTTGAGTTGCAAGAAACAACAATAAATTTGTTAATGCTTAAATGGAGCAATTTAGACTGAGAAGACACACTTACACGAAAAACACAAATATATACCCGGTTAATCCTATACGGAGTACATCTACAGGATGAGACTATATATTCTTATTAATAATGGGTATAAAGAGAGAAGAAGAGAAGTAGAGAAAGGAGATCCCCTAAGTAAGGGGGATAGTTCTCTTTTATATATAGGGAAGTTCCACATTTAGGTGTTGATTGTGGGTCTTGTGAATGGGTTTTGCTGATTAGTCTTGATGACGGACTTTGATAATGTGCCTTGATAATAGGGCTTGATAGTGTGCTTGAGTTTGGCCCAAGTAGTTTCCTTAATCTTCTACAAAATCTGTTACTTCAAATGAAGTAAGAACAAATAAATCAAACCTTATGAGAATAACGCTACTCCCAGCTAGGCCGAACACCCTAGTTATCAAGCTCGCACTAAATTGTTCTTTATCACGTGCATTTGTTTACCCTACAATTATGGGTTTATTTCATCTCATTTATCTAGATAATTCGCCCGGCCAGTGCTTGATTTGATTTCGTAAATTATCTTTAACCTATTTGTTGTATGACAATGCCCTAGGTAACCATGATTTTACACGAAGTTCTTCGATTATACCCACCGGTTGTCGTGCTCGTTCGAAAAACTGACAAGAAAACACAGGTGGGAAAATTGTCATTACCATCTGGAGTGGAGATGACCATACCAGCACTACAGATTCACCAAAACAAACAACTGTGGGGTGATGATGCCAAGGAGTTCAAGCCGGAGAGGTTTTCGGAAGGAGTTTCCAAGGCAACGAAGAATAGATTTTCATACTTCCCTTTTGGAGGCGGTCCTCGGCTTTGCATTGGACAAAGCTTTGCTGTGATGGAAGCTAAAATGGCATTGGCATTGATTTTGCAACACTTTACCTTTCAGCTTTCTCCATCCTATGCTCATGCTCCTGTTACGTTGTTCACCCTTCAACCCCAATTTGGTGCTCATATGATTTTGCATAAACGTTAATTATAAGTTATTATGACTCAATTAATTTGTGTCAAAACTTGATAAGAAAAAGCTTCAAATACAAAAATATATATATATAGTTCAACTATATGTTGTAGAATAAATTTATAACCATATATATGTTGTAGAATAAATTTATATATATGTTGTAGAATAAATTTATATATATGTTGTAGAATAAATTTATATATATATATGGGGGCAGATCGGACTACATTTTGGACACAAATTTTGAAACAATTTTTCAACCATTACATCTATGTGCCTTTAATGGCTAGGGTTAATCTTATTTGTCATATTAAATTTTGCTAATTTTAATAAATATAAATTGGAAAATAAATCCTCCAAAACTTTATATTAATATTCTCTCTCCCCTCTAATTATTTATTTTTCCTTAATTATCTCAATCTCATCTCTTTCTTCCCCAATAAAACTCTTCCTTCTCCCAGTATCGATCTTTTTCCTAAACCGTTGGAAAATCCCAGATTTTTCACGAAAATAAATCAAAATTTGAAAACCTAAAGCCTAATCATTCTCTCCTTATTTTTTTAAGTCTGCAATTTCTTTTCCCTATTGTGATAGAATAGAATAAAAGAACGTGGATTGAATTATAATGCTCAAACCTTAGAATTAAAAATTGTTTGTTAATTCTCAAATTTGTGTCTAGAGCTTTTCAGATGATTGTTAGACTGAAACTCTATAGTTTAACTCAATCTAGTGCAAATCTCGAATGCTAACAATAAAAAATCATTATTTTAAAGTTTATAAAGTCCCACATAATTTAATTACACGTGAGAAAATCATTTTTTTTTTTTTAAACTCTAAAACCGGTGAGATTGGAGAAGAATGGTGAAAACTGACAAAAATAGGGAGGATGTCTTGTCGTTTTGACGTGCTGGTGAAAACTGACAAAAATAGGGAGCTTGGTGTAGTGGCATGAGATTTGACCAAAAAATATAAAGATTGAAGGATAAAAGATATAGGAGAGGAAGAAGCGGAGAATAAGGATTATTTTTGTTTTTGGCAAAGAGAAGAAGGATTCAAATAGGAAAGTAAAATAATTAAGGGGATGTGAGATAATGACAACCTTAATTAGAATTTTCTAAGATTATTTTGAATGCATAATTATTTAAATAAATAAAATTTAATTAGGCAAACTAAATTAAATCTCAGCAATTGAAACTCAATAGAATTTATGTGCCTAAAATACTACGAGTTCTATGATTGATACCTCTCACAATAAAATAGGTTAATATTTAAAAAATTATAATTATATTTTTGTCACGCTTAAATCAAAGTATATTTATACTTTAACCTTCCTAATTATACCCCTTGGGCCGGTAGATGACAAAGCAGATGGCAACGTCATTGAGGAAGAATAATATTATACAATAAACTCATTGAGTTCGATATATGGCAACGTCTCTACCGCAATAGTTACTTCAATTGTCGATCTGGACGTCAAATAAATTATGTCATCGTCTTGAATTATGTGCCAAACTACATATATAATATATTCTTCTGGCTGTGTGGGTACGGTGTTGTGCTGTAATTGAACTCCATCTTTTTCAAACTCCCAACAAAATGGAAGGCTCGTCTGCAGTGAGCTCCATGGTTATGTCCGTTCTTTGTGTGGGTTTAATTGCATTGGGGTGGAAAGGGCTAAACTGGGTTTGGTTGAAGCCAAAGAAGCTAGAGAGGTACCTTAGGCAGCAAGGTTATTCTGGGAATTCATACAGGTTCTTAATTGGAGACTTGAATGACAACTCCAAGATGACCAAAGAGGCCATGTCAAAGCCAATCCAATTTTCGCATGACCTTCTGCCTTATGTCCAACCTTTGCTTCAAAAAACCCTCGACAAATATGGTACTTACTTGCTTTCATCTTTCATTTGCCGATCTGTTTCTAAGTTATTTTTTTAAATACTGGTGCTCAAACAGAAGCACTCAAAAAACGGATGTGTCTGAAATTTCAATAATTCTATTATTTCAACTTTCTTTTTAAATACGAAAAAAATAAAAATCTGAAAGCTCTTCTTTGTGATTATAATGCAAAAAACTGGAGTCGGCTCATAAAATCAGATTCATCGATCTCTTTTGCCTTGGATGATCAATTATGGGCAGGGAATATTGTTTATTTATTTATTTTCAGATTTATCAATTATCTATATATATATATATATAGATGATCAGTCTGCACATATATAGATGATCCCTTTTATGTATGATGGAGATTTCTTAATTGATGTAAATTGCCATGGTTGATTGACGGATGATGGAAATTCTCATAGTTGACTGATAGTTTACATATGCTACCTACCTTTGTCAATAGATAGATAAATGAATGAATACATTATTAATTGATTACTGCTATTTGAACACGTACGGTTAATTGAACAAATTATTTGACACGCTTAATGTGGCATTTCATTCGTCCACAAAAAATAAATACAAATAAAATAACATCAATATAAAGTGATTGAATTCATTTACATGACATCCCTCATTAAGTGGTATATTATTATATATTATTGCACGAAAACTCACCTCGTATTCCATGTGAGTCAGGATGTGTGTTCAAATATGATTAATCTTATTGATTAAGAAATTATATTACTACAAAAGAAAGGGTTCGGTCAGATCCTACTAAAATTGATAGCTGAATTCGATAGCTGTCTATTGAACATATGAAAAGTATCCTGCGCATATAGCAGCGACAGTTTTTATTTTAGTGATATATATATATATATATATATATATATGTAGCTTATCATGCACGTAATTAAAATCATGAACGGTTTAATTAATTGTAATACTATTTTTCAGAGTAGTTTAGCATGAGTGATATTATTACGACTCTAACTAGTTAGCACTTGAAATTTTTTATTGCATATTATATATATGATGGATTTCGAACTCCTCCTTCATGTACTGGGAGTTCGAAATGTAGATCGATCAAATATTCTTAATTGAATGCATGTATTAGTAGGCCCCTAATTTCCTCAAAATTTGCAGGGAAGAAGTCTTTTATTTGGTTTGGCCCAATTCCTATGGTGGTGTTGTTCGACGCTGAACTAACGAGAGAAAGTTTAACCAAGTATAGGGCGTTTGAGAAGCAACATTCAAACCCACTCATCTCATTCCTTATAACTGGCCTCGCCTTCTACGAGGGTGACAAATGGGCAAAACATAGAAGAATCATCAACCCAGCTTTCCACATAGATAAGATGAAGGTATGTACATCAGAATTGTAAGTCGTTGATGCATTTTGGAACTACGCCTAGTTGTTACGGGTAATCTTATTTTACTCCTACATATATATATATATATATATATAGGATATATTACCTGCATTTCATGCGGCTTGTGAAAACATGTTGAGCAAATGGGAGATGCTTTTCTCCTCAAATGGGTCATCATCATCATCGTCATGTGAAGTGGATGTGTGGCCTTATCTTTGTAACTTTGCCGGCGATGCGATTTCCAGGGCAGCGTTTGGGAGTAACTTTGAACAAGGAGAAAGGTTTTTTAAGCTCCAAAAGGAACAAGCTGCCTTCATACGCCAAGTTCTCAACTCGGTCTACGTACCATTTTTTAGGTAAAATCAAACTTTCAAGATCACAATATATTACTTGGCAGTCTTATTATGTTTAGATTAGTGATTTTACTTATTTTTCATGATTTTATTTAGATTAGTGTTCTTACTTGTTTTTCTTTGACGAAATCAAGGGTGTTGTCTAAATTAATTTTAACCTACAATTTAGGCCTTAGGGTTTTAGAAAATTCCAGAGATCGAGATGAATGAGGGGGTGTTTGGGTAGTGGTAGTGGTGTTTGTGGCTTAGGGTTTGATACATCCTTAGGTTTTAGGCAGAGCTCAAAATTTGATGCTAAATCTTAAATCATAAGCAATTAGCTTTTAATATATATATTTTTTCCGTTTATGGGTGCAGAGCTCAAAATTTGATGCTAAACTTTAAATCATAAGCAATTAGCTTTTAATATATATTTTTCTTTTCCGTTTATGGGCATTGTTGAAATTTTAAATTTGGTGTTAGGGTTATTTTTGCCGTTTTTCCAGAACTTTTATTTTTAGTTGTTAACTTTTGGTTTTAATATTTTGACCTTGCGTCTTTGTGGGTGATTAAAAGATTGTGAGTGAGCTCTATTTCATAAACCATAAAAAGAATGTTATTTGCACTTTAAAAAATCATCATATACTTTATTTTTTTGTTCTTTTTATCATTTTGAAGAAATGCATGATGATTTTTTTGAAGTGCGGATAACAACAGTTTGAAAATAAATAGGAATAATGCAAATTATTAAGAGCTAGCTGCATTTGCAGGTATCTGCCAACGAAAATGAACAGGAGGATGAAACAAATCTTCATTGAAATGGATACTTTATTAAGGGGAATTATTAACAAAAGAGAGAAGGCAATGAGAGAAGGAGAAGCTACAGAAGATGACTTGTTAGGTCTTCTTCTGAAGTCCAATTTCAGTGAAATCCAAGAGCATGGGAATGAAGAAGATGCCAACAACTTCGGAATGAGTATCGAAGAAGTGATGGAAGAGTGCAAAGTATTTTACTTAGCTGGTGACGACACCACCAAAGATTTGATTAATTGGACACTGACTCTATTAGGAAAGCATCAAGATTGGCAAATGCGGGCAAGAAAAGAGGTTTTCCAAATTTTTGACAACAACAAGCCTGACTATGCCGGCCTAAACCGCCTCAAAATTGTAAGTACATATATATTTTTGGATAATACTTGCATCCTACTCTTTCGATTTATCGAATAATATATCCTTATACATATATCATAATCGGAGTCGTTTCATTCCTAAATTATCATTTCAAGATCATTTATATAAAAAATCAACCAAATTGGAGATCATTTAGTCATTCAAATGTATAAACTAAATGAACGGTTCATCATGAGGGTTTTAATTGTTACCAATACTCTTGATTTGTTTGATACACAAGAATGACTAATTAAACGACCTCCAATATTCTTGATTTTTGCGGACATGATCTTGAAATGATGATTTAGGAGTTAAACGAATCTTATTATGATTCATGTACAAGAATTTTTCGATAAATTGAAAGGGTGGTATGAGGAGGTACCATAAGGGTGGAATGTAGCTAGTATCCTCTATTTAATTTCTCTAACTCAGCTTTCTTTTTCTTTAAGATTTTGATGCAATTCATTAACTAAATAAAACGGGTAAAAAGTATAGTGAAACTTAGAGACAAGAGTACTTTATCTTTCTTTTTTAGGTAAATGGTTGCCAACATCTTTGACCTTTACCCATATTTTACCAGTCATGCATCCTCAAACTTCAGAGTCGGCCGTCCTTGAATTTTACTCAAATGTGCAACGATGGTCTTTCTGTCAATTTTTTGAACATTTCCTGTTAAAAAATGTCATGTGAAATGACATCTCTACCCTTACTTTTAATAGAAAATGTTCAAAACATTGACAGAAATACCATCATTGTGCATTTGGGTAAAGTTTAAGGATGGAAGACTCTAATATTGAAGTTAGAGATGGTTGTTAAAATTTGAGTAAAATTTAGGGACAGATGAGAAATTTTTAACCTTCTATTTTTACAACGAAAGACAAACACATTTTTTTTTATAACTATGTCTTTACTTGCATGTCCTTGAGACAATCAAGGGTGTTACATACCACGTATAAATCCAATTTTAGATCTATAAATTTACTTATTTGCCATTGACATTATCAAGAATGTTGTATTGTTTTATTGGTTTAGCATTTAGAGTTCAGAAAATTTTTGGGGAGGGAGGAAGGGTTATTTGGGTAAGAATGGTGGTGGGAGAGCTTATGACTTAGGGTTGTTTGGGTTTAGGGTTTAAACCCTAAGTCATAAGCTCTCCCACCACTGTTCTTATCCCAAACAACCCTAAATCATAAGCTCTCCCACCACTGTTCTTATCCAAACAACACCCACCCCCCTTCCCCCCCAAAACTTCTCTAAAACACTCTAAATACTAAACCGATGGTTTTGGGCGGTGTCCAAAACTTGAGAACTAAAGGTATGCCATAAGTGATTAACATGTTATTTTTTATCGACATTGTTAGGATTTAAAATTTGGTGGACATGAGTATGTTTGATTATTTGTCGGACCTTTTTTCTTTATTTTTCAAATTTAGGGCTAGATTATCAAAATTTTGAATGGTGTCCTTGTGTGGAGAAAAAGATTATTGGGAACTTAGTTACTGATAGTTTTTTATTGGATAGAAATTTTATATTAAACATGATTCCTGAATATGTGGTTACTTGTAGGTGAATATGATTCTGTATGAGGTTCTCAGGCTTTACCCGCCGGTGGTTTTCACCATCAGAGAGATTACTAAGGAGACCAAACTAGGAGATATTGCTCTACCACCTGGAGTCCACCTTCTTGTGCCAATTCTTGCGGTTCAACATGACAAAGATTTCTGGGGTGACGATGTCCACGAATTCAATCCGGAGAGGTTTTCCGAAGGAGTCTCAAAGGCGTCCAAGGATCAAGTTGCGGCGTTCTTTGCATTCAGCACCGGTCCCAGGACCTGCATTGGCCAAAACTTTGCTCTCATGGAAGCAAAAACGGTTATAGCCATGATTTTACAGCGCTTTACATTTGAGCTTTCTCCAGCCTACAGCCATTCTCCTTTCAATATGCTCACTCTTGAGCCTCAACATGGTACTCAAATCATTTTGCACAAAATCTAGGTATATCCAAAGTTCTCCATCAGTTGTAATCATAGTAGCTGTGTGTGTGGTACTCTTTCGTAATACTTTTTTTTGCAACTCTTTCGTAATACTTGTTACAATAAGATGTGCAAGCATCCCCTAAAGATTTAAGAGATGGTCGATCTCCTTCAAGCTGTTAGAGCTGCCTTCAGAGCCCTCCACTTTGATCATTTTAATTTAGGTTGCTCCAGGGGCTTTAAGTTTTAGTGTTTTATTCCCTTGTATCAGGAACAATAGGAAAGTAACAATGAAACCTTACTGAAATATAGGGTGGAAGCTCTTAATTCTCTTATTGATTTGTAAGAAGCTTAAGGTAACCGTTATATATAGAGATACAAATCTAACAATAATCTAACTTTAACAAGAAAATGGAAAAACTTATTGATAAAGATAATAAATAAAGTAAATCAAATATTGTAAACAAATAAAATTGGGTAAGCAAATCCATAAGTTTATAGGTTAACAAACAGGTTGGATGAGGAGAGAAGTTACGAAAAATTCTTGAGGAGAGTTCCCACATGAATGTAGAAATCTTCATTCTAGTATATAACGTCCATCACACTATCCAGTTTGAGAACTTGCATGAGGAGGGCCCTGGGGATGCTGCTTATCATCCTGTGGCGGTGGCAGTGGTGGTGCTGGTGGAGTGACTCTTCGTTTATGTCCTTCCACGCATCTTTCACTTGTCTGCGTAATTCGGTGTTTGCTTCTTCTTCTTTGGCACCATATTGTCTCATGTTGCATTCCACAGCTGAAGCAACATTATGAAACTACTACTAACAATACCGATACTACTGTTAGTTTGTACTTGTTTAGATTTCAGACGTAGTTTTTTGAACCTACTAACAACAACGATAACAGGAATTATATACCAGAAGTTGATCTCACCATGTTAATAGGACTCGTGGAACTATATATTCACTATAAAGCAATACTTGCATCCACCCTATGGTGGATATGCTGGTTTCCATGTGTTTGATTACTAAATTTTTCGTATGTAGTTGTGATAATCAGACAGTTCATTTCTTAAAGCATCATGAACAAATCATCACAGTAGAAAAATCAAAACAACTATGAATGACTAAGCGATCTCCAAATTGGTTGAAGAAGCCATGACTCATGAGTCTAGATTTGTTCAATATTACCTTGTGGGACACAATGTCATCCATGAGTCTGGTAATTAGTGAAGAAGCCTTGACGAGATTGGGGTAATTGATCAATCGAAGGTGTCTTTGGTGACTAAATCTCCCATTTCGACAAAGGATGTGATTGCTAGCAATGGGTAGCCTGAGTTAACAAGAGCTACAGACATATACTCATCAAGTGATGCAGTGTATTTATGGTGTAACAATCTGGCTTCATGCAGGTCAGCCTCAGCTTGTTTCTTCATCTGATTATAACACTGGGACATTAGCTTGAGCTCGACCAATCTTGAGTAATCATGGTCTTTATTCAATGCCTGTCGATGTGCCTCGATCTTCAGCCTTTATCTCATCCTTCTCACAATAAGCCGCTGCTTTTCTTGGATCACAAGCCTGGCGTAAGCAGTTAGGACATCCTAGCAATAATAACTGTTGAAACAAAGCCTGTAATTGCATTTCAGATCTTCCATTGACAGTTTCAAATATTATGTAACATATATTCATAGGGGAATGTATGATACTAAATAGCATTTCATTTCATAATAGTTAAGCAATACGACATTATGGGAATAGTCGTTCCACACAATCTTTTCTCATGTTTTCTTTTGATAAGTAAGTTTCAGCCCCGGAACCCAAATACAATTATGAACAACACTTGAAGGTTCTGTTACGAATGTCAGATAAACCATCCTCTTTTGTCAAAAATAATTAGTGACCATGGAAACTGCTATAATACATCAGACTTCTTCTAGGCATGTACTCTTTAACCATATCGGGCAAGCACTTCCACTCGGGATATGTACAAATTAGATCTTCTGTGTCATTGTGTCAATCATCTTAATACTCCAGGAAAGAATTTTCTAACAAAGACAGAAGAATTGTTGTTACAATAAGCAACATATGAACTATAGGAGAATAGCATCATTTTTTCACTCATTAAAGTCTAATTAAAAAGAAAAAAAGAGGCTATATGAAGAATAAGTACACAGTCACATCCTCCCGTATTCCCCAACTTTGCCTCTGTAGTGGAAGTGGAAACATATTATCAAGCTCTACCTAAGACATAATAAAAGTTAAACATGGCTTTTCTAAATAACTACATGGTCACATCCTCCCTTCTTCCCCAAGATCCGCACAGATAACATATTATCAAGCTCTGCCTAAGCCAAAAAGACACTTAAGCAACAGTCATATTTATATTACAGTATCATATTCTGACTATTGTCATTATAGATTAATCACGATTAGTAAATTTCTGCACACCCAAAAAAACTGCATGCTTTTCTTTTACATAAAAGCAGAGGAAGATGAATAAAAACGCTCTCAGACATAAAAGCAATGCTAATTATTACCTTTAACATTAAAAATTCTTCTTTATGCTCATCAATCCAATGACCCAAAGGCATAAGGTGGCCACACCTAGTAATGGCAGGAAAAAAAGAAAGATATAAAAATCTTCAGGAGCATGTAAAAGCCTAATGTGAAGTTTGGAAAATCATACAAGATATTATAAAACCTAATTATCACCTCATCCTGAAAGTTTCGTAATAAGAAACGAAGATATGGAAAATTTATTCAGTAATCCATAAGCCTTCTAGCATCTAAACTATGACAGACTCATGATTACAGAAGTGATATCAACCAATTTGTCTAAGTCACATGTCAATTCCATTTTGTGTTGCTACCCCTACCTTATAAAAGATATTAACAGTGAACTAAAGCATAAGAAGATTGAAAAACCTTGATCAAAGACCACATACAAAGATGACCACGGTAAGTGAACTTTATTTCAAAGTAAGAAGATATTAGACACAGATACTAAATTTAGACAAATTTTTCATCTACATCCTAATCACTATCAGGGATAGAAGTCCAACCAAAAGAAACGAATTAAGATACATGTATGAACAAAATAAGATAAACTTTAGAAAGACGGAGAATCATTACCCTGAAAAATACTTTCCCTTGAATAAGACCATAAGGTATAGGTCCATATGTTCGTGAATCAAAGGAGGAATAGATGTTATCACCCTGAATCCAAACATGCCCCTTGGGCACCTATTCATCCAAGTCCAAGAAAATAAAGCAACACATTAATCAAGTCAATCAGAAAAATATCCAATAGTTTTGAAAAAAAAAAGGAAACAAGTAAATAATACTATGTATTAACCAGAAAACGAACATATTCCTAAGACAGTATATATATGTGTGTAGTCTCTCACGCGGGGGAAGGAGATGCATTTCTGGTACTGGTGGTACTGGACAAGCTCTCAGGGAAGAAATAGGCGTAAGTCATCGGTTCCAATCAGATCCGAAAAATGGTAGAGTTATATGAGAGAGAGAGCGAGAGAGAGAGAGAGAGCGAGAGAGAGAGATCAAGGTTTCTCAATTCCTACATTACAAACATCCATTAAACTAATAATGGTGCATAGTAGAAGAGCACATTTCTTTCCAAATCTCAATACAGGATGTTTTGCTTTGTGCTCTGTCATTTGGTAGATCTGGCTTTATGTGAAAAATTAGGAAGAGTTTAAAGGAGTAAGGAGTATCGATACAAGCTTTCTCCATGGTTGTTTCAAAGGCTTCTGGCTGAAACGTTGACAGCAGCACTTCATGTCTGCTTTTAGAATAATTATGGAGAGAAAGGACATGAAAATTTAATAAGATCAGCAATCATAATAAGGATGGAGTTAATTTACAATGTCCCAAAGCAGTAAATAGCTGTAAAATACTCTCAACCAAGTCTCATAAATTGGCTGATGCTTATTGGCCATTCCTTTAGGACTATACTTCTAGTTTAGAATTACAGGGATTTCAGAAAGCTAACTACGCCCCCAAATTTTTAAAATACTAAAGAGAGACATAAAGGGGGAAAAACAAACCTAGAATAAAATGGCCAATTCAAGCAAAATAGGGATTCCTAACTTACTGTTGACAGTATAAGATATTAGATGACATACGAATATACAATATTGCATATACAACATATAATAAGTAAGCATTATCTTAACTAATAAATGTAAGATGAATTACTCTTAGACCACCAAATATATACCAAATCAAAGCCCAGCCACTCTTAATGTTAAACAAATCAATCCTTTGACCCTCCACCAATGACAGACTACTATGAGAATATAGGGTGGACTGAGATGTTTAGCTTGTAAACTTATATTAAACTAGAAAGATTTCCTTTTTTCTTTTCTGCAATGGGGTGGGCTGCAGAACAGGTCAGCCCCTCCCCGCAGTCCGCCCTGCCCTCTCCCTCCTCACCAGTCAATTGAGACTTCAACAAGAATTCAACCAATATCTAGTAAATTGGTCATTGTATGACCCCCAAAACACCATATGTTAGTGATCGCAACCTATAGTCATAAATAGGGGATTTAAATCCATGCAAATACAAGTACATTACTTGTTTTACTACTTGATAAATTCACCACCAATCTACAACATCACAAACACTGGCAACAATGCAGCAAATATTGAACTCTAAACGAAAAATAACAACAGCAATCACAAAAAAAATACCAAAACCTTAACTCCAAATAGAACCCAGAAAAAACAACACAAGATATAGCAAAAATTACACATACCACAGTAGTACGAGACTTGTCACTGTGTTTGGGATCGACAAAGAAAGTGACTTTATCACCCCCCATTCCCAGAACACGCTTGGTCACAATCTTCCCAGGGTCATTCGGAGACCGAACCAGGACCAAATCACCAGGACCCACCTTCCCAAATCGATGGGACACGCGTTCGCCTAGGAGCACATCTCCTGAAATGTTCATGGTAGGCAGCATACTGGGGCCGTAGACCTGCAAACAGCCGATAATTAGACGAAGACGGCGAGCAACGACACTTTTGAAAATGGAAATTTATAAAGGTTGGGAAAGAGTAACAGACGAGGGTGGAGGAGCAGAGGTAGGCGTCGGTGACGTGCAGCAAGCCCATGAACTTGGCTACAGTTACTGAGAGCTCCTTTGCTTCCTTTGCTACGCCTCTCCATTGTCCCAAGTAGCTCAGAAGCCTCATCGCCAGCACGAATTGAAAATTTGTACAATAATTCGATTATTCTGATCAAGAGTTCGGGATTTGCACTGAAGGAGTTTCCTTGTGGGCAAGGCTAAAGCTTCCAGGCCGAAGAAATGGGGACGAATGAGGCCCACCCATATGATCCAACGTTAATTAGGCCCACCCATATGATCCAACGTTAATTACTAATTTGGGATATTTGACATCAACAACGTACAACTCTTCTGTGGATTTCATGTTGGAAATTTCGTGAAAATTGTTACAATTTATATTTATGTGTTGTTTCATTATTAGGTCCATCCGCAGTCAAAGACTCATCCAACATTAATCTCCTTGATGTCTAACAACATAAAAACTCTTCTAGAATGTGAATTTTAAGTTGGAAATTTAGAGAAAACAAATACATGGATGTACGGTTTCTTACGGAGATTTTTTGGGATAAAATGGTATCCCTACAGGACAAGTAAGTGATTACTCTTGTGACTGTATAATTGTTACTAGTGGTAAGCTAATTGACCGTCTTTTTAAAATTATATGCTTAATTATTCAAGTTAATCAAACTTTTTTTTATTTTACATAATTTTTCGAGATTTATACTGGTCAAAATTTTTTTGCCATTTTTTCGACTCGGCCTCTAGGAAACGACATTTTGACCTCTAAACTCAAGATGGAGAATCAACTCCGTGGATCAGGCTAGACTTCTTGGTACAGAACAAGCTCATGCATTATACAACCTTGTAATAGTTTTGGAGAACTTTACTAGTCACATTTTCGAATGTTCTAGAAGTTACCATGATCTTAGTGCACAACTTGAAAAGAATTTGAGTCACTTATCAATGGCGTCTAAAGAAAGTTGAAAACTCTTCCTCACTTGAAAATGGACGCTGTGTTTTTCGTTTGGTTCCACATGCTTTCCTTTTGACTCTAGTTCAAAATCTGATGATCTCTCTTCAGTGGCATATTGAGTTACAAACCGAAACATAGGACTGAAGTGAGATATTCGACTAAGACAACAATAGTACCAAGGCTTGTAGTAGTAAGAGAAAATATATTGGTCAAAATTATGGATAACCCCAGAAGTTTATTGTACAACAATGGTAAAGGATTATTCTTCATTTTATGCCAATTGTGAAGAATGTATAATTTAATCAACACTAAATATAATGAGCTTAGGTTGGAGGCTTGTGGCCTATCAACACTTTTACCCTGCTTACAAGCAGTGGCTGCTATCACCTTGTCATTGGCAGAGGCACTTAGAAGAAGTGACTGCAGAAAAAGCTTCAACTTTTAGCCTTCTTTCCTTCTGTTCTGCCTAAGAAGTTCTTTTCTATAAAGGCTTTCCAAAAAATTAGCCTACTAATCAATCCTTTGAAGATTAAACATCACCATATCCTCCAGAGCTAATCGAAAACCACTATTGGGAAGACACTCCAGATTTTGGATTGCAAGGTAAGCTTTCTCTTTCGCCAACTCTTGTGCTTGTTCAATGCCCCCACAAGCCTTAACCAATCTAATGGCTTCGTCAAGGGAACCGGGCTCACTGAATTCTGATTCAATTATATCTCTTAGCTTTGGTTCTTTCTCTAGAGCAAAGATTACCGGGGCTGTCAGGTTTCCATTGGCAAGGTCAGTCCCAGCAGGCTTCCCCAGCTGCTCCGCAGACTGTGTGAAATCCAATATGTCATCAACAACTTGGAAGGACAGACCAAGATTCTTGCCATAGTCATACATTTTCTCAGTTACATAGTCGTCAACCCCACTAAAAACCGCAGCCCCTTTGGTACTGGCAGCAATTAAAGATGCTGTTTTGTAGTAGCTCTTAATCAAGTACTCCTCAAGTTCAACATCACAATCAAACAAGCTTGATGCCTGCTTTATTTCGCCACTTGCAAAATCTTTGATAACCTGTCATAACACTAACAGAATTACATATAAATTAAAGGCTGTAGCAAGTATGTAACATTTCGCAACCTCTTTCTCATTTCTAGTTCTTCAACCCGTGCGTTTGAGAATCATTCATAAAAGACACTAATGGCTCTCAGCATTGAAAGAAGATTATGAGTTGCGAAGGATTTAAGGTAGGAATATGGCACAACTTACCTGACTGATGAGCTTAATGACCTGAATATTTTCTAGATTTGCAAGATACCATGATGATTGTGCAAACATGAAATCCCCAGCCAACACTGCCACTCTTGTACCAAACATTTGATGAACAGTTTCCTTCCCTGCTAAATAAGTTAAAATTCATTGGAATGTGATTTAAGGGACTAAAAGAAAACAAAGAAATGAACTACTAATAAGAAGGGTGGACAGCGTGCGGTAGTCGCTTTGTATTAGAAGGCATCGCCAGTCGTGAGTATTTAGCCTTTCGACGTAAAATCTTATTAACTGGCAATGCTTTCTAAAGAAAACCCTGCCTCAACTATTGCCTACATTTCAAGTATTATAACAATGAGGAAGTGAAGCTAATTTTTAATGAGAATTTGCAATTGCAGCAGATGGAATTTCTACTTCATTGAAAAGAAAGCCTGGGAATATTCAGTTTTCTGAGAACTTCATGGAACTTTTAGAGCCTTTCAAAGTAAATCTTATGGACAGATACAGCTGTAGCTAAAAATTGGGACCACAGATTAGTAGGTGATATATTTTGTCACATGGAGATATAATTGTACAAGTGGCATCCAGAAGAAGATAATATTCCTACCTCGTCGCATGTCACTTTCATCCAATACATCATCATGTATCAAGCTTGCAGTATGGATCATTTCAATGATCTCTGCCAATCGACGATGCTCTTTGGTAAGATCCCTGAATAAGGAAGTTCATAGTGAAGTTCATAATCTGTTAACCTCATAAAAATAGAGTGGTTTAAGGCCGTTGGATCACACTCACTTCAACCCAACTACTTCTGCTGTTGCTCTGGACACTAGAAACACCAAAGCTGGTCTCATTCTCTTTCCACCAGCACCAAAGATCTGCTCAGCTGCGGACATTAAGACAGGGTTTTCTGCGCCAACAATCTGAAACAGCATCTTATCACAAAGTGTTCTTTCCTCTTAAAAAAGGTAAGAATAGAAACTAAGAGCCTGAAAATATATATTCCACAGCTATCGAAGAACACCTGACACTGGTCTGTGCACAAAATCTAATTTTCCATAAATTAACAAGCACATAACCGTTTATCCAACAGAAGCGCTAAACCAGAAGGGAATTTGGAGGAAAGTAACGAGAAGAAACATTATATTAGCATGGTTCATTTTCTACCACTTGCTAAGTGGACTATATAATTACTTAAAATAGTTTCATGGAAAATGGAAATCGTATCAATGCTATAGTACCTTATAAATCAAGTCTATAACTCTAAATATGTTCTATCTACCTCAAAAAAAAAAAATCTGCGAACATTTTTGGCACGGTAAGGTTGCTGTGGTTTGAGTGTAAGAAAAATGATAAAGTGACAGTTCTAGCAAGGATGATTGATAAGAGCGGATATTATACAACAAGTTCAAGATTGGAAAGGTGATCCTGTGAATGCAGATCAAACTAATGAATACAACACCATCTGGTCAGACTGCTACACGAATATTTTCTTAAAATCAGCTCATTTGGCAAATAGATTGGGATAAAGGCCAAGAAGATGATTTGGAAAATACGAAGCAAATTGATAAATGGGATCAGCTAAACAAGAAACAACAGGGTAAAGATATACGTTGCCGACCCAAATAGCAGTAATAAGGCACTTCTGACCTCTGTGATTGGATATGTATGCTCAACTATAACTGATAAGAGATCAAATGGATAACAGCCAGCTCTACATAGAATGGGAAGACATGGACAGCATAAGTGAACAAGGATTCGCTTCATACCTAAGGCCCAACAATAAAATGGAAAAGGCAAGATAACCTCCAAATATGCAAGACACTTCCACTTATTAGTTCACTTATCGTAACAATTCTGACACTAACAAGATCCTATGTACCCTTTAACAGAGTTATCTGTCATGATGTCAAAACATCGACAAAGATACCAAATTTCCACATCCTAAATTTTGATCACCACACCGTGAACATAGATGTCCCAGCTACCAACAAGCATATTCACACAGGTATTATTGTTTCTCATTATAGTACAGCTTTTCGTATAGAACCATTTAGAAACTCCAAAAAGTTTCAGGGGAAAAGGTGAAAGTGCTTTAAGTTCTTGAAAGGATGTCATTAACTAATAATCATACTAAAATAATAACTGACAGAAATACCAGCAAACAGAAATTGATTGTCAAACTAAGCTCAACCAACAAAGATATGATTAGAAAATGTTAGATACATAGCATCATTCTAATCCATAAACTACCAAATAGCACCAGAAATTTCAAAAAAAAGAATACTTACTGATTGAAGATTTTGGTTCAACGTCAGGAGGTCATCAGCAACCACTTCAAACAAATTTGTCAATGAAACAGGCTTCCTGGACTCTTTCTTTAAATCCAACACTTGTGGAAAACCTTGAGAAACACCTGTAATGTAAAAGAACCAAAATGAAGCTGTAATTCCAAGCATTGATACAAATAACACAAACTCTAATTCAAGTGATAAAAAGTTCAACTTCAAACCAAAAGGAAACTAAAGTCATACCATTTAGCATAGTCTCAGTTGTCTTCTTGGGGACTGGAGTCTCAGCTGTTTTCATTGAAGAAACTCCGCACCGAATTCGGGCTCGCTGAGCTCCATAGCCTCTACAACTGCCTTTAGAATTTTCCTTTGTGTAATTCCTCACTGAACAGCGGTCCAACAAAGCATTGGAAGAACACCCACAAGCCACCAAATCCCACACACCCCTTCCATCAAGAGTATGGCATGTCATTGACATCATTCTAATCATAACCCAGAAACCAAAATCACCAAAACTCAAACTAAAACCCAAAACCCAGAAGAGAAAATCGGCTCAGTTTTCTCAGAAACCAAACACCAGCAAGAAAATAGTCATTAAGACAGTTGTGGGTATTCAAAGAGAACTCTGTAAAACAATCAAATGGGCCACTGGATGGAAAGCTTCTGTTTTAGCATGCAGCACAAGTTGCAGCTGAAATTGAGTGGATCCAAGAAGCCCACATAGAAAGAGAGGTCTCTTTGCTCCTTATCAGTTGGAGGAGAGTGAGAGATGAGTGACCCTCAGAAAAGAGTTGGTCTTTTGTATTAAAGGAGGTGGAATGCCTATGGCTCTGGCTATTGTTTTATATATCTCTATCTATGGCTGCAAATGCTTTGTCCTGCCAGTTTTTAAGTTTGTTGGTCAAATGATAGCCAGAAACCATTTCCCTCTAAACGACTGGTGGTCTAGATATTAGATTTTCGCCTATGAGATCTCTCTCAATAATAATGTCCAAAATATTATTTTATGTCTGATTTTTTTTATTATATGACAAATTAAATTCTACTACTAATTTACTTTGACAGAATTATAATTCTAGTCTTAAATCTTTCAAATTTTCCCTAAATTTTTCGTATTGTTTTGGAATATACCCTTCCGCCACTCACGGCGACTAGTTAAAATTTAGATTAGGAGGGGCACTTTATAAAGATAGTGTTAAAGGGGTGTTGTTCACCAAAAGGTTTAGAAATAAGAGTCAATTTAGTATTGCTGTATTTTTTTGAAAAGTTATTTTTTTTTGTTCGTTCATAATAAATAGTTGGACACTAAAATAATTTTGATAAAAACAATTTTTAAAAGCAATATGCATATTACTTTTAAAAGTTGTTGTCAAAAGTTCATTATTTTTCAAAAAACTATGATTTCTCATTTTTACTAAATACTTTTGTACTGCTTCACTTTCAAATAAAACAATTTTTTGAGAAAAAAAAAAACAATATAAAACAGGGCCTAAGTGTTATGATTTCATTATGAAAGAATTTATGTTAAGAGGGAAGCTTTATCATATGTATGATCATAAAACCGAAAAAGAATAAAAATTAAAATAATGATAACGAGGGAGGAAATGGTCATATATATGTTATTCATTTTCAATAAGCAATTGTGGCATCATTTATGTCGAGTATTCAAAAGTATGCAAAACACTCAAATTTCAATACTTATTAATTAGTGAGTAATATTAATTAATAAAATATAAATATAAAGCAATAAACAAAATAAAAGGAATAAATTTTAATTTTTTAACAAAAATGGTCTAATTTGCATATTTATATACAAATAGATATTATAACAAAAAATCACTCAATGGACCTGGTGAAAATTGGCATTTAAAAGATCCATTATTCCTAATTAATTTTAACATTCTAAATGAGGGATATTTTAATATTATTGATCAATACATATATTTATAATTAGCCTACTTTTTTTTTTTTACAAGGAAATTGGGGAAAGGGAATTACATCGATAACCTCTATCATGTTAATGACTTATAACTAATGTGCTTATTTATTGTATTTAGTGACCCATAACAAATGTCATTCGGTATCTTATAACCTACAATTGGCGTACTAAAGATCTTATCTTGTAATTAAGCCTATAAATAGTAGCTTTGAGCAATGAGAAATGAAGACTTTTTTAAAGAACTACTTTATTGTTTTTTCTCAATTTTTATTCTATATTTTTATTTAGTTTACAGGTTTAAGTTTTTTGTATAATTTTGTCTTCTTCTCTATTTTCTTTTAATTTTATTGTTTGAGTAGAGCTAGAGGCATTACACGACATAGAGTGTTTTTACTCGCCTATTGGACTTTGTTAATATGGAAAATAAAAGAGAACCATTTGATAAAGCCCAATAGTTAAAAATAGGGAACTTGAAAGTATCAAGAGAATTTACAAATGATACGATACAAGACATATAAATTGAATTTGTAAGTTACATTTCTGAAGGTGTTACTTTTGAAAGTTCCATGTTTAATGGTTTGCTATGCTCATGTGGTGCATACACTTCCTTATAATGTCTATATTTTTTGTTTTGTAGTGCCTAACCACCTACTTACAATGTCCATATATTTTGTTTTTTAATGTCCAATCACCTATTTACAATGTCCATATTTTTTATTTTTTAATACATGTTTTAATAATATAATATAAATTTCATGGAACTTTGAAGTTGCTCATCCAAACACACCACAAACATGATTTGTGAACTTCAAGTCCTGTTCATACAAGTATCATCAAGCCATCAACCCAAGTGATTGTTCTATAATTCTATGTGCCCATCTTCTAAAAATAGTTGGTGAAATTACTAATTTTAAAATGGGATTTATTTTTTGGGCATTTTCATGTAATAAGGAGATCTCCATTGCAACATCCAAATTCTCATATTTAGGTCCAAAAGAGGTAGAATCTAGAAGTAATTAATTATATTTTACTCCAATGCATTTGGTTAGAAAAAGTTTTATTGAAACCCATGTATAAGTTTGTGAATTCCGAAGGTTAAATTTTGGTATCCTTGGACTCATTTGAAAATTAGAGAGAATGATTTGTGACTAAATTAAAAGTCCAATCAATTAACACTACGATCTAATGATATTATAAGTGAATAAATATTGATTGAAACAATAAAATTCACTTATATTTTTAAATTTGAATGAAATATCACTTTAAAATATAGTTCACGTAATTAAGAGTACATAATTGATTGAAATTCATAAACATAATTTAGAATGACAACGTACGTTAATACCATCTTCTCCCTAATGGATGTGGATGGAATAGGAGCACCTCCATCAATAGAGAACAGCCTAATAGCCGTGCACCTCCACGATTGATGATACCATCTTCTTCCTTTTATTGTATATTTGCTTCTTGTCGTTTTATGAATTCACGTACTGATTGACCCAAAAAAACAGATTGATAGGTCGTCGTTTTAATTAGTAAGTATAATAAGTACGCGTATGGCTAATGTCTTTTTATGTTTTTTGATGGAGAATATGGCTAATGTCTTGAGGGCATCTCACTTGATGAACATGGACCATGTTTTTCATTCAATCAAATCATGATTCATGATTCATGAGTCGGTTGTTGATTGGTAGGAGTAGGAAGGAAAGTGTTTTGTTACTGTTTTGTACTGGACTACTAGTACTAGTGCTCAGTGCTCCATCAGTGATCACTCTCAGGCTTTCAGCTCTTCTCATGATCTCTACTCTCTAGATTTGTATAATTTCATAACAGCTTTGTATAAACACAGTGAAATGCAAGTAAATGTGTATGCCCAATAAATGAATCTGCCGATTCTTGAACTTGTACAGAGGTGGGAGGGAAGAAAGTGAAATAATATGCCCAAAGCAATATATAATATTATAGCCTCTCTTTTACTTTTACTATGTTAAACCCTCTTCTCAATACTAACTGAATTGAGATAAAATTTTGATTGGAGTTCATCACTAATCCTCTTTTTTTTAAAAAGAAAGATGAAAATTTATTGCGCTAGATTAAATATTGAACATTGTTACGTTTGGTACGCCGTATAAGAAACTATATAGGATAATATAGTACGAACTTGATGTTTGGTACTACTCGTATTAATTAGCCACTGAATAAGTTAATACGGTTGAGTACATTTATATTGTCCACACCCGCTAAAATAATAACCCCCAAAATTGTCCTTATTAAATAGTCGAATGACGAGCAATCTTGATAAGCAGTAGTAATAATAATAATAATAATAATAATAATAATAATAATAATATGATAATAATAAAAAATTAATAATTAATAATGATAAAATAAAGAGTAATAATAATAATATGCATAATTGATATTTATGATATATAAATATTTATTAACAATTCGTATAATATAATCCAGGCAGTATAATATAATTGATATTTTTATCCGGTAAATGTCCAAACGCCTAATTACATAATCAGTCTATACGACAAACATATTAATCTATCCGACTAAAATAATCAATACAATACGGCGTACAAACCGAAGCCTATAAGATTTATAAACAAGCCACATATGATTACATGCTGATTAATTAGTTTATAGGTGTGGCGTGAGGAGTAAGCAATAATATGCACATGTTTCCCATGATTGGTAGGAAGGAAAATGTGTGCGTCATGTTTTGATCAGATGGGTCACCATTTAATGCGTCTACTACACAGTGATGACTTTCAAGTCTCAACTACTGAATGGGGCAGGCAGCAGTGAAGAAGGTTATGTGCTATGGGAAACATCTTAATGTTTTTTTAATTTTATTTATCCTTCTGTTTAACAAATTTTTATAGTAAGAATTGTATATATTTTTATGCCTAGTTATGATTTGTGCTGTTAGTCACTTAGTACTACGATCTAATGATATTTTTTTATTTTCTGTACGTTTTGTAAGAGGTCTCGAGTTATTGTATTAAAATAAAAGTAGTGCAATTAAAGAAATCATAATGACATTTTTTTTTTAAATAGGTATGATATTAAATGGTGATTTAGATGAATATAGTGAATAAGCATTATATAGTGAATTAAGTAGAAATAGATCAATTTTGATCAACAGTTCAAACAACCCGATAAAGAATTACAATAAACCATGACACGCTAGTGCAAGGAAAGATTTTACCCAGTACTACGTAGAGACTATGGAGAGGCTCAGCTTTTCGATACCAAAGTTGGTATATATAGTCAGTTTTAGTTGTGGGAGTAGACAATGGAAAGAAAGTGAAATAAGGCTATAAAACCTCTAAACAAAATTTATTCAATTAAGGTAAAACTAAAAATTTTACAGCCCTATTTTACCACATGGCATATACTATCATTTCCCGAGGGTCCACTAGAGTAAATTTTGAACGGTAAATTCTACAAAACAACCAAAATACACTCTCAAAGGCGCTTCCTTGGAAGGAGCACATGCATGCACATTATTGTACTTCAGTGAATCCTAAGCATAAATGCAGTCACCATAGCCTGCAAAACAACCACAAAAAATATGTCACACAAATGAAAATGACATTATTCATATACAATTACAATTTACAAACCAAAGAGAAGTGACTTACTTGGGTCAGTCATGACAATAAGAGCAGAGCCCCTAAAGTCACAGTTCCACTGGTTCTTTCCCTTACATTGGTAGTAAAGATTCATGGCTATGGAGGCATGGTTCATGAGATTGTCTGGAGAGGAGCAAGGGCATCCTTTTCGAAGTATCTGGCAATCCACGTGAGCGCACGCGTAATTCAGATTTGCTAATAGGGTTGATTGGTCTGATGAAGGCTTTGCCACGCACCAAGTTTTCTGCATTTTCATAACAAAATGAAATGAGTTCTGAAGTCAATTATGGATTTGCTTGAATTTTGACCATTTTGTGTTTGGGGAACTTGATTTTACCTGTCCATTTCCATTCACCACGAGCAAAGTTTCTGCAAAGACAACAATATCCAAGATGAAATCCAGCAAAAGTCTTATAATTTAAACAAAAGAAAACCAACAAAAAAAAACACATAACGAAGATATTCTATGATACGCCGGATTTTGGAATGATTAGATTTGCAACAGTTGAAAATTCAGTGCTTTCGGATAATAAATGCAAAATCAGTTTTTTGTGTGTGTGAAAATGCACCTGAAGTGAAGGACAATAGCAGGAGCAAAAGGGACAATGCAGCTTTAGCCATGGAGAGCTTTTTCCTAGTTTACTGACTATCTGTGAAGAAAGGTGTAATCCTTTTTTATGATCAAATCAGAGAGAAATTTTGGGATTTTAGAGTGAAGAAAAAGGCAAACGTAACGGCTATAATTCATTGCTGGGACCCTGAGAGCCGTTTTGGTGATGGGATTCTTGGAATTCTCTTTCAAAAGTTCAAAGAAAGGAGCTTTTGAGAACATCCACGTGGACTGACTTTACGTCTCTTTCAGATTATCCTTGTCTTTTTATATCGTTGGATTTACCACAATTTATTGGCGTCAGTGAGCTCCCGATCGTTTCACTTACCAATGATTCATTTTTTTTACTGTTTCTAGATAAACTGTAATTTATTTCTTTTTTCTTTTTCTCTTTTAATTACCAAACAGTTGGATTGGTACACAGTTTCCTGGAAACCAGAAGTTTATTGAAGCATGTTTGAAGCTGAAGCAATCTGCAGTGTCTCCACAAGGTTTCAATTTCCCATTCCCACCAGAAACTGCATTTCCAAACCCAGAATTGGGTTTCGGACTAGAATTTCAAATTCAAATGTATTGCTGTGTTGCCAAACACAGGCTTGCTCTTTCTTATCCACTTACTACTTTCATTTCTCTCCTGGAAAGGGAATTAAAACTCAGACCCATTTCCAATTAAATGCTTCCTCATCTTCAGGTGAGTTCCTATTGCTCCACAATTTCCTCAATTCTTGTTTCATTTCTTTGCAGGGTTCTTTATAGTTTGTTTCGTGTGTTATTTGAAATTCTGTTTCCATGTTGAAGTAACTGATTTTGTGTTCAAAATTACCTCGATAGTTATCATCTAGAACAAGAAATGCATCTAAAATTACTAGTCACTTTTTCAAATGTGTATCAGATGAATAGTGTGACAGCACTTTGAATTCAGGGAGAAAAGCAATCGAATTTCAGGCCAGAGAGTAAGAACTTTGAATTAGTCAGGCTGTAATCTCATACAAAATAGTTAGAACTTTGAAAATTAGGTTAATTTTGGGGGAAAATTGGGCAATGAATTTACAGGTTAAGTTAGAAAACTAAGGCTATGGGTTAGTATATTTATGTATCTTTGTGTAGGCAGAGTAATTCTTCTCTAGGGAACCTCAAAGTCATGAATGATGCAGTTTATCTTGGATATTTTGCCTTTTCTTAGTACTGCAAAATTTCTCAAGTTTCAGGAACTTGTGCATACGAAAAATCGATAGTTGGGTAAATCTTTCATCCATTTCAACTATGAATGTCAATAGGGTTTTTCACTAGTGTAATGAAGGGTATGTTTGGATGAGTAACTTCAAAGTTCATAGGAATTTAGGCTAAATTAGTTAAAAATGAGGAACTTTAAAGTACCAAGGGATTTCAAATGATTAGATGCAAGGCATTTGGATGAGATTTGTAATTAACACCTATCAAGGTGTTACTTTGGAACCCCTTGTCTAGTTGTTTTGCTATGCTCATTTGAAATCTCATGGTACTTTGAAGTTCCTCATTTTTAACTAATTTAGCCTAAATTCCTTGGAACTTTGAAGCTCCTCATCCAAACATACCCTAAAGGAACATTCTTTATAAGAACAAAACACTAGCGTTAATGGAGCTAAGCTATTTTGTCCATTGACCAAAACACTAGGAACTAAAGATAAAGATTGAAGATTGATCATACTCTCTGAACAAAATTTGACTTTGTCTAGGACTTTGTATGTATGGAGTCTTACACCTGCCCTTTTTCTCTTATAAGTGACCTTCTTCAAGTTACAACTAGATAATCTGTACTCTTCGAAGAGAGACGGGTATCACATATTGTTGTTTAATTTGGATACCAATGAATTTTTACAATTACACTACTTGAAGATGTCTTGCTAACACTGTCTTACTATGACACTCGATAAAATCTAATATTTTTTCCCTAAAAACGAAAATGCAGTTGGAAGTATAGAATGCATAGAGGAACCTGCTACCAAAGTGAACTTTCAAACATCTTTGAGTTTGCCGGGTTGCTCAACTCCATTGTCATTGCTTGGAACTGGTCAGTTGCTACATATCATATCAAATGCATTCATTCTAAGAAATGAAAGATTGCAACGCATCGAGTTTTGATTTAGATGGTCATGATTAGACTATACTCCTTTATGGTTCCATGCTTTTTGGCATTAACAGTTATAATGTATTGCCTCCCTCTTTACTCATGAGTCTTAGTTTCACTATCTCTTGTGTAGTAAACACGATAATCAAGACATGCAGTAACTTGAATCTTTCTACTGCTGTCATCTAAGTCTATGATGCACGTAGCATTTAACTTAAGAGCACGGCAATGGTTGCAGGATACAGGGAAAAAGTGTTCGCAATTATCGGCGTTAAAGTCTATGCTGCAGGACTATATGTGAACCAATCCATCTTATATAGTTTGAATGCTTGGAAAGGAAGATCAGCTACTGAAATTCAAGAGGATTCATCCTTGTTCAGCTCCATTTTCCAGTGTACTAATCACAAAAATTTTGCATCTTCCTTGCTTCACACAAAGACACACACAGAGGCTGGTAAGTTGCTAACATTAGTTTCCGAAATTGCAGCTCATTTGGAGAAGTCATTACAGATTGTTCTTGTTAGAGATGTTGATGGGAAAACTTTCTGGGATGCCTTGAATGATGCCATCTCCCCAAGAATCAAATCACCCACTCCTGTTGATGAATCCGCACTCTCCAAGTTTCGTTCCATCTTCCAAGGGCAACCCCTTAGGAAAGGAACTTTCATATTTCTGACTTGGCCAGACCCTTCCAAAATGCTTGTAAGTCCAAATTTATACATCCACACTAAATTTTTCTTATGGGCGTGAACTAATGCAGGCTTTTATGACATTTTTTGTGATGTTTAGGTATGTATCTCATCTGATGGGCTTCCATCTAGTGTGGATGCTGCAATAGAATCGGAGAATGTGGCTTCAGCTCTTTTTGATGTGTTCTTTGGAGACTCTCCAGTTTCTCCCTCATTGAAAGCGTCCGTTGTGAATGGTCTCGAATCAATTCTCAAGTAGATGTCACAAGTTAGTTTTTTCTTGTTTCTTACTTTTGGTTCACTTCAGAGATTTGGTTTGTTCATCGGTTATTTCTGTCTATTTGGTCACTCGAGCTTGTTTAGAAGACAGGGAGGTTAATTGAGCTGTCATCTTTCTTCTATACTTCTGTTATGAACTTGAGAGGGAAATTGTAGTATAATTTCAAAGAAATATTTCTCAACTACAATCATTTATGCATTTCTGAGGGAAATAAAGAACGAAAATTAGAAAACTCTTGATAAGAAGAGAGATGCATAAATTTATGCCTTGAAGAATGAAGATACATTGAGAATATGATTTAATTATCTTTTACTACTTTGTTAGTTTTGATCTGCTCTAGCAGCTTGACAACCTCCACCATTGTAGGCCTCTTGGAAGGCTCTGGTTCAAGGCACATTAATGCAATACTGAACACATTGTTAATCTCATCGATTGCGCAGCACCCTAAGTTATTGTCAACTACATACTCTTCCTTCTTGTCCTGAACAACTGCCTTCACCTGCGATATCATCATCAACCAATACATTAGCAAGTAGATTGAAAACACTACCAAAATTTCGAAAATTTGATGAAAAATTCTGAACATAAATAAGGATTCTATTGAAGTGTGATGTTCATAACTTACCCATGTCACAAGCTTTGTTCCCTCCTCAATAAATGATTCATCTGTAGGCTTTTTGCCAGTTAGAAGTTCTAGTAAAACCACTCCAAAACTGTAAACATCACCTTTCGCTGTTGCCCGTCCGGTATCAAAATATTCTGCAGAAAATGAGAAAATGTTGTGTCTTATACCAATACAGAAGAAGGTAATTAAGTAAAATAGGTTTTTTTGTGTACCAGGAGCTAAGTATCCAAAAGTTCCAGCTACAAGTGTCGAAACATGAGTCTTATCGGGTTCCATCAAAGTAGCCAACCCGAAATCAGACACTCGAGCCTCCATGTTTTGATCCAACAAAATGTTGCTTGATTTAATGTCTCTATGGATAATGTGAGGGATGCAATCATGGTGAAGGTATGCTATTCCTCTTGCAGCACCTACTGCAATTTTGTATCTGTTAGGCCAATCCAAATGCTTCTTCTCCATTGATCGCCCTGCATCATAACAAAATTGAACTTAATTACCTTCTTCTCAAGTAACTCTAATGCTCATACTGAATTTACTTTCAAATCAGCATTTCTTTCAATTTGAAGCACCGAAAACTAAAGGATGAAGTGATCTTCGCACTCCAATTTTCTCTACATGCACTGCTCTCTTTTTCTAGCCATCATATTGAGTCATCAAACAGAATCAACAGACAAAAACAAGTTGATGCGTGCACAAGGAGAAAAAAGGAGCTTGAAAATCACTTCCCCAACTTAAACATATGCATATACCATGAAGAACTGCATCCAAACTTCCATTAGGCACAAGTTCATAAATAAGAAGATTATAGTTTGGGGAAGTGTAATATCCATGAAGTGTCACAATGTTGCGGTGCTTAATGTCCCCCATTGCTTCGAGCTCTCTTTCAAATCCCCGGTCTCTATCTGCACTTCCTCTGTTCAATCTTTTCACAGCGAAGGCTACGGATTCATTCACTGTCAGTTTATAAACTGTCCCATATCCTCCAGAGCCAATGATGTCCTTGTTGCTCAACTTGAGTGTCTTCTTTATGAATGAATCTGATTTCAGAGATTGCATTGTTGGTGCCCTGAACAAAACAATTTTCCCACCTGCACAACCAAATTACATTTACAAAATTACAACACATAATGGAGGAGAGTTATGATGCAGGAAGATCCATGGAGAAAAAGCATACCAGAGAAGCCGTCTTCGAAAACCAAGTGCTTTCTCTTCCATCTCCGATAGATGAGGACTGAGATAACAATCTTTGATATTACAAAAGCAACACAGCATATGGTTATGTAGAATGCTAGAACCAAAGCGTTTCCCATTTTTATGCTCAAAAAATTGATGGGAGAGTTTTTGGGCAGTTTCAGCTTGGTGGGTTGTATTCATTCACAAAGAAGCATACGCATAAAAGATTTGAAGAAAATTTGTTGAGCAGGCGAGTTGGGTTTTGTCTGAAAACAAAGTTCATTGACCAAGTGATCTGAGAGCAAGCATGATAGAAGAACTAAAGTCTCAGATGAGGATCAAACATTTGATACCATATACAACCAAAACTCTGTGATTAACAGAAACAAAGTGCTGTTGGATCATTGAAAATTTGACACATCCTGCTTTATTAAATTATTGTGTAAGAGAAAGGTCACCAAGTACTTTTTGTCAATATGCATTCACAATTTACCACTTTGGGGCTGTAACTTTTTATCATAAAGACTAACACATTTTCATGTAGTATTATAAATTTATTTATGTTATAATATATGAAAAACGTTACATTATCATATGATATTATTAATCCATTCATACCATAACGAGTGTGTTTTTCCCTCACCATCGAACAAAACCATATTGAAGAAGAGCATAAATTGGGTAGCAGGTAGGTTTAGGGTTTAGAAGAAAGGTGAAGGGTATGTGGCAAATAGTGTAGATACATCCTCATCATGTGAAATTGAAACTGAAACCATATATTCTGCAACAGCTGTCCCTCTGCCATTTATGTCGGCGTTCAAAATTCACAGACAAGAATAGGATTTCCCTTTTTGGGATAAAAAAGCACGGCAGTGAAGTTTGAAGTTTGAGGTTTGAACTGTGAATCTGTGATGGCAACTGGCTTCACTTCATTTATTTCATTCTCATGGACTTATAGCTCATGGGTAGGTCCCCCCACCCCTCCACAAATTTGGATAAATGTATAAAAAATAAAAAATACAAAATAAAAAATAAAAAATAAAAAAAATAAAGTAAAATAAGAATTATGAAGTCAGAAGGAATGCAATAATATCTCACCTTCCAATCAAGCAATGTCAATCAACCACCAAGCAATGGAGAAACTTGTGTAATTAGATTTGGGTATGTGTCAGTTTGGGCTGGTTTTGGTTAGGACTGAAAATTAATTTGGTTTGCTAGCATTTTGTGAAACTGTTTTTTATTATTATTGGATATAAAAATAGATATAAAATGCGTTTGATAATATTATTTTTAATAAATAAATTTAGAATATAAAAAACATACGACATAATAATTTATATCAAAATTTCTCGTTTGTTTAGAGATGCAACCGTGGATGAAAATATCCGCTATATTTCTGTCGATATATCCGTATTTTGGAGTCTCGATATAAAAATAGGGGGTAAGAAATATCCGCAATATTTCCGTGGATATATCCGTATTTAAGGGTTTTGACATAAAAATAAGAGGGGAAAACAATATTCTCTTAATTTCAACGATATCCGTATTAGTCTTATATAAGTATTATTGGGTCCTTAAATTTTTCCGAAAATTTCATTCAAAATTAAGTTTTGGATTACATTTCCAATATTTTTTGTTGAGCGTGAACGATATCGATATCGATAATATGCATCGATATTTCCATAAATTTGAATGTCAATACTTCCATGAAAAACGATATTTTCATCCTTAGATGCAACCCAACAAATTGTATGTATACAAAATAAAGTTAGATTTAAAAAAAAAAAAAAAAAAAAAAAAAAAGAACTAGCCCACTACATTCTTACCATGGTCACCACCAGCTTACTAACATCGCTGCCACCACCTCTACCACCATCACACGCCATCATCCACCATCACCTCCCCTAACTATTGTCATCAATACCACCACAACCACCATTGTACCATCATTAGCCTTACCATTCCTACCCTAGGAAGCTGAGGATGCATCACAGAGGGAAGTATAGAGCACCATTTCTGTAAGGACCCTTCCCGAATTCCCCCTCGAAACCTGGAAAGAACCCTACTCCCGTCTGACAACCTAAGGAAAAATTCCCAAAACACCTTAGAATCTCCCCTTAAGGACAGTTTAACCATCTTAGTCCCTCGACCCATAAACCACACCGGCGAACCTGTTTTACACCCCAGCCTCTCGACTGACAGTTTTTAACACAAAATTTTAATACCTGAAAATACCCTTAACCATTAGAAACAATAAATGTACTTTACAGGGGTTTCAACGACCTGTTAGACGCATGATAGCCTAGTAGTTAACAAACTACCTCAGAGGATCTCTTCCGCAATCTAATAAAACAACTGACGTGTCACCCTCTTGTGAACCGTCAATAACTCGTCAATCTGGGTCACCGTGTAACAACCCGGAATTTCAATTATTGGATTTAAGTAAATTATTTATGTAAAATGACGATTTTACCCTTGTTTGTTGAGCGGCGTGAAAGTCAAATTTTGTTTCGAAACATTTTCGGTGGTGTTTTGGATACCGTTGCGTAGGTCTCGAACTCACGAGTTCGTAGGCAGGCGGCACGCGGAAAACGGAGTTCGTGGACGAAAGTTATGGGTCTAGACGTGTAAGGGCAGTTTGGTAATTTGCCATAGAGGGGAGATATTTTTAACCCCCCAAATCAGACTAATCTGATCCACCTCATTTCATCTTCATCTCATTATCATCTCATTCTCATCTCTCTGTGAAACACCCAAAACCATCGAAACCGTGTGCGAAAACTCACCCAAAAACCCACAAAGTCAACTTTTGATTTAAGGCTCCAACTTCCAGTTTTGATCAACTAATCGTATTCTACTCCTTCCAATGATCACAACCATACCAACCATCGAAGGAGAGGACCACGGGGGAAGCCAAACCGAGTGTAGGAAGTTTCGGATCTTCCGATCGATTTTTCGGCTAACACAGGTACGTGTTTGATGTTTTAAGGTCATATTTGGATTCATGGGTTCGAGTAGATATATTTAGACGTAAAATTTGTGAAAAATGGTTGAGTTTTGAGGAAGTTGTAAAGCTTGGAGTTTCGGCCGGAAATGGGGGATTCTGGCGGAAACCAGACGGCAGCGCCGGCAGCCGGTCGTCTTCTCCGGTGAGTCGCCGGTGACCGGTCGGGTCGAGTGATCGGCCGGGTCGAGTTAAATCGGTCGGGTCGAGTTGAACCGATCGGGTTTAGTGAACCGGTCGAGTCGAGTTGGACCGGGTCAGGTCGAGTTGGACCGGGTCAGGTCGAGTTGGACTGGGTTGGACCGGTCCAGGCGCGTGGGTACTGTAGCAGGCGCGTGACCGGCGCGTGGGAGCCTGTTCCGACCTTCCGTCGGTGCGTGACGACGCGTGGGGCCGAGTCTGAGGTCATAGTGGCGCGTGACAGCTAGTTTTTGACGTTCCGGATCTGTTGGTACAAGTTTTGGGTCGATTAGACGTCGTTTAGGGGCTGTTTTGGGCGTTTTAAAGTTGCTGCGTTTTCTAGGCCAGCATAGTTAGACTTCCCGGGGTTTAGGGGGTTTATATTTAAGGTTCTTATTATTAGCTGGTAATCCCGATTATTAATTTGGACAGGCGATACTGCTCTAGGAACTTCATGGGAGCGTACAGATCGGGATTGAGCTTGCTTGGACAGGTTTGTGAGTGGACTTTTGGTTTATAAACTATAATGCATGCATAAATGTATCTTTGATTTAAATACTGTTATGTATGGGTGCAATGAATTTCTGGAATTTAGAAATGATGCTGGACACATGTTTTCCAATATTTCAGTGAAAGTGTGTTTTGAGAAATGGCCTGGTTTTTGTACTTGATTTTGATATCGTTTTGAAGTGGTAACTATTTGAGCATGTGATTTGGGTTAGACCCATAATTATGATATTATTGATTTTGGCCATAAAATGACATTGCAAAGAATTTGGCTTAGGCCGAGAAACAAAGATTTCGAAGTATGGATTTGGTTCACTGGTTTCTGTCCCGATGGTTACTGTTGCTCTGACTGGTGTTGAGGGGTCTTGCTCCGCTGGTTGTTGAGGGCTCGGACTTTGGTGTTGAGGGGCCTTGCTCCGCCAGGTCGCGAGACTGTCTATGCATAGTACAGATAGTACAGAGAGTTGTAATATAGATTTTAACACATCTCAAGGGATACCCTGGTGTGTTGTTGTAGATATGTCGGGAACAGTGAATTTGAGATATTATGTGTCTAGATTGAATTAAATGATTTTAAACTCCTTTGAAAAGAGTTTTCAAATCAAATTGTGGATCACGAGGTATTTTCATTGTACAGATTTTTGTGAGTCCAACTAAGTGGTTTTAAAAAGAAATGGAAATTTTGGTGATTTACATATAATGTTTTAGTATTATAAATTGTTTTATGTGATGCATGCATGGTTTTATAAATGGAGGGGGAGAAAGGTATTTCCTCGAAAAAGAATTTATAAATGATTATTTTTGTCCACTCACAACTTTTGTGTTTAAACCCCCTTCAGGCAGTTGAGTTGACGCGGACACTTATCTCGAGGCAGAGACATTAGTACTTTCGGCTGCGCTGTGTAGTTATATTTGAGTAGGATATCTAAATTATACTCTTGATCCTACTTAGACGCTATGATATTATATTGTATTTGGTTGGTAATTATTTACGGGAATTATTGAGTGCTTGAATCCATTGTCTGACAAGTGGAAGTATTTATTATTATTATATTTTGTAAGGATTAAAGGGTATTTTGGGAACCTTTTCTTAGGTTGTCAGACGGGATCAGGGTTCTTCCCGGGTTTCGAGGGGAAATTCGGGACGGGTCCTGACACACCGCCCACACCAACCCACTGACCCGGATGACGAAGGTACCAGACTTGGTTGAATTGAGTCTCACAGACTTACTCCGAGTCGTACTCGATATCCCGGCTCATCCTGAGCGCCCCGAAGAATAACTCGATGACCCGGCTCGTCCTGAGCACCCCGAGTGGTAACTCGATATCCCTGCTCCTCTAGAGCACCCTGAGTAGTAACTCGATATCCCTGCTCATCTTGAGCACCCCGAGTGGTAACTCGATATCCCTGCTCCTCCTGAGCACCCCGAGTGGTAACTCGATATCCCTACTCATCTTGAGCACCCCGAGTGATAACTCGATATCTCGCTCCTCCTGAGCACCCCGAGTAGTAACTCGATATCCCTGCTCCTCCTGAGCACCCTTAGTGGTAACTCGATATCCCTGCTCATCCTGAGCACCCCGAGTGATAACTCGATATCACTGCTCATCCTGAGTAACTCGAGTGGTAACTCGATATCCCTACTCCTCTTGAGCACCCCGAGTAGTAACTCGATATCCCTGCTCATCCTTAGCACCCCGAGTGGTAACTCGATATCCCTACTCCTCCTGAGCACCCCAAGTGGTAACTCGATATCCCTGCTCATCCTGAGCACCCCGAGTGATAACTCGATATCCCTACTCATCCTGAGCATCCCGAGTGGTAATTTGATATCACTACTCCTCTTGAGCACCCCGAGTGGTAACTCGATATCCCGCTCCTCCATATCTCCTCGAGTGGTAACTCGATATCCCTGCTCCTCCTGAGCACCCCGAGTGGTAACTCGATAGCCCTGCTCATCTTGAGCACCCAGAGTAGTAACTCGATATCCCTGCTCATCCTGAGCACCCCGAGTGGTAATTCGATATCCCTGCTCCTCCTGAGCACCCCGAGTGGTAACTCAATTTCCCGCTCCTCTTGAGCACCCCGAGTGGTAACTCGATATCCCTGCTCCTCCTGAGCACCCTTAGTGGTAACTCGATATCCCTGCTCATCCTGTGCACCCCGAGTGATAACTCGATATCCCTGCTCATCCTGAGTACCCCCAGTGGTAACTCGATATCCCTGCTCCTCTTGAGCACCCCGAGTAGTAACTTGATATCCTTGCTCATCCTGAGCACCCCAAGTGGTAACTCGATATCCCTGCTCCTCCTAAGCACCCCGAGTGGTAACTCGATATCCCTGCTCATCCTGAGCACCCCGAGTAGTAACTCGATATCCTTGATCATCCTGACATACCTCAGACCTCAACGATATGGCGGAGAAAGATCCCTCAATGCCTACATCAGAGAACCCCTCAACGATCTGGCGGAGACGTACCCTCTAACGCCAGTCGGAGAACTCTCAACAATGTAGCGGAGGAAGACATCCTCCACGCCAATCATCGGAGAACTCTAAACAATGTAGCAGAGAAAGACATCCTCGACGCCAATCATCAGAGAACCCTGTGGTATAACATAATACCTAGAAGTACGCATCCTATGCAATCTCGGAAACCTAGTCCGTTCACAGCGCAACTAAAATACCAATTCAAGGAAGCCCTAGCCCCAAGGAACTCTTTGACACATTAATGACCTAACTCCCTTGACCTCCCGAGCCCAAAACCCACTCTTGGCAGAATATTCCGTCAACCCTGACGGCGTTAGGGTTTCGTCATACTCCGTTAACCTTTGACGGAATATGCTAACACCGTCAACATATTCCGTCAAACCCTTGACGGCGTCAGTTGACTAAACGGTTAACTGACGGCTTACGTCAGCCACCGCCGGCCGAACCAGTCACCGGAGACGATGATCAGACCGCCGCCGTCATCGGTGGCTGGAATTTGGATTCCCTCGTCTGAGAAGACGACGGCGCCGCCGTCGCCGGAAAACTCCATTTCCAGCCGACCTTGAGTTTTTCCTAACTTTTTCAAATCTCAACAATTTTTCACGAATTTTACGTCTAAATCTATCTACGCAAACCCAAGATTTCAAAAATGACCTCAAAACACTAAACTCGTACCTGGGCTGGCTGAAAAATCGATTGAAACCTCCGATTTTTCTTTTCCTCGGTCTGGCGTCTCCCGCGGTTGTCTCCTCCGATGGTTGGTATGGATGTGATTGTGGGAAGGAGTAGATTTCAATTTGTGGAACCAAAATGTGAGTCTTGGCCTTGAATCAACGTTGAAATTTTGGGTTTTTTGGTGTTTTTGAGTCGCACGGGAGAGGGAGAGAGAAGGGGGGGGGGGGGGGGGGGGGGGGGGGGGGGGGGTGGTGGGTGAGGAAGGTCCAGAGAGAAAAAGAGAGTAAAAATAAAAAGATGAGGATAAGATCAAATCAATTGGGGGTTAAAAAATATCTACTCTACCAAATTACCAAAATGCCCCTGATATTCGAGACCCGCATCTTTCGCACACAAACTCCATTTTTCGCGTGCTGCCTATCTACGAACTCATGAGTTTGAGACCTACGCAATGGTACCTGAAACACTTCTAAAAGTGTTTCGAAACAAAAATTGAATTTTACGCCCCTTAAACAACCAAGGGTAAAATCGTCTTTTTACAAAATAATTTACGAAAATTCAATAGAGGAATCTTAGAGGCACCAGAATCCATTCAACCCGGAACATACCTCAAAACAAGTCTCTGGGCTTGAGAAGTCCACTGCGGGTCCTACTCCCAGCATTACTACCATCACCTCAAGTCATGACGTCACATGACCGAACATACCTCGAAGCCAGGTGTCAGATAGGGTCACATGTACCAAATGCAGTTAGTCTCAATGATCTAGTGGAGAGCTTCTTGCCACGCTAGAATCAGAGCATATCGATGACCTGGCGGAGGAAAAACCTTACCATGCCAGTCTAGGAAAATTTTCATCCAACGCTAGTTGGAGAAAACCTTGGTGAATATCTGATGGAAAATACCCTTCATCATATATAAAACAATGCATGCATACGCAAAATTTCTTTTCAAACAAGTCCATAAAGATAAGCCAAAAACTTGCCGGAAAAATCCATTTTTTGTAAAAACACCCGGTGGGACCCACAAAAATCAGTAATAATGAAAAATATATTGTGGTCCAAAATTCTGCTTTGAAAGCCTTCCTCAAAGGAGTTTAAAAATCATGTAAACAGACCTGGACACAATATATATCAAAACATAACCCACTGTTCCCGAAATACCCTCCACACACCTGATATACCTCAAGTTGTGCAGAACTCTGTACTATGCATAGACAACCTCAACGACCCGGCGGAGAAAACCCTCAACACCAGCATTAGAGAACCCTCAATGATCCAGCGGAGCAAAACCCCTCAATGCCAGTCGGAGAAAACCCTGTCCCTGCACACCCGATATACCTCGAGTGGTACAGAAACATATGCTATGCATAGACAGCCTCAACGACCCGACAGAGAAAACCCTCGACACCAGCGTCGGAGAACCATCAACGATCTAGCGGAGCAAAAACCCCTCAACGCCAGTCGGAGAAAACCTTGACAATCGGGAACAGAAATCCAGTGGAAATCAAATCCGTGTTTTGAAATCCTTGTTTCTTGGCCTAAGCCAAATTCATTGAAAAATCATTTATGGCCAAATCCATTAAAATCATAAATACGAGTCTAACCCAAAATCATGGACTCAATATTTACCACATCAAGACGACATAAAAATACAGTCCAAAAACCAGGCCATTTCCCAAAACACATTTTCACTGAAATATGGAAAACCTGTGTCCTGTAATAATTTCTAAATTCTAAAAATTTGCCAAAAGTAATTCATAATAGAATTTAATTCAAATATACTTGTATGCATGCATTGCAGTTTATAAACCAAGGTCCATTCACCAGCAATAGCAACGCCTACCTCGCCCGTGCATCACATGTCCTCTGCCTCCCTCAGTTCAAGGTCGCTGAAAAGACAATGTCTCGGAGGCATCTTGTTGACAAGAATCCTTAAATAATTTGTACACAAGTGTGCGGTCTGCAACAAGTTAAACCCGGCGCTCTGCTACCAAATGTAAGGACCCTTCCCGAATTTCCCGTCGAAACCTGGGAAGAACCATACTCCCTTCTGACAACCTAAGCAAAATTCTCAAAACACCTTAGAATCTCCCCTTAAGGACTGTCTAACCGTCTTAGTCCCTCGACCCAGCAACCACACCGGCGAACATGTTTTACACCCCAGCCTCTCAACTTACAGTTTTTAACACAAAAGTTTAATACCTGAAAATACCCTTAACCTTTAGAAACAATAATGGACTTTACAGGGGTTTCAACAACCTATCAGAAGCAGGATAACCTAGTAGTTAACAAACTACCTCGGAGGATCTCCTCTGCAATCTAACAAAACAACTGACGTGTCACCCTCTTGTGAATCGTCAATAACTTGTCAATCTGGGTCACCGCCCACAACAACCCACTGACCTGGATGACGAAGGTACCATACTGGGTTGAATAGAGTCTCACATACTTACTCTGAGTCGTACTTGATATCCCGGTTCATCCTGAGTGCCCCGGGTGATAACTAGATGACCCGACTCGCCTTGAGCACCCCGAGTGGTAACTCGATATCTCTGCTCCTCCAGAGCACCCCGAGTAGTAACTCGATATCCCTGCTCATCCTGAGCACCCCGAGTGGTAATTCAATATCCCTGCTCCTCCTGAGCACCCCGAGTGGTAATTCGATATCCTTGCTCCTCCTGAGCACCCCGAGTGGTAACTTGATATCCCGCTCCTCCTAAGCACCCCGAGTGGTAACTCGATATCCCTACTTCTCCTGAGCACCCCGAGTGGTAACTCGATATCCCAGCTCATCTTGAGCACCCCGAGTGTTAACTCGATATCCCTGCTCATCCTGAGTACCACGAGTGGCAACTCGATATCCCTGCTCCTCTAGAGCACCCCGAGTAGTAACTCGATATCCCTGCTCATCCTGAGCACCCCGAGTGGTAACTCGATATCCCTGCTCCTATAGAGCACCCCTAGTGGTAACTCGATATCACTGCTCCTCTAGAGCACCCCTAGTGGTAACTCGATATCCCTGCTCATCCCGAGCACCCCGAGTGATAACTTGATATCCCTGCTCATCTTAAGCACCCAGAGTGGTAATTTGATATCCCCGCTCCTCCTGAGCACCCCGAGTGGTAACTCGATATCCCGCTCCTCCTGAGCACCCCAAGTGGTAACTCGATATCCCTGCTCCTCCAGAGCACCCCGAGTAGTAACTCGATATCCCTGCTCATCCTGAGCACCCAGAGTGGTAACTCAATATCCCTGCTCCTCCTGAGCACCCCGAGTGGTAATTCGATATCCCTGCTCCTCCTGAGCACGCCGAGTGGTAACTTGATATCCCGCTCCTCCTAAGCACCCCGAGTGGTAACTCGATATCCCTACTTCTCCTGAGCACCCCGAGTGGTAACTCGATATCCCTGCTCATCTTGAGCACCCCGAGTGTTAACTCGATATCCCTGCTCATCCTGAGTACCCCCGAGTGGCAACTCGATATCCCTACTCCTCCAGAGCACCCCGAGTAGTAACTCGATATCCCTGCTCATCCTGAGCACCCCGAGTGGTAACTCGATATCCCTGCTCCTCTAGAGCACCCCTAGTGGTAACTCGATATCCCTGCTCCTCTAGAGCACCCCTAGTGGTAACTCGATATCCCTGCTCATTCTGAGAACCCCGAGTGATAACTTTATATCCTTGCTCATCTTAAGCACCCAGAGTGGTAATTCGATATCCCTGCTCCTCCTGAGCACCCCGAGTGGTAACTCGATATCTCGCTCCTCCTGAGCACCCCGGGTGGTAATTCGATATCCCTGCTCCTCCTGAGCACCCCGAGTAGTAACTCGATTTCCCTGCTCATCCTGAGCACCCCAAGTAGTAACTCGATATCCCTGCTCATCCTGAGCACCCCGAGTGGTAATTCGATATCCATGCTCCTCTTGAGCACCCCGAGTGGTAACTCGATATCCCGCTCCTCTTGAGCACCCTGAGTGGTAACTCGATATCCCTACTCCTCCTGAGCACCCCTAGTGGTAACTCGATATCCCTGCTTATCTTAAGCACCTCGAGTGATAACTCGATATCTCTGCTCATCCTGAGTACCCCGAGTGGTAACTCGATATCCCTGCTCCTCATGAACACCCCGAGTAGTTACTCGATATCCCTGCTCATCCTGAGCACCCCGAGTGGTAATTTGATATCCCTGCTCCTCATGAGCACCCCGAGTGGTAACTCGATATCCCTGCTCATCCTGAGCACCCCGAGTAGTAACTCAATATCCATGCTCATCCTGAGCACCCCGAGTGATAACTCGATATCCTTGATCATCCTGACATACCTTATACCTCAACGATATGGCGGAGAAAGATCCCTCAACGATATGGCGCAGAAAGATCCCTCAACGCCTACATCGGAGAACCCCTCAACGATTTGGCGGAGACGTACCCTCTAACGCCAGTCGAAGAACCCTCAACAATTTAGCAGAGAAAGACATCCTCCACGCCAATCATCGGAGAACACCATGGTATAACATAATACCCAGAAATACGCATCCTATGCAATCTCGAAAACCTAGTCTGTTCACAGCGCAACTAAAATACCAAATCAAGGAAGCCCTAGCCCCAAGGAACTCTTTGACACATTAATGACCCAACTCCCTTGACCTCTTGAGCCCAAAACCCACTCCATAGTCAAGCATTATCGCTGGGATTACTCAAAAGGGGCTCCAAACGAACTCGTACAGCCTCAAAACTGCCAAAATCCGATCCCGAATGTCCCAAAACCCTAGCCATGCGCCGGTAGAAGGCCGGACCACGCGCCCCTACGCACCGGCACTGTTCACGGTAGAATATTCCATCAAACCTGATAGAATCTCCTAATGGAATCAGAATATTTCGTCAACCCTGACGGTTTTAGGTTTCCGTCAAACTCCGTTAACCTTTGACAGAATATGCTAACGCCGTCAGCATATTCCTTCAAACCCTTGACGGCATCAGTTGACTCAACGGTCAACTGATGGCTGACGTCAGCCACCGCCGGCCGAACCAGTCGCCCGAGACGATGACCGGACTGCCGCCGTCACCAGTGGCCGGAATCTGGATTCCCTCTCCGGAGAAGACGCAGTCGTCGGAAAACTCCATTTCCGATCGACCTTGAGTTTTGCCTAACTTCTTCAAATCTCAACCATTTTTCACAAATTTTACGTCTAAGTTTATCTACTCGAACTCAGGAATTCAAAAATGACCTCAAAACACTAAACCCCGCACATGTGCTGGCCGAAAAATCAATCGGAACTTCCAATTTTTCTTTTCCTCGGTTCGACGTCTCCCACGGTTGTCTCCTCCGATGGTTGGTACAGCTGTGATCGTGGGAAGGATGAGATTTCGATTTGTGGAACCAAAATGGGAGTCTTGTCCTTGAATCAAAGTTGAAATTTTGGTTTGAAGATGAGGATAAGATCAAATCAATTGGGGGTTAAAAAATATCTACCCCGCAAAATTACCAAAATGCCCCTGAAATTCGAGACCCACATCTTTTGCACACGAACTTCATTTTTCGCGTGCCACATGTCTACGAACTCGTGAGTTCGAGACCTACGCAACGGTACAAGAAACACAGCTAAAAGGGTCTCAAAACAAAAATTGACTTTCACGCCCCTTAAACAACCAAGGGTAAAATCATCTTTTTACAAAATAATTTATGAAAATTCAATAATTAAATTTCCGGGTCGTTACAATTTTCATAATCAAAATATTTTCCTACTTTCATACTAGCAAAAACCATACAAATGGAGCTTGATTTCGATCCTCTATCTGTAGAGGAAGGTAAAACAATCATAAAGCCTTGTATTCAGCAGCCGGGTTCATGTTGAGGCCGCAATGCATATTGAAAATTGAAACCCTTGTCACGCTCGGCGTTATACAAATTCTTTGGCCCGTCCTTGTGTTAACAGAGGACATGACGGGAGTCAGGAGCAGCGTTGCTCGAAACTTGGTAGACATGTTCTCAATCAAGGCCTCCATGTTTTAAAGATGGTTTAAGAACTCCTTTCTTTGAAAGGATAGAGGTGAAGAAATAATTTTCTTAAATTTTTAGAAAAATGGAGTTCAAATAACACCATACCCCTTATATAAACAGTGTCATGAGGTATATTAGAAGATTAATCTATAGATAAAATAAAAGGCACAAGGCCAGTACACTGATAGCCGCAAAATTGTAGCGGAAAGAACAGAATAGTACTGTGCATCTCTAGCTTGCTCAGCGACTTCTTATTATCCTGCAAAATTTTAAGCAACAAAATTATAAATTGCGATATCAATGCACTCACAATATGGACTTTAAGCTATCAATTGAAGAAATTAGATAAATCTCTTGCCTTCCCAATCGAGAGATTTCAGGCTCCGCAAGAAGCATATCTTGCAGTGGCTTTGCGTCCATTTCCTTCTCAGAAGAACTAAAACATAAGGGAGGCAACACTGCAGTTTCAGTAATTTTAAGCAAGGATTGCTAACAAAACATCAAATCATCCTAATAACTCTTTAATAAAACGCAAAACAGAATTCACATAAATCTCAAGCACTACTTTGTTTTCTGGTATTTATGGAATTTCTTCGAGTCTAGACCGATAATTTGATTAAATAAATCCATATATCAGAAAAGTGCAGCAGAAATGTAATTGAAAACCAAAGTTCCTCGGGCAAGGAAAAAGTAGTGAACTACGCACCTAAACATATGATCAAGGGAGATAAGCCTGTGGCGAATAGTGTGCTTGCTGTCAATGTAAGTCACCACTAAGCTACCAGCATCGGGGTGGGGCCAGCTTCTTGAAGTAGGAAACCGGAGTACAAACGTGCCTGGTTCCTGGAAACCCCTTGAACCTTGAAGCGAAGCTTCAGCTTCTTCCTTTGTAATGAATCCTTCTATCCACTTCGGTGATGTTGAACTCCACAATTTATTTATCCAATCTTTTGATAAGGTAAAAGCTACAGGATATAGCCAACACCACATCTTTTCAAAGTTCTCTTGGGTCAGATATTCTCGGCAACCAGCAATTTTCCTGAGTAGCTCAAAGTCCTGAAAACGATTAACAAAGTAAAAGATTCAGAAATTTTGCAAGCTAATCTTTCCACAATATGATTTGACAAACGGACAATTTAATAGCTATTAATACAGAATGGACCCTCCCAATTGCAGCAACCAACAAACAGTAGCCTTCCAATAGCCAAATGTCTGAGAAAGATAAACCCTAAAATCAGACGAAACAGGCGCCCCAAGTGCTGAATAATAGTGAGCTTTTTTGCAAACTCTTCGAACTTAAAAACGTTGAAGTATGCTTAACCCAGTGGAGCTATGTGTGAACATTTAAAGAAAAAAGTTATTAGTTAATCAGGTAAAAAGCAAAAATAAGAATAATTCCATCTAATATTGATCTCATGATGTAGTAACCCGAATAAACAATAACTGACCTAACACAGCAAATGGTTCAAGATTGATAAGCATCAAGTCAAACCAAACCTTGATTCATTTAAGATTCAAATGTCTAAACCTTAAATATTTCAACCCAGAGAGAGAGAGAAGAACCTGCTGCGTGAGAGACTGGGAATTACAAGAAGCAATCTTCATGAATTGCTCTTCAATTTCAAAAACCACACTCTCCCATGGAACCTGGTGGTTATTTTGTGAGATCAAATTCCAAGCTTTAGTTCCTTCCTCCATCAATCTCTTAGCCATTGCTATTTGCTGCCTGAGGAAATAAATAAGAAAAAGAAAGGAATCTAATTATACAAGAAGGAAATATACGGTAACTAAAGCCCGATCCAAGGGTCACTGGGTTGTTAGCAAATCAAACTTTTGCCCTCTTCTTTTTAGTTTTTTATTGCAAAAATTTCTCTTCTCTAGTGTGAATTAACATAGATATACACAGGAAAGGGGATTTGGTGACTACATGATCAGTAAAATCATGAGCCTCAAATGAGAACATGGGGTCGTTTTGCAGAACACTAGTGATTACCTGTGGTGTGAACATCCTGAATACAAGGAAACTTGATGGGCAAAACTCAGAAGTTCTTCATTAGAAGCAGCGATGGCAATCTCCTTGAGCAAAAGAGTCCTCTCAGTTAAATTTGCTAGGCAGTATTTGAAAATGGCCGTATCTGACATTGGATTTCTACTAGTTGACGTACTCTTGAGAGCTGAGTTTCTTGCTTCAGGGCTCTCTGAATTAGTTCGGGAGTTGTCTAATTCTTCAAGACTATCGGGTTTCCCGACCACATTCATCACAGACGCATTTTCAACCTAATTTTCAAGTTATTTCAATTAGATGCTTGTCGAAATTCACGAAAAGTGCACATTTCATATTGTACCTAAATATGCTTCTATGATCTGAAGGACAATGCATGCTTCTATGCCTTAAAAGTTATAGTATCTTTCCTTATCATATAGGAATACTTAAATGGAAATAATAGCAAAAATGAAAAATTTTCTTTTTCACCGTTCAGCATCATTGGAAAGATTAACAAAACTACCAAAAACGCATGCTTGGAAATTATCAGATTAAAATTTTTCATTGAACACAAATCATTATAAAAACTTCCTTTAGTGATTATTTTACGGTCTTTTAACTTTCCTTTTATTTTGATTCTACTAATATGGGGTCCCATAGAAGACTGGTGACGGAAAATGCTGGAGAAGACAAGTTTGGTTATGATTGTCTTTAGCATATCAAGATAATCTAATTGTTCATGATGTTACTTCCAACAAAATAGGAATCTCAAACAAAGCATCCCATATTCTTATTGTGACACTCAATTATCAATATAAGAGAGAGAGGGTAAATACCTGGTTACCAGTTCTTGTATGAGAGTTGCATTCGTCATCGGGTTGCTCCAAGTTGGAAACAGTTTCAGATATCCTGTCTTGTCCCAATCTACACCGCTTTGATGATGGACTTGGTTTTTCTTCATGAACAGAACTTTTCTGAAGTTCTAAGGATTTATTATCCGATGCCAATAACTGAGATGCACTAAGTGGATCAATGGCAGGTGCTGGCCTTTTCCACAATGTAGAGGATATTCGAGTACTACGGTTCCTTGAGATACAACGAATTGGAGGGGTGAAAGCCTTGAGGAAAGGATACTTTTCCAAGTTTGGTATGTGAAACATTACACGGAACATCCGACTTTCGCACTTCGATGAAAGCTGAAATAAAGAAGGATAATCATTAAATATTTCTAGCAGAACATGGTAAAAAATATCTTGCACCGAAGTTCATCAAATAATACACCTCTGTTCAACTCAGAAAATGGAACTTTTTCAACAGTAAAACAATCACAGGTGCTAAATGAGAGGACATGCATTAATGTCAATTGTTCACACACATGTATAGCCCCATTAGCAAACAAATATGACTCCTTCCAACTAGAATAGAATTTAGACCTGTGACGCTGAGAACATACAACAGCATGGAGTTATGGCTAATTGAACAGTTGATCAACAAGTTGCGATGATTCCTAAAGGGAACTCAAAAAATTGACAGTTCGGATCATTTGACCACATAGCATGGTGGACCCTAACAAATTCTTATTTTAGCTAATCCTATTGGTTAGAGATTTATGAAATAAATATCTAGCACACTATTGACATTTAACACCATGCTTGTAGATAAGCATCTCATATATATATATCTACACAGGAAGTGCATTTTCCAAAAACAAAAAGAACAAAATCTACACACTAAGTGCCAAAAAGATTTGATTTCTCTCTAACAAAGAACCTGAGATATCTTGAGCTTAAAAGGCGCATGCCCATGCAGCATTTTACTTGGTCTATCACAAGAGGCAAATTCAATCCCATCATGGCTTGCCAAAAGTGGAGCTTCCCCGTCACTTGTTTTCTCCACAGGTGCTCCATTGTCAGCATACACCAGGGAAGCAATAACCTGTAAGAGAAGCAACTTGTCAACTGTGCATGATAATAATTAGTCAGTGTTCACGTGAAACCTAACAATACATAGACTTTACAAAATCCCAAAACAAACCTCTGACTCATTGTTTGAAGGATGGGAAAAGGCATCTAACAATATAACATCCAGTGAAAAATTCCTGCGACAAGAAGCCTGCGATATGGTAAATGAAATTGGCAATCTCAACTAGAAGATATCTGTGTACTAACCCTGGATTATAACTTGAGATATAGTAATAAGACTGTCAGCAACCATTACTGTTATAGAAAGTTTATGATTATCGTTTATCCATGTGAAAAAACTTCGGAGAAAAAGTAATCAACATATCTAATTAAAGAAATAAATAAAAATTAATCAATAAAATTGTAATCTTAACTTCTTGGATCCTTGAAACTGTACATTTGAAATTTGTGGAAACCAAAATCTATCTATATAACGCATTATACTATAACATTAGGCAAAAGTTTATCAAAGTATTCAGTTTATACGAAGAATAATGTCTCTGGAAAACAGGTTGTGCAACCAAAAAATGTTTCTCTTATGGGAGAAATTAAGGATGTTTCTAAGAACCTGTCCACAAAAAATTAGTCAACCAGCATGATTGCATTAAAAATAAGTAAGAAACAAAGAACTATAAGGTTGCATCTTAACAAGCCTGTGATTTTAATGTTACAGCACTTGGAGAAACATAGATTCTACAGAAATAGCACAAAGGAAATTTGATGGTTTATTGAGACTTTTCTTTCTCAATGCAATGACAACGATGATTACCAGCCACCATTGGGAACTCTAATAAACTACACAATAAATATAGCATATTTGTAATAGAAGGATTATTAAACTCATTTTTTGGAATACATGTCCATAATATATGTATTCTGTAGATAATACTGCCAAAAAACAGTAAAACGTAAGTCTAAGTTAGTTCATTTTGATTTACCACATACATAAAGTACTGGTACTAATTGCTACCAAGAAAGAGATACTATAGACTGTAAAACAAACCTTCCCACCGACAATACTCCAAACACCATCACTGCTTTCTTCAATCTCAGAAGCAGATGAATTATCAATGGATAACTGCACAGGCGGGTCCTGAAAAAACAAATATATATCGGTATAAGCATTTTTTGGTGCAAAGGGGGCCAGATAAACTAGGAATTTGAGATGCGAATCAAAACAACCCCTTAAGCAATCACAAGGTGTGCAGCTACTACAAACCTTAGCGTAATACTCCAGAAAGGATGAACTTAAGGGCAAAATTTTAAAATTGTGGATGTATCCCTGCAAACTGTTTTCATCTCCACCACCAGCAACCAAAATGATATTCGTCAAACCACTTGCAATGGAGTAATTGTTGAACAGAGATGATATAGCTTGCTTTCCCACAATTTCACCATCAATGTGCAGCCGCACAAAATCAGACGAAACCTAAAATGAACTCATAAACTTTGAGCATCTCATACACTTAACACATAAGGTGAACACTAATTTCACCAATGAAAAACAGAAAGAAAGAAAAAAACATTAATCAAGCTCATTTGTGAGGTCTCTGTTACAAATATTTCTATTTTCCCTGCATAGTAATGTTTCTATTTATGAAAGTACAATATCTTTCCATTATTAAATTGAACGCCTAGCCTCTTCTTTCCCCAATTTCCTTTTTTAATGTTTTGGAGCATGAAAAGTCTTATTTACCTTCTTCCTCTCTACAACTTTATCATCGAATAGAATTTGAGCTCTTCCTTTCTCTTAGCGTAGGTTGCTTATTACTCACATTGTTTTATATTTATCAATGTATAAGACAATTATTCTGTTCTTCGTATCTATTCCACCCTACAACCCACAATCTCCCTTCTAAAACAAAATGATGGAAATGAACAAATACTCAAATAAGTAATACACCATACCTCAAAACCAATATGAATCCATTTCTCCCTCGGAAACTCAGAGTCCATAGATACATGTGGAACTACGGACAATGAAGTGGAGTCACAACTTTCAGCAACTTCCTTCGGCAAGATACAAAATGGCAAAAGCACCATTTTCTTCTTCTCATTGAGAACAAGGAAGGGAGCACTTCCTGTGGGATCTGATTGGACCTGCATACCGAACGAAAATTATCAAACACACCCAACGAACAAAACATTTCAGAAACTGATCCAAAATATAAAATGAAAACCAATTTGAACACAATTGGTTACTTGGATATGGACACCATTCCGAGTACTAACAACAAAAGTCACAAGCTTCTTGAAAAAACATAAAATCAAACACTTGGGTTACTTTATGGTACAATACTGCCATGGCCATAGAACAGCTCAAGTAAAACGCAACCAAACAAGAATTGATCATCATCAAAGTCCCAGAACACATCAAGAACACAAAAATGAAAATGGGCATCAATCCAAACACCCAAAATACTAATTCAAAAGATGAAGAACACAAAAAACTCAAAAAAAGAGGAAATTGGCAGTGACTTACCTGAATGAGTGTGGCAGGGAAGGTGTTGGAGCTCATGAGATAAAGCCAAAAGCAAAGTGAAAAGGCTCCTTCCTTTACCTCAATTTCCACTCTGAAATCCTTTAGCAGCCCATATTCGTCGGCTACTTTTGCCTCAGCCGCCATTGTTCTCGACCTTTGTTCAAGACAAGAACCTCAACTGTTCTTCGCTCTGTCTTCGTGATCAAAACAGCGGTTCTTTTGAGTGACCGCTTTCAACTAACGGTTGGTACTGTTGGTGTTGTGCTCCGGTTGTGCTTCAGATGGGTGATAATCTAGTGCTCCGCGGAGTAGAAAGGAATTTGACGATAACCAACTGCGGTTCATGTCAGCGTTAGGAACTGACAAAGAATTGTAGTTGTTGACGTGGGTGGAACTTATTTGTTAATGAACAACCTCATGTTTACTTTGACAGAAGTTGATTGTATCATATATAAAACGAAAGTAAATGGGCCTGGACATTGAACAATGGGCCTAAAACATATCAATGGATTAACTAAACAAGATTCTAAATTAGATTTTATTAAAAGGAAATAAATAAACCAAATGGACTCTTAGATTTATTGTATGCAAACTCTGCCTAAGGTAAAGCCTCACACTAACTGGCTTTATTTTCACCCACCCAAAACCTCAACAAGTTACCCAACGACAGCCCTCACAAAATTTTGACGCTCTCTCTCTCTTGAAAACTCTCCAACCTCTCTCTGAAAAAACCAACTGGCCCTAGCAGCTCTGGGGTGGAGGTTTCTCCAATCTCCACCACCTGGTGGTAGATTTGAAGTAAACCTTCACCTCCCTCTTCCTCTCGCCCATCTCTCCTCCCTCCTTCCTCGGTAACTCCATCTCTTCTCTGGGCTGCTGTTTCTCGTCCCCTCATCTCCTCCGTTGTCCTTAGCGTCGGATCTCGATGTTGGTGGCGCTGACTGGTTGTAACGACCCAGACCTAAAATTAAGTAAATTCGTAAAAGTAGTTGATAAATGACAATTTTGCCCTTGAAGGTTAGGGGAAATTCGGGAGGGGTCCTGTCAACTTGGTATCAGAGCTCTAGGTTAAATTTTTGTATACCTCACTTAGTGTGCATTCTTGTTACTAACAAATTTTGTTTCGTGTCAACCTGATGCCTTCTAGATGTCGTCCTCGTCCACGACATGATATTGAGACGGAAATGGAGAAATGAGCAAGGTGCACATGATCCAAGGTTGATTCCTGATTTTTGAAAAACTTTTGACCTTTTGAAACGAGCAGTGATCTTAGTCCTTTAGGGTAGGAGTGGTTCTGAGGTATCCGATGTTGTGAGGGTCTAAAGACGGTGTTTCGCACTGATGGCGAATAGAGTGTTATCGACTACCGGTTAGGATATGGGTTTTTCTGCGGTAGTCTATGTGGAGGGGAATGGCATGGAAGTATTTCTTTGGTTGACTAGTATCGGTTGCAGGGAATATTTAAGCCTTGAGAGGCTAGTTACGAAGCTCGAGGGTCAGATGCAAGTCTAGTTTTCACACCTCATTGCAGGGCTGGTGCGAATTTTGAGGGCAAAATTTCCTTAAGGAGGGGTAAGTTGTAACAACCCAGACCTAAAATTAAAGTAAATTCGTAAAAGTAGTTGAGAAACGACAATTTTGCCCTTGAAGATTAGGGGAAATTCGTGACAGGTCCTGTCACTAGTGCTCAAGGTGGATTGATGGAGACGGGAACCTATCTACCTCGGCGTTCATAACCGGTTGCTCGGTCTCTTTGGCCGTTTTTTATTTTTTTAATTTCGGCCTTTTTTCTTTCAACTCTTTTTCTTGCTCACAAAACCACACCCATCACTTCATTTCCCTATAAATTCCACCCCTATCCACAACGTTCATCTCCCCCAAATCTATCGCCTATAAATCTATTTCGGTTTCTCTCTCTGCTACTCCAGCGAGTATTGTCACTGTTGATTGCCACCTACAGTTCTTCCCCAAATATGTGCTTCCAATGTGGGCGTTTGGGTTTTGTAATTTATTGGTCATTCTTGACCTTGCAGATAGCTTGAGTATGTTGATCATTGGCGGCTTTGTGTCTCCAATCCATGCTTTACTGATCGATCTCTTTGGTTTCATATTGGTATGTGCTCTGCAGTGGTGGCTTGTTGCTTGGAGGTGGCAGTTGGTTTTAGTCTCTAGGGTTTATTTGGATTTTGTTATCATGTGGGCTGTTATTTTTTGTTTTTTGCGCTTGTTTTTTTTCTAGATTGAGTTTTTTAGTTATGATTGTAGTATTGAGCTCTTCTAATTAATGAATATCAACTATTTTGACCAAAAATAAAATTTACCCAACGATAGATTCGCCACCTCTGCTTGCTTAACTGTTTGTGTATGGTCAGCATTAGAGCATCTCCAACAGAGTCCCTAAATTAAAGTTAAATTCTAGCTAAAATAGTCAGAAAGTTATTTTAGTAAACTACTTTAAAAAAGTTTATTCCAGCAGTGTTTCCTATTTTGACAAATGTCAAATATTTTATTATTTGTTTCATGTTAAACATTTGAATATCCTCAATTTATTATTTTATTATTTATGAAATTCATCCAATTATGAGGAGATAGGAATCCCTACTTTCTCTCTCCTATTTGTTAAATTTAGGGATTCAAAACCCCTAAAATATCAAAATTCTAAAGTAGGGAGTGGGATAGGGACTCTGCTAGAGCCTTTTTTCTTTGAAAATCCCTAAATTAGCTAAAAAATGTGTTTTCGGGATTCTGCTGGAGATGCTCTCAATTGAAGTTTGGTTATCATCTTTCTCCAAAGGATATGCCAAAAGTGCCTAATAAATTTGGAATCCCTATTAGGCATTTCACAGTCATTCATGTGAGTTTGATTCCTATATAAGAATCAGGTTATCTGAGTTTGATTCATATAAGCCTAATTCTATACTAGTGAGTGTAATATAGGTGAGTTTTATGTATTAATTGAGGGACCCAACTTGTTTTCATTGGTCAATTACATTTTTATTGTTTGTTTATATTCATTCTCTCTCAATTAATTAATGTGGCGCACCACAATAAGAATCAAACTGCAGAAAATTTGAGCTTGAACTCGTACACTTGGCCGGAAAATTTGAATATAATGGAGGTGATTCTTATTTGTGAGAACAATTATGCTGGGACGCATCACTTATGACGTGTTTACTTACCAGTAATGGGAATCAAATCAAAATCAATGGTCCTCATTACGGAGTACTCATGTTTTTACTTGTAAAAGTAATTTTTTTAATAGGTGTGCCCCACCAGAAATTCTTAATGCCATTACCCCAAAATGGGTAATGGGATTAACTAAGGGGAAGTGTCAATGACTCCCATTACCTATTTTGATTTGTTGATGTACCAAAATTGCCCTACAACTTTTACAATAAATTGTGTTGCTCTATCATGTCTTATTCAAAATATATTTGGTGACTTGTTGATTTTCATTTGGTGGGATTATGATTACATAAAAATTATAATTTGTTTTCCAATTATGCATTTCTAGAGTTAATGAACTTTTAAGGTAGACTATGACTTGTTTAAGTGTTGATGAATTTTATTTACAGAGATTATGTTACACTCTACCTCGGAAATCCAATTGGATACCGGAGTCACCGATGTTGGCGGACACTTGGACGCTAAGTCCAGGAGACGAAAGCCCAAACTAAAACGTTGTGTTTTAGGAAGTTTAGTGAAAGGTAAAATAGTAAACACCATGTTACCATTTCACCACGACAGCGGGCAACCAAGAGCATAATTAAAACAATGGATGATCATAATTAAAGCATCGAATGCTTAAACCGATTGTTACCTTGCTACACCCTTCACGGGTGGTGTCAGAATTGTCACCATAGGACTCTCTCCTCGTATCCAGAACCTTCTTCTGAAACCTGAGGGGCGTAAAATAGAAGGGTGAGTGGATCTTAGTAGTTTTCAGTGAAAAACAGTTTGTAAAACATATTATATAACTCATCAGTTTAGTAAAACATCCGTAATTATTATATAGCTAATATGCCATGTACAATGAGCCACAATAATAAAATAATAATATAATCAACTGATAACCCCATAGGGTCATGAACCACAACAAAACAATCATACATGCCCCAATACATAAGCACGGCAATCCACCAACTGACATTCATCACTAAGTCTTCCCACGTGGAAGATGACACATCCAATCACAATGGATCACATGAATAGTAATGCCTCGATCACATAGTCTCTCTATGACGGTATCGATCAACTCATATATCGCACTCGTGCATACGAATCATAACTCGTCTATCCAGGTCACCGCCCACACCATACCCACTGACCTCGAGAATGCATATGCCTTAACTGGTATCTCAAACTCTAATCTTAACCAGCAACACAGTCATCATCGGTATCAATGATAGGATTTTTTCCACCTGCAAAACAAGGTTTTAAAATCACACAAATAATACCTGCAAGAGTACAGGGCTGTTGTAGTATAGCACTGGAAGCAGGGTCGATTTCCTCAGGGACTGATATTGATATCTCTTATTTTAGTATTTATTCTTAATTAATAATAAAGTAAATTGCTTGAAGTTTGGTAACGGAATAAAAATTAAGTAAACAATGTAAACAAGTACTAGGGTTCAACCTTTACCATTAACAATCTTATGTGACTTAGAAAAGAATCTATGAATCAATACATGCAACTTTGAAGGTTAGATTTTTTGAAAGCATATTTTCCTCGTGGGCATTCAAGTGAAAACGTATACCTAACATGCGATTAGTCTATGGCATTTAGATCTAATTCTACATGCAAGATTCATTAAGTTCATGAAAATCTTTTATAACCATGCAATCTCTTAGTTATGGTATTTAACCTAGATGTATTACAATCCTTAATCACAAGAAGCTAATCCCAATTTTTAGGTGGGCATTCCTATAAAATTGCATCAAATTACTTGTCTAAATATCCTAAGGGTGATCAAGCATTAAGACATAAAGATAGTTTTAAACAATGATTAAAGATTCAAAGCATGCATATACGACAACATAGGAAAAAGATAAATCACATAATCATGTTAAGGCTTAGGTCTAACCCTAGTGAGAAAATTAGCTACTCATGCTCATAATGAATAGAAATAATTTCATTAAAATTGAAGTTGAGAGAACAAACAGTTTGTAGAACAAGGGTAGCCGAAATCCCAGCTTTGCCGTGCTCTTAGATGGAGAATTGTAATATGAATTCTGGTCTCCTTAAATCTAAGCCAAGCTTGGGTATTTATAAGGAAAGATTCCTAATCCTACTTTGAAAAGGAGTAAAATAAAAATAAGAAAATCTAATTCCTAGTTTGAACATAAATAGGAAAGTATATGTCTTCTCCTACTTGAATTGGGATTTCATTGATATATTTCCTTCTTTTGCTCCAAAAACTCATTCGAGAATAAATCTGTCAATATAATAAATTCGAGTATCAATTCCTCCCAAAATAATAATAATAACTAATTAAATATATGAGAAATACAAGTATATTTTTGGCTCATCAAATACCCCCAAACTTGAATTGTTACTTGTCCTCAAGTAAATAAAACAAAACTTAAGAAAACAAATATAAGAAATAAAATGCCACTTTCGCAGGGAACTCGATAGTGTTGAGCAAACACTACACGCCTTTAAACCCCTAGGTGTCCCTAGTAGGAGGAGTTGTGTCTCCTGAGGGTTTACCAGTTACGATACCCACAAACGCTTTCAAAATTTGTTAAACTTAATTTAACATTCCTTCCATTGAATATAAAGTAACACTCATAAAAGCAAAATCAAAATTCTTAAGTCATAAGCAACGCTAAAAGAGAGAACAAATCCACACTTTCAAAACAGAAGATTACCAGATTCTGGTGAGCAATCCATAAACCATATTCGTGTAATGTGAATCCCAACAAAATTGTAAGTGTTAAACCAGTCCCTCACTTGCATTACATCTGTACCCACCAACTGTAAAATCACTTAACCTATCACCATCCAAAGCATTCTTGCCTGAAATTTTTATTTTTATTTTTATTTATTTTTTTATTTTTTTGTTATTTATTATTATTATAATAATTTTTTTTTTTTTTTTTTTATAACAAAAGATGGAATTTTATTTAACATTAAGCAAGCTTTCTATCCAACCCATGTAACGAGCTTTAGATCGATGACTCCCAAATCAGATGACTTTAGGGCACCAGACAACAAATGTCCCAAAGGATTTATTTACTCGGATTGGAAAGGCTAGCATGTAATTGATGGGTAAACGCACACCCCTATTTTAGGGCTCGGACTCACCTCCGATTTATTTATGGTTTTCACTTTTTCGAACCTTGGACGGTAACAAATTAAATAACCCACAATCTTAGGATAAGAAAAATTAGCATGCTTGAAACAAATTTAATTTCCACAAATAAGTTGATGTGCATGTGCGAAATTGAATATGGTACGAATTGTGTGCAAAAATCAACTATATGTTCTTGGTGGTCATGCTCTAATATTTAATCTCACTTATGAAGTTTCAAATTTCGATCATAGCAAATAGAGTGCATTAAAAATAATTTAGGAAGGAAAAATCAAATTAAGTCTAAACAAAAATCGTTGTTATTTTATTTTTATTTTTTTTTTCTAAAATGTTTATTTTATATATATATATTTTTTTTTTGTTTAATTAAATTTTTTTTTTTTAATTAGACACAAACAAAATGATAGTTTTCTACCCCCAAACGTATCATGCAACATGTCCCCATGGTGCAAAAGAGGAAAGGACAAAGAAAAACTAAAGAAAAGAAGAAAGAAAAACAAAACAAAATATAGAATGAATCAGAAAAATAAAAAGGACAAGAAAATAGAAAGAAAGAAGAGCACCTGGGGTCGAACCAAAGACCTGAGCTGTGGTATTAAACCTATTTGACATGGCTAAAAGACCCCATGGGGTCGAACCAAAGACCTGAGCTGTGCTCCCAGCCAGGAAAACGGCGTCGTCGTGTGTTAGTTGATGGTGGACCGAAACGCCACCGTTTTGAGTCAGATATAAAGCTCCCATCTTCAGACTTAGGGCTTCATTTCGCACCCTAGCCGTCCAAGGTTTTGAAAGTCGGAGAGAGTCTGTGTCAAAAGATCCGAAAATACCCACCAACCTTCCACGCCGTGATGCTGCTCCGATCACTTCCAGCGACGATCCACCATCGTTGTGAAGACGAGAGGCACCACGAACCTCCCCATCGCCGAGACCCAATTATGTCCGAGAGAAATGGGCTCCAAAAGCGTGGAAATCCGAGCACCCGTCGGAGCCTAGGACAGCGGAAAGGAGAATGGCTGGGACACTGACCATCACCACACTGCTCCAGCGGCCGAGAGGGAACCAACATCAGCGACCGGTAGTGGTCACGAGGTAAGGATCCCGTGCTTTTTTTATTTCGATCGGGTGCTTGAGCCATTTGCTGTTTTGCATGTTTGTTGGTTTGGTGATCGATGTATGTTTCTGTGATGTTCGTGTGGTTGGATGTGGAAGCGGTTACTGGTTTGTAGGTGGGAGAAATGGAGGTGGGATGGAGGAGAGACTCGAAGCGGGCCAGGGAAGCGGACAGAAACCCTTGAAAGGTAACAGACCCTCATTTCTGCAAATCTGGTATGCATATGTGTGCAGATGTGTTCATTTGAAATGGGTTGTTAATGCTCTTGATGCCTGTGATGTGTCTGTGTGGGCCATCACCGGCCGTCGGAGACGATGGTGGTGATGGTGGGTGTGCAGGTACTGACCGGAGATCGGGGGTCCGTGTAACTGTGCTCGGATCCGGTGTGGTTGTGGGTCGAGCAATAGGCCCATAAGTAAGCTGCTGGGACGTGACCGTAGTGGGCCAACGTACGATCGTGAGCCCACTCCAATGGCGGGAACACTCGGGGCATACGGCTAGGGGTACCCGGCTCGGAAAGTGGGCCCGATGGGCTCATGAGTAAGGGAAGGGAGGACCAGGTTGTAAGCGTCGGGCTAGTACTGTCGATTGGCGTGGGCCCACGAGGAAACAGGCCATCGGAGGCAGAGGTGAAGTGGGGTGGAGCCACCATAGGCCCGATCCAGTATTGGCTGAGGTCCCCGAAATTGGGCCTGATGTGATAGTAGGCCTAAGAGTAAGGCCCGAGTTTACCGCGGGTCGGGCCTCGGTCGTGGTTGGGCCGGTAGTTTGTGTGGGTCCAAGTCTAAGCAAGCGGGGATGTATCGTGGGCGACCCGGCTAGTGTGGACCTGCCCGGAACCTGGGCCCAAGATGTGATTGGTCCTAGTAGTAAGGCGCAGGAGGGCCAAGTTGGGTACCCACGTGACCGTCGCTTGAGTGGGCTTGGACGGCTTTGGCTGCTTGACTCGAGCCTGGATGCAGCTCACGTGCTTGGGTGGGCCGGCAGGTAAACTCACTACAATTCTGTCCGTAGTTTTTTTTTTTTTTTTTTTTTTTTTTTTTTTTTAATTCCAAATTGAAAATGATACTGACCCAGACTGGTGTGTGTGCAGGCCCAACCCCCAAACTTAGAGTAGGGTGTAGATTCCTAGGTTATTCAATTCATTTGATGTAAAAGTGTTGTAATAATAGACCTAGGATCACGATCATCATCAGCCCAGGTATGACTCCTCTATCCTTGGTATTTAGATTGTGAAGCATGTCTACATTTTGTTGTATGATTATACCCGACTGCTAGTGGATAGGGCGCGCCAATCAAATCAACCATGTATGCCTGGAATCACACTTAGTGCTAGGTAACAATAGAAAATGGCCATTGTATGTTGGTTAAGTAAAACAAAAACAAATACGCTATTGTAAAGGATATAGGTGGGTTGCCTCCCATTAAGCGCTTAAGTTAACGTCTAGAGCTCGACGTAGGGATGGTAGGATCATGGAGTAGGCGGTTGTAGAGCCACGACATCCTTAGCTAGGTCGTAGGGTGACTCCAAATAAGGTTTCAGACGATGTCCGTTAACTGTGAATTCCTTTCCGGTTTGGACGTTCTTTATACCCACTGCTCTGTGTGGATGTATATGGACAACTTCAAATGGTCCATACCAGCGGGACTTAAGCTTCCCTGGAAAGAGTCTGAGTCTGGAGTTAAATAAGAGTACCTTTGTCCGGGATGAAAGTCCTTTCTTAAAATCTGGCGATCATGAAAAAGCTTGGTCTTCTCTTTATAGATCCTTGCATTGTCGTAGGCATCATTCCGAATTTCTTCCAGCTCACTGAGCTCCAGTTTACGCTGCTCTCCTGCCTCATCATAAGCAAGATTGAGTTGCTTGACTGCCCAGAATGCCTTGTGTTCTAACTCCATTGGTAAATGACAAGCTTTGCCATAAACCAGTCGAAATGGGGACATTCCAATTGGGGTTTTATAAGCTGTTCGGTACGCCCATAGTGCATCATTCAGCTTTGTACTCCAATCCTTCCTTGTAGAAGACACTGTTTTCTCTAGAATTCGCTTAAGCTCGCGATTAGAAACTTCAACTTGCCCAGATGTTTGGGGGTGGTACGGTGATGCCACCCGATGAGTGATGCCATGCTTTGCAAGTAATGAGGCAAATGGCTTATTCAAGAAGTGCTTGCCTCTGTCACTTATGATAGCTCTGGGGACTCCAAATCTAGGAAAAATTGTACCTTATAGAAATTTGAGAACCACCGATCCTTGATTTGTTGGACTGGCCATGGCCTCCACCCATTTAGAGACATAGTCCACAGCCACTAAGATGTAGAGATTGCCGTGAGATGAGGGAAACGGACCCATAAAGTCAATTCCCCAAACGTCAAAAATTTCAACAACCAAAATGCTCTGCTGGGGCATCTCATTGCGTTTGGACTGGTTTCCAACGCGCTGGCAGCGATCGCATGCTTTACACCATGTGTAAGCATCTTTGAATAAAGAAGGCCAATAGAAACCGCTCTGTAAAATTTTGGTTGCGGTTCGTTTTGGACCGAAATGACCACCACACGCAGATTGATGTGCAAATTGTAGGATACTTTCCTGCTCTTCACTTGGCACACACCTTCGAATAAGTTGGTCTGCACAGTGCTTAAATAGGTAGGGTTCATCCCAGAAATAATATTTGACAGTGGATAGGAACTTTTTCCGCTGTTGGGATGTAATGTCAATCGGAAGTTTTCCACTAACCAGAAAATTCACAATATCTGCATACCAGGGTGTGTGCTGCATGAGGGCGAAGAGCTGCTCATCAGGAAAAGTTTCTTGGAGTGGCAATGACTCAGACTCTGCTGCAGTGGTGTTCACCAGCCGAGATAAGTGGTCTGCCACCACATTCTCACTCCCCTTTTTGTCACGAATTTCGAGGTCAAACTGTGGTAGTAGGAGAATCCATCGTATGAGTCTAGGTTTTGAATCTTTCTTGGCAAAAAGGTATTTCAATGCTGCGTGGTCAGTGAAAATAATTACCTTAGCACCGATTAGATATGATCGGAAATTTTCCAATGCGAAAATCACTGCTAAGAGCTCCTTCTCTGTTGTTGAATAATTGAGTTGTGCATCGTTTAAGGTTCTGCTGGCGTAGTATATCACACTTGGTAGCTTGTCTTGTCACTGTCCTAGAACAGCTCCAACCGCATAATCTGATGCATCGCACATGACTTCAAAAGGTAGGTTCCAATCTGGTGCGGTGATAATTGGGGCTGTGGTTAAAAGTGTCTTCAGGGTCGTGAATGATTCGAGGCACTTGTCATCGAATATGAAGTCTGAGTCCTTGGCCAATAAATTGCACAGTGGTCGACTAACCTTAAAAAAGTCCTTGATAAATCTTCTGTAGAACCCAGCATGGCCAAGAAAGGATCTGATATCCTTGACTGATGTGGGGTGTGGCAGGTTGCTGATGACGTCAATCTTGGCTTTGTCCACCTCGATTCCACGGTCTGAAATTAGGTGCCCTAGCACGATACCGTGCTTCACCATAAAGTGGCATTTTTCCCAGTTCAATACCAAATGCGTCTCTTTGCATCTTGCTAAAACTGTGGCCAAGTTGTCTAAACAGTTGTCAAATGAATCCCCGTATACGGAGAAGTCATCCATAAACACTTCAATTATTCGTTCCACCATGTCTGAGAATATGCTCATCATGCATCGCTGAAAAGTGGCAGGTGCATTACACAGTCCGAAAGGCATACGCGATAGGCAAAAGTGCCAAATGGGCACGTGAACGTAGTTTTGTCCTGATCCTCCGGTGCAATAGGAATCTGATTGTACCCTGAATAACCATCTAGAAAACAATAAAATGCTTTACCCGCTAACCGTTCCACCATCTGATCAATGAATGGGAGTGGGAAGTGATCCTTTCGTGTGGCTGAATTCAGCTTGCGATAATCAATACACACCCTCCACCCAGTAGTTAACCTTGTAGGAACTTGCTCCCCTTTTTCGTTAGTACTAACCGTGATTCCTGATTTTTTTGGAACAACTTGTGTTGGGCTTATCCATGGGCTGTCTGAAATTGGGTAGATAATGCGTGCGTCTAGAAGTTTTAGGACCTCACTCCGAACAACGTCTTTCATGATTGGGTTCAATCGCCTTTGAGCATCAACAGTAGGCTTGCTGTCTTCTTCCAGTAAGATACGATGCATGCAGATTGATGGACTAAGGCCTTTTATGTCGGCTATTGTCCACCCAATGGCCTCTTTGTACTTGCGTAGGATTCTGAGTAGCTTGTCTTCCTCTAGGTTGGTGAGGTCCGCTGCAATGATCACGGGCAGAGTTTCTTGGTCACCAAGGTGTGCATATTTGAGATGGGCTGGAAGAGGCTTCTTTTCCAGCTGAGGGGCTATCTCAATGGAAGGCGGTTGTGGCGTCTTTGGGGGCCCAAGTGCTTCAATCTGAGGTCGCCACCGTGGATAGGGTGGTCGGTTGCTATCTAGTGCAGCCATAATTTCTGCAATATCTTCCTCATTTTGGCGGAGGATGGGGTCAATGAGTGCTGCCTCTAGAGGGTCAGTAAAGAGCAATTGTCTTTGTGTCATGCAGGTTACCTCCTCCAAAACGTCAATTATGCCACACTCTGAAATTTCATGGGGTCTTTTAGCCATGTCAAACAGGTTTAATACCACAGTTTCATCTTGCACACGGAATGTAAGAGTGCCAGCTTCGACGTCTATCAGTGTGCGGGCTGTGGCCATGAAGGGTCGGCCAAGGATTAGGGGCGTCTCTTTGTCTTCCACCATATCGAGTACCACAAAATCGATGGGTAGATAGACTTTATCCACTTTGATGATGAGATCTTCAATGATGCCCTTAGGGTAAGTGAGGGATCGGTCAGCCAATTGGAGAACCATTGGTGTAGGTCTGAGCTGTCCTGCTCCTAATCGCTTAAATATTGAGTAGGGCATAAGGTTGATGCTTGACCCCAGATCTATTAGAGATTGCTGAAATTCGGAATTCCCTATTGTGCAGGAAATAGTAAAGCTGCCCGGATCTTTTTTCTTTGGTGGCAGTTTGTGTAGAAAGGCTGCACTACACTGTTCTGTCAAAACCACTTTTTCCAGGTCTGAAATTTTTTTCTTATTGGCGCATACCTCCTTCAAAAATTTTGCATAGGAAGGGATGTGCTTTATAGCATCTAGTAGAGGTAGATTGATATGGACCTTGGCTAATGTCTGCATGAAGTCAATGGTCTGTTGGTCTTTGTTTGAGCGGCGCTGCTGCCTTTGTGGGAATGGCAGTGGCGGAGTGTAGGCAGGGACGTTGGATGGAGCAAATTTAATTTGTGGGGTGAATAGTTCAACCTAAGGTTCAGGTTCAATATGTGACTCGGTGGTATTATTTTCTGAATGGGATGTCTTTGATGCTTCCCGATTGTCATAACTTTTTCCCCCTCGTTAAGTCCTTACCATCTTACAGTGCTCGGCTCCTCTCGGGTTTGGTATAGGTTGACTGGGAAAAACCCCTTTATCCCTTTCAGAAATTTCTTGGGCCAGTTGGCTAACTTGCTGCTCCAAGTTTTTAATTGATGCTCGAGTGTTTTGTTGATTCTGGGTAGAGATCTCAATAAACCTGGTAAGCTGCTCTTCTACACTCAATTGGCGTGGTGCGGCCGGTTGGGCCTGATGGTTGAGTGGCTGTTGATAATTCTGCTGGTAATTGGGCCGGACCTGGTGTTGTCCATTCCACCCAAAATTTGTATTATTTTTCCATCCAGAATTATATGCATTGGGGTAGGCATCATTACGGGGTCTTGGGAAGGAACTCATGCCATTTACTAGTTCTTGGACAAGGTCGGGATACCCATCCTTCTGAGGACATTGGAGGACATTATGTGTAGGGTCCTCACATATGGAGCAAACCTGTGTTGTCTTTGGGGCAGCGGTGGCGAGCATAAAACTGTTGATCTTCTTTTCCAATTGGGTGATTTGTGCTGCAATATTAGGGGTACCATGTCCTTGTGCTACATCATAGATGTGTCCCCTCGTATGAGAGCCATCATCCGTCCATTGTTGAGATTCGTTAGCCATTAGCTCAAATATTTCAAATGCTTCACGGGCTGTTTTGGATATGAGAGAACCACCTGCGGATGCGTTGACGTAACTTTTGGTGATGTGGTTGAGTCCATCATAAAAGATGTTCATCTGGATGTCTGAATCCAAACCATGGTGGGGACAACGCATATACAGGTCATTGTACCTTTCCCAAGTATCATGAAACGACTCATTAGATTTCTGGGCAAAGGCCAGTATTTCTTTCTTCAAGGCAAGAGTCTTGGATGATGGGTAGAATTTGTTTAGAAACCTTGTTTGTAACTGTTCCCATGTTGTTATGCTCCCTGGAGGTAATGAATGTAGCCAAGCCCGAGCTTTATCCTTCAAGGTGTAAGGAAAAAGCCTTAATTTAATTGCTTCATTTGAAATTCCCCGAACAATGATGTTGTCACACCCTGACAAGAATTCAGATATGTGCATGTTTGGATCACTATTTGGGAGTCCATGAAAAGTGGGTAGAAGCTCAAGCATGTGATGCCTGATCTCAAAAGTGACTCTGTCTTGTACCTCGGGGTACACGATGCATTGTGGGGTTCCATTCCCACGTGCTGCAAGGCTTTTGCTAAGCGGTGCGCCGACTTCAGGTATCGTTAAAGCCATTGGTGCTGGCGTTGTGTTGTCTATCCCGGTGAACAAATCTGCAAGGAAAGTTCCTTTGAGTGTGAACCTTGCGTTAGTTGCTTGTAGTTGTCTTCTTCTTCTTGTTGTTCTTTCAGGTTCAGGATCGAATTGTGCTAGAATCGGGTTCGTAGATCGTGTAGCAATAACCATGCACAATTAGATAGTCCTGCAAGAGTAGAGACCTGTGCGTAAATGTTGATTTGGTGAAGTATAGAAAAAAAAATGAAAACAAATAATTAATTAAAAGTAAATTAAAATAAGAATTATCGGCACAGTCCCCGGCAACGGCGCCAATTTCTTGATAGGATTTTTTCCACCTGCAAAACAAGGGTTAAAATCACACAAATAATACCTGCAAGAGTACATGGCTGTTGTAGTATAGCACTGGAAGCAGGGTCGATTTCCTCAGGGACTGATATTGATATCTTTTATTTTAGTATTTATTCTTAATTAATAATAAAGTAAATTGCTTGAAGTTTGGTAACGGAATAAAAATTAAGTAAACAATGTAAACAAGTACTAGGGTTCAACCTTTACCATTAACAATCTTATGTGACTTAGAAAAGAATCTATGAATCAATACATGCAACTTTGAAGGTTAGATTTTTCGAAAGCATATTTTCCTCGTGGGCATTCAAGTGAAAACGTATACCTAACATGCGATTAGTCTATGGCATTTAGATCTAATTCTACATGCAAGATTCATTAAGTTCATGAAAATCTTTTATAACCATGCAATCTCTTATTATGGTATTTAACCTAGATGTATTACAATCCTTAATCACAAGAATCTAATCCCAATTTTTAGGTGGGAATTCCTATAAAATTGCATCAAATTACTTGTCTAAATATCCTAAGGGTGATCAAACATTAAGACATAAAGATAGTTTTAAACAATGATTAAAGATTCAAAGCATGCATATACGACAACATAGGAAAAAGATAAATCACATAATCATGTTAAGGCTTAGGTCTAACCCTAGTGAGAAAATTAGCTACTCATGCTCATAATGAATAGAAATAATTTCATTAAAATTGAAGTTGAGAGAACAAACAGTTTGTAGAACAAGGGTAGCCGAAATCCCAGCTTTGTCGTGCTCTTAGATGGAGAATTGTAATATGAATTCTGGTCTCCTTAAATCTAAGCCAAGCTTGGGTATTTATAAGGAAAGATTCCTAATCCTACTTTGAAAAGGAGTAAAATAAAAATAAGAAAATCTAATTCCTAGTTTGAACATAAATAGGAAAGTATATGTCTTCTCCTACTTGAATTGGGATTTCATTGATATATTTCCTTCTTTTGCTCCAAAAACTCCTTCGAGAATAAATCTGTCAATATAATAAATTCGAGTATCAATTCCTCCCAAAATAATAATAATAACTAATTAAATATATGAGAAATACAAGTATATTTTTGGCTCATCAATCAACCCACAATCACACGGCTGTCACATCTCGATATCAACATATCAAGTCGTATATCATAAGTCGGCAAACCCTTAGCTATCAACATATCATATATGCTGGCACAACCCCCGACTATCATATCATATAAGCCGACATGAACCCTCGGCTATCATATCACATAAGTCGATATGAATCCTCGGCTATCATATCACATAAGCCAGCATGAACGCTATCATACCATGTAAGCCCACATGAACCCTCGGCTAATCATATTAGCCGGCATAATCGGCTGGCATATCTCATCAACCGGCATAATTCTCGGCTAGCATATGACAGTAAACATAAAGAACATGATAAATATGAACTATATTCTTAACAGTTATATCTTTGCAAGTATACAAAATCGATTATCATAATATAGTAGCAAGCAAAGGTCGATCCCTCGAAGATTTTTTCAACAATTTAACCACTTAAAATTCAGATTTATTAACTCAAGTAAAAGACTAAAAAATAGAAAAAGAAGCCAAGACACACACCTTCTTGTCTCTCTTGTTTCTTTCTTGTTTTTTCTTTTTTTTTCTTTTGAATTGAACTGAACCAAGATCATGCAATGATTTCCTCATTCATTCATGCAGCTTGTCACTTGTATAGCTTTTCACTCCTTGAACTTTCAAACTTTGAACTTCCATCTGTTGATAATGACGCCAATGTCTTAGAACTGGGCATCACTTTTTTTCACTCCTCATTCTCACCATGAATCTCATTTAGGGAAACCTTAGCACAAACTGAGGTTATAGGGCATGGCTTTGATGAATGGCTGAGTATTTTGGTTAGGTTATACTTTGGGTGATGAAAAAAAACGCTGAGTGTTTGGCTTCAAAGTTGGCTTAGGAGGCATGCAATAGGGTAAGATCATGCCTTTAGAGGTTAAAGCACACATAGCCTACATCACTTCTTATGGCAAACCATGCATCAAATCAAGAGTATCTATAGATGTTAGTTCTTTAAAATTCAATGCAAATATGATGTAATGAGATAATTATTTATGCACAAAAATGAAGAGTGTTTAAGAGTAGAAATAATATAAGTCCCTCATAAAGAATGGCAATTAGACTAAAAAATCTCACAGGGTAGTCTCCACTAATTTTCTAAAGTTCACTCAAATTCAATTGTTTTGTTCACTTAATCACTTAAAACATGGCATGGTGGCATGCAGGTTATGAACTAACAATTATGGCATGACTCATAGTAAAGCAAAGATAGTTAACTTAGCATATGAATCCCTATTAACAAGTTCAAGCACTAATACTAGCAACACCTAACGAATTACGACTCCTACTTAAATTTTAAATTTTCTGGCCAAGTATCACCCCAAACCCAGTTATTTCTATATTCAAAATTTAAATCCACACCCCCAAACCTAAACTAAACATTGTCCTCAATGTGATAAGCAATAAGCATGAGGTTTAGAGAGTGCAATATGGTAGAACAGTAGAGAGAGAGAGAAAGAGAGAGAATACAAACCTGGCTAGGTTACCTCCTAGGAGCACTTTATTTAACGTCTGGGTAAGACGTGGTTGGCTGGCTTAACTGTTTTGCACCTGCTTAAGGTCAAGGTTAGCTGTGACTGGACTGGGGAGGGCCTCGAAGTATGGCTTGAGGCGGTGACCATTCACCTTGAACGTATCCTTCTTGACTAGATGCTGAATTTCAACTACACCATGAGGAAAAATGTTAGTAACAAGATAAGGACTTGACCATCTGGAACGCAACTTACCTGGAAACAGTTTGAGGTGTGAATTGAAGAGGAGGACTTTCTGTCCAATTTGGAAGTGATTCCACTGAATTTGTTTGTCATGAAAAGCCTTAGTCTTTTCCTTGTAAATCCGAGCACTTTCATAGGCCTCATTTCGGAGCTCATCCAATTCACTTTGTTGAAGTTTTCTATGTATTTCAGCTTCGTCTAAATCCATCTGCATCTTCTTGATTGCCCAAAATGCTTTGTGCTCAAGCTCCACAGGTAATGACATCTTTTCCTGAAAACAAGTATGAAGGGGGACATAGTGCATCGTTTAGTCTATTGGACCAGTATATAGTGCATCATTTAGTCTATTGGACCAGTATTTGCAGTTTGGATTCATAGTTTTCTCCAATATGGCCTTCACTTCTCGATTGGAGATTTCAGCTTGTCCACTTGTCTGTGGATGGTATGGCATGGAGATATTGTGGGTGACGCCATACTTTTTTATGAGGGCTTCAAATGAATGATTGTAGAAGTGTGTGCCCTCATGCTGATGATTGCCCTAGGTGCTCCGAACCTAGCTAAGATGTGATTCCCCAGGAAACTCACAACTACCTTGGCGTCATTAGTTTTGGTTGAAATTGCTTCCACCCATTTAGAGACATAATCCACCGCTAATAAGATGTAAAGATAACCAAAAGAGTTCAGAAAAGGTCGCATGAAATCAATGCCCCATACGTCAAAGGCATATGTTACCTTGTCGTTGGCATATGTCGCATGTGAGAACAAACTCGTATGCATCTTTGAACAATGTAGGCCAATAGAATCCACTCTTAAGGACATTGAGGGTCATCTTCTTAGCACCAAAATGGCCTCCACACGCCAAGCTTCCGTAAGTGTAGCTCGTCTCAGACGTAGTACTTAGCTTGTTAAATAAGCTTGTCGTTCTGATATCGGCTCATAGACGATGGAATGCGCTTAGTAGCAAGGTAGTTGATGATGTCGACATACCATAGATCAATGGCCTTGAGCACGAAGATTTGTTCATCTGGGAAGGTCTCAAGCAGTGGCAATTGATCAGCCTCTTTGTTCGAACCATGGATTAATCGGCTCATATGGTCTGCAACCACGTTTTCACTCCCCTTCTTATCTCTGATTTCAAGGTCAAACTCTTGGAGAAGTAGCATCCATCATAACAACCTTGGCTTAGCGTCCTTCTTGGTGAGCAGATACTTCAGTGCTACGTGATCTGTGTAGACGATGACCTTGGTTTGAATCGGATGCAATCTAAATTTTTCTAGGGCGAAATGACAGCAATGAGCTATTTCTCCATGGTGGAATAGTTCAATTGGGCGTCATTCAGAGTTCTACTTGCATAGTAGATGACGTGAGGGAGTTTGTTCACCTTCTACCCCAAAACAGCTCCCACTGCAAAGTCCAAACCATCACACATTAGTTTGAACAGTAAATCCCAATTGGGTGGCATGATGATGGGTGAAGCCGTGATTTTTGCTTTGAGGGTGTTGAATGCCTCACGGTATTCCTTGGTGAACTCAAATGCAACATCCTTGGCCAGAAGATCGTACAAAGGTCTAGTGATCTTCGAGAAGTCTTCGATGAATCGTCTGTAGAAGCCGGTGTGCCCTAAGAATGATCGGACTTCCTTGACTGTGGTAGGGTACGGAAGTCTTTGAACTATGTCGAGTTTGGCCTTGTCAACTTCAATGCCGCGCCTGGAAATCACGTGGCCCAAAATGATGCCTTGTTGTACCATGAAGTGGCACTTCTCCCAGTTGAGTACTAAGTTACTCTCTCTGCATCATTCCAACACTCGGGATAGGTTGGCTAAGCAGAGCTCGAATGAATGACCAAAGACCGAGAAGTCATCCATGAAGACTTCAATGATATCCTCCACCATGTCAGAGAAGATGCTCATCATACAACGCTGAAAAGTTGCCAAGGCGTTGCAGAGATCAAAAGGCATTCTCCTGTATGCAAATGTGTCGTAGGGACACGTGAATGTTATCTTCTCTTGGTCTTCCGACGTGATGGCGATCTGATTATATCCAGAGTATCCATCCAAGAAACAATAATGTGAATGGCTGGCCAATCTCTCAAGCATTTGATCGATAAAGGGCAAGGGGAAGTGATCCTTGCGTGTGCTGGTGTTGAGTTTTCTATAATCGATGCACACTCTCCATCATGTCTGAACTCGTTGAGGTACGAGCTCATCATACTCGTTTTTTATGACTGTGATGGTTTGGTGTCTTCTTCAAGAAGTATTCAATGCATGCACTTAGCGGGACTTATTCCTTTGATATAAGTGATTGTCCATCTTACCGCCGTTTGATTGGCCTTCAGAACTTGGACTAACTCATTCTCTTCCGTAGTACTTAGATTGGCCGCAATGATGACCAGAAGAGTTTGATTGTCTCCTAGGTAAGTGTACTTTAGATGCTCTGGTAGGGGTTTGAGTTCAAGTTTCAGTGCTTGAATGGTGGAGGCCAGTGTCTTCTGGGCCAAGGGAGGTAGCTTTTCAAATGGCTGCTTCCATGGGAGATGGGGCACGTCATTGAGGAACCTGAGTTCCTTTGTCACGTCTTCATCCACTAGTGCATCAGTTTGTGGAGTCCCCGTGATGGCTTTCTCGAGATCATCCTTCATGCAGGAATTGGCGATGGTTTTCTGCAGCAGCATGTCCATTATGTTCAAGGGAAAGTCCACAATAGGTTCCGTGAGATATTGGATTATACCGTGGATAGAAAATGTCCATAGTTTGTCCAATACTTTGATAGAGACTTGGCCATTCTTGACGTCAATGAGGCATTCTGCCGTGGCTAGGAGGGGCCGTCCAAAGATGAGTGGTGGTTCCTCGTTCCGATCAATTATGTCCATCTTAAGAGTGTAGAAATCCGTGTGAATGCACATATCTCCGATTTGCACAAGTACATCCTCAAGTACGCCCATGAGATTAGTAACAGAGGCGTTAGCTAATCTAACACAGAGGTGAGTAGGTTTGAGCTCTCCTAAGTTGAGTGATTGGTAGATGTGAAACAGCATAATGTTCATTGAAGCTCCCGTGTCGCAGAGGCAACGCTCAAACCGCTTAGATTGGTTGGCACATGGAAGTGATGGAGGCCTGAGATCATTAACTTTCCGTGGCATGCACATAAGTGCCGCAGAACATGCCTTAGGGCCTTAGGGCCTTAGGGATTTCAATAATATCGTTGGAGCTGAAACCTCACTTTCCGGCTACCAAGTCCTTAATGAGCTTGGCGAAGATGGACATGTGTTTGACTATCTTGTGAAAAGGTAGTGTGATCTGAAGTTTCTGCAGCAAGCTTATGATTTCCTCCTCGAATTCCTCCTTGTGTTTATTCTTGTTTTGGAACTTGCGAGGAAAAGAGAGATCAACGTCATTATCTAACTCAAAAGTCACTTTTTTAGTCGATTTAGGAATTGATGTTTTAGTTTTAGAGTTAGAGTTATTTGGATGGTGAGATGTCGCAATGGGGCTTAAGGCCATGGCCTTAGCATTTGGCGAAGCTTGGGAGTCAGCCGTGGCTTACTGCTATCCTACCGTGGCGCTGTTTGGCCATGAGGAAGTCCTGTCATAGCCGTGACTTGGTCCTTAGGCGCAGGTTGTGTCTTAGACGCATCCAAGGCGTGTCTCGGTGTGGTGCTGAGATTGGTTTGCAACGTGGCCCTTGACATGTCTCTCGGCATGTCTTACGATGCGTCATGGTTGGAGGTCTGTGATGCTGGTGGTGGACTAAGTTGCGGTGCAAGCTGGGACTTCGCCATGGGACTTGGCAGGGTCTGCGGCTCAAATTGGTTTGAGGTTTGCAGTCGTAAACATAATAAGTAGGGCCTTGGATTTTTTTTCCACTCCGCAACGTGATGGAATTTTCAATGGGATTTTGAAATCCCTTAGGATTGATCAGCACTTGACTTGGTAAGTTCCCTTACTCCCTTTGATTCAATTGTTTTGCAATATGTCCGATTTGACGGTCTAAATTGGCAATTGCATTATCAGTCTTTTTTTGATATGCCGCTTGGTTTTGAAGCAGCGTTTGCATCATGCTTTGATTGGCGTACATCAGCTCCTCCAAGGATTTGCCTATGGTATTCTGATTTGGTGAAGGACCTTGGTGATTGCTGGGAGGCGCCGTCGATTGGTTTTGGAACCCTAGTGGCGGCAAGGGGTTCTGAGTGTTTTGATTATTTCTCCATCGCAAGTTTGGATGATTCTTCCATCCCGGATTATATGTGTTAGAGTATGGACCATTCCGAAGCCGTACACCATTGTTGAATCCTCCTATGAAGTTGGCGCCTTCCACCATTGGACATTCTTGTGAAGTATGTCCTTGAATTGAACATACTTATCAAATTTGAACTCCTTTAGCCTACTCGTTGCAAAGCTTTTTTACCATTGTTCTAAGTTGAGCAATGTCGTAGTCTTTTTCTCTGGAGTACGCATCTCCAATAGCTCTAGAGGGGTTACCTCGGTAGCTAAATTATTTTTCCCTTTGAGCGAGGCTCTCAAAGGCTATCCTTGCCTCCTCCGCGGTGCTGTCCATAATGCCTTTGGATTGAGAATTGACAATGACTCGGTCATTGGTCTTCAATCCGCCATAGAAGTACAACATTAACAAACTATCGTCAATGTTGTGGTGGGGGCAAGCTTGAATCATCTGGTTTAATCGATCCCAGTATACATAAAAGTGTTCGTCGATTGCTTGTGTGTGCGCAATGATCTCCTTCTGCAGCTTGTTGGTTTTCTCTGCAGGATAGTACTGCGTGAGAAATTTAGACGCTAATTCCCTCCAAGAGCTGATTGTTGCTGGTGCCAATTAGTGGAACCAGGCCTTAGCACGATCTTTGAGGCTGAAGTGGAAGAGTCGTAGAAGAATCTCCAGTTCCATCATTACGTTGATGTATAACGTGGAGCAGACTTCAATAAATTATTTTATGTGAAGGTGCGGATCCTCTCCAGAAAGTCCATGAAATTTAGGAAACATATGAATTGTTCCAGACTTCAATTCGAAATTATCCATAGTTGATGTCAGAAAGATGATGGGAAATTGATCTTCCATCACATGGGGCATGGAAAAATCCTTCAATAGCCGTGGGCCTTGGTTGTTGACTAGGGCACGCTCCCTTGCTCGTTCCTCTTCTATCCTTGGACTTGGTGGTGGTGAGCCTTGGATAGAAGATTCTTTTGATGACAGTGGAGCGCTTGATCTGTGCAAAGATCCCTGGACGATCCTCTTGATGACAAAAAGGGGTACCTAAAAGAGTAAAAAAAAAAACTAAGTTAATAAATCCAAACTAAATGGACACCTTTGAGGGACAAGTCCCCTGTAAGTATTCCTGCTTGTCACGCGGGTGACCAGGGTTCGATCCCTGACAACGGTGCCAAAAACTTGATAGTAAAAATAAATAACACGATAAATATGAACTCTATTCTTAATAGTTATATCTTTGCAAGTATACAAAATCGATTATGATAAGATAGTAACAAGCAAAAAGGTCGATCCCTCGAAGACTTCTTCAACGATTTAACGACTTAAAATTTAGCTTTATTAACTCAAGTAAAAGACTCAAAAATAGCAAAAGAAACCAAGACACACACCTAGACCTAGACACGGCACAAATTAAAGAGACAAAGGTAACTAAAGCATGGCAAGGATTCACAATTAAACCCTAATATTGTCTTAAGACACAAGAAACAAAATAAGACTTAAACAAGGACCCTAAACAATGACAAAGCAAACACAACAAACCCTAAACCCTAAACGCTAGGAGGGAGTGGGGGTTTATGCTTTTGGAATTGGAAATTAAAGACAAATAAAGTAAAGTGCAGAAAATAACAATGCAAGGGTGATGATTGATTGATTTTATCATCTATAGCGAATTAAGGCTAACTATACACCCTAACCAATTCAAGTTCTTAACCAGATTGTCTTAACTTAATTACTATGAATTCTCTGAATATGATCCCCATGTGAAGGTCCAACTAAGGCCTACTCCACATATATTATTCTCCCTTACTTAGCATGTTCTAAGCCGGATGAGTACCTAGAACGTCTATCACCTACCAGTTAAGATGATGCATGAAGTACAAAGAGAATTTAATGACACCACACTATCCCTAGAATAGTGATGTGCAGTCCTAGGTTGTCATGAGTTGAATTACGAGTAAGATGTAAGCCACTACCTTTCATGCTAAATGAATCACAAGATGGTATAGTGGTCAATCAACCAATTCCATCAATAGTTATATGCAAATAAGGTGATCGATCTCATAAACATAAACATAAGTATAAGCGCAGTAATTCAAACTTATTTAGCTATCATAACAATTAAAGTCAAGAGCCAAAATCTAAATAACGAACTAACATGGCTAGGGCTTCAAGCAGCCCTAATCCTAAAAAGACTACTCACACATAATTATAAAACAAAACACAATTGAATTCATAATTAAAAGAACAATAATAATGTAATAAAACGATGAGGGACTTTGAAGGTTCTCCAAGGTAGCTCCAAGGATCTTCTACGTTGAGCTCTCCTTCAAACTCCAACTCAACTATGCGACAAAACTATGAAAACTGAATACAAAAGGGTGTATGCGGCTAGGTCTAAAATATGGGGTCCTTGACCCATGAGGTGTTTGCTCCTATTTATAGGAATCCAAGACCTTTAAAAATTAGGAGACTACTTGGAAAACCTAACCAAATAATGACTCAAATATGGCTATCCTAGTTTGTCAGGAAAACATCCCTACAAGGGATTCCTTATTGGACAAGGAATAGGATTTTGCGGCCAGCCTTTATGAGTTGTCTTCTGGGACTTCTTGTGCAGCAAGGCTGCTTTTGGGAATCTTCTAGAGTTTCTTGGATGTGCAGGAATGGGCTGGGCCATCCCAAGACACCTTCGACACTGCAGAACCTCAATTTGACACCTTCGGGCCTCTTTTTTGGACTTGTCGAGAACTAGGCATGTCATTGACCAACGCAACTGGGATAGACCACTCCTGGCACTTCCATATGATGTATCTAGTATGGTTCTGGGCTTTTTTCTACTCAAAAGCTTATAGAAAACTCAATGGCCCAATTTGGCTCAAATCAGGGCTCCTATGACGTCTTTTAGGGCAAAACGTGCCAAGGGCATGTCATTGGTAGTTCTGGCCATGCCTTAAGGCTCCATTAGCTTACTACCATTATTTGAAGTCCAAAATTGGTTGGTCTCTCACTTGGTTCCATCGAAATCTAGGTCAGGGCCCATTTTGGCCTTCCCGTACACACCAAGGGACATGTCACGGACCTTGGCTTGGAACTTGGCTCTACCGTTGGGGCTTGGTCAGTAGCTTTGAAGGCTTGTTTAGGGACTCATTGTAAGGACACATCTGATGCTCTTGAGGAGCTCATTTCTAGGACTCGATAGGGGATCAATCTGGGGCATAACAAGGGCTATTCAGGGACTTCCGTTTAGGGCGCAGAACATGAACTTGAGGGGTCTTTGCAGGCATGTCCAAGACATGTCATAAACTTGGGCTCGGTAGGACTTCTCTAGGACTCAGATTAGGGCTTGGTACTTGGCATGTCCTGGCATGAGTCAGGACCTAGTTTTGGGCTCCTTTCGAGACCCGATATTCACCTTGAAACATATTCTTCATTATAACTCCGATTTGAGCCCTTATTTTGCGTTCTTCTCATAATTCACTTATCTTTCCAAAATACAAAAGTCTCACAAGATTGATCATTTTCTACTATGGTTGGCACGAAATCATTCAAAAGACATGTAAAAGGGTATTAAGTGACACCAAAATGATTCATAAATAATGATTGAGCAACATATCATGACTCAATCATCATCTCAGATATCCCAATGGCACTGTAGTTGCATGAGTCATGCGCACGTGACAGGACTAGGTGTCTTCACTCGTACCTTAACCACGTGAAAGACTGGGTACAAGCACCATCACCACGAGTCCCCCTAGGAGCACTAGGACCACATATACTCATACGGCTCGGGGACAAGACTGGCGCTATTTAACTAGTATAGAGCGAGCGCAGGTGAACGATCACGTGATGGACTGGTATGTGGCCTATTGAAAAGTATGACACCAGCGACCACCATTTGGGCATATTGTGACTTACAACAAGTGCTAAGTCAGCATATCCCTCGACTGTAGCATCACAACCAAACTCGTACACGACTTCTGACACATACATATGCCATATGTACTAGGCCGGCATGCCTCGGCCGTAGTATTTCAACACTGACTCATATGCTAAGCCGACATAACGCCTCAGCGATAGCATCTCAATACTGACTCATATGCTAGGTGACAGGACCCCCCCCCCCCCCCCCCCCCCCCCCCCCCCCCCCCTCTGAATTTGGCCTTGAAACCCGTGAGAAGCCCTACTCCCGTCTGACAACCCCTGTAAAATTCCAAAACCTTCCTGAAATGCCCTCACACCACCAACCGATCTTACAAGAATTCTATTGAAAATTCGGCAGAATCTCCCTTATAACGGGTCAAAACCGGCTTCCACCTGTCAGACGAAGGATTCAACACAAATACAAAACCAAACACTCCAGATAAATCAACAACCCAAAACCAATATGAGCACAAACTACCAAGCCCTCGAAATAATATACAATACCCATAAGTGGATCAGAGCAAACTAGGTTAATCGTAAGTTTACACAAACTAATAAAATTCCTACATGACGGTAGCGTAGCAATAGATGATGCCTCCTCCTAGTCTTGTTGCCTTGTCCCGCTACGGCCTAGAGGGCAAAAAACCTAAACAACTGTGAGTGGACAATAGAACCATACCGAAACGTTCACACGCTAATAAAGTGATGATAATAATAACAATAATCATAATCATAACAACCCACCTCGTGGTAAATCATACTTACATTAAGTGACAGGACCCTTCCCGAATTTCCCCTCGAAATCCGGGAAAGAACTTGCTCTCGTCTGACGACTTAAAGAAATTCCCAGAATACCCCTAAGTCCTTGCAATTGTTTATGAGAATTTTGCCAAAAATTCGGGAGAATCTCCCCTTAAGAACTGGTTAACCGTCTTCCACCTGTCAGACTAAGGATCAGATAACACTCCAAATTCCAATAAGGTCAACCATCCAACGATGTAAACACAATTTACAATCAGTCCAAAAGACTTATCAGAGCATCTAGGTAGGATAAGTAAAATACATAAATAAATATCCTATTCGATAGTCTAGGTAAACGCGCAGCTGAAAATTTAATGCATCTGCCTCTGGATATGCCCACGTCAACTCAACGGCCTAGAGGGATTTAAAACACGAAAGTTGTGAGTGGACAAAATAATCGTTTAAAAATCAGTTGCGAGGAAAAAATACGTTTCCCCCCTCCACGAGTAAAACCATGCATGCATAACATAAAATTCCTTTTTATATAAATATAATATATAGATAATCCAAAAACCCACCGAAAAATCCATCTTTTGTTAAAACACTTGGTGGGACCCACGAAAACCCAAATAATGAAAACATTCCGTGGTCCACAACCCTACTTTGAAAATCCTCCTCAAAGGAGTTTAAAATCAAGTAAACCGACCTGGACACAAAATATACATCAAAACATATCCCACTGCTCCCCGAATAAAATCCTGAGCCGCAGCTCGAAACCCTCCACACACCCGCAGCTCAACGACCTAGTGGAGAAAATACCCCTCGACACCAGCGTCGGAGAACCCTCAATGATCTGGCGGAGAAACACCCTCGACGCCAGTCGGAGAAACCTTGACCATCGGGGAAAAAAATCCAGTGAAAATCAAAATCCATGTTTTGAAATCCTTGTTTCCTGGCCTAAGCCAAACTCATTGCAAAACCGGGTTTATGCTCAAATCCAAATAAATCACAAATCTGGGCCTAAACCCAAAATCATGGACTCGCCCGAAATCAAAAATCTGACAAGTCAAACCATATAAAACTCGAATCCATAAAACCAGGTCATAGCCCAAAACGTCATTTCTAAATAATTAGTGAAAGCCCGTGTCCAGTAATAATTTAGTAATATCCAAAATTTTGACAAAAAAATACGTAATAAGCAATTATATCAAATATACCATTATGCATACATTATACTTTATAATACCAAAGCCCACTCACCACATGTTCAAATAAGCTCAATCCCGAGTCGTATGCTCTTCCGAAGTTCCCGGAGCAGTATCGTCTGTCAAAAATAATAATCGGGATTACCAACTATAATTAAAACACTACATTTAGACTCCCTAAACCCCGGGAGGTCCGCTTGCATCTCACTAAAAATGTAGCCATTTCAGATACCCAAAACTACCCATAAACGACGTCTGATTAACTCGAAACCTACGCCAACAGATCCGGAACATCAAAATCTTGTCGACAAACATCGTCGTGACCCAAAAATTGGTCTCACGCACCACCAAGTGTCGGCGGAAGGCTAGACCACGTGCCGCCACGTGCCTGCTACAGTGCCTCATGCGCCTACTACAATGTTCCACGCGCTGCTACAGTACCTCACGCGCCAACTCAGTCTGACTCGGCCGCCAGGTGGAGCTGAGCTTCAATGAAGACAAGTCTCACATGGAAACTAGCCAACAGAGCCTCCTGGCTATCCATGTCAAGTATAATTCCCGCTCTTCGGAATTCCACAAGCAACGGTAGGTAAACAGTATGCAAATGGGCCAAGAAACCCATGGACTTCCTGCTCAAGGCATCCACCACTACATTTGCTTTTCTTAGGTGATATTCTATGGTATAGTCATAATCCTTTATCAGCTCAAGCCACCTTCTTGATCTCAAGTTCAGTTCTTTTTGGGTAAAGAAGTATTTCAAACTCTCATGGTCAGTAAAGATCCGACATGATTCCCCATACAAATAATGTCTCCAAATCTTTAGTGCATGCACCACTGCGGAAAACTCCAAATCATGTGTGGGGTAATTCAAATCATCAGGTTTAAGTTGCTTGGAAGCATATGTTATCACCTTCCCATGTTGCATCAACACGCAGCCTATACCCCGTAATTATGCATTACTGTACACCTCAAATCCTCCGTTATCATTTGGAAGGGTAAACACTGGGGCAGAAGTCAACCTCCTCTTTAGCTCTTGAAAGCTCTATTCACACCCATCATCCCAGTCAAACTTAACTCATTTCCTCGTCAACTGAGTTACAGGGCAACTATCGTTGAAAATCCTTCTACAAATCGCCGATAATATCCCGCTAAACCCAGACAAATTCTCACCTCTGTCACTGTCTTTGGTTGCTCCCAATTTGCGACTGCCTCAACTTTTTGGGGATCCACTGCCTCAGCAGAAATCACATGACCTAAGAATCCCACATTGGTCAACCAAAACTGACATTTACTGAACTTGGCGAACAGTTTCCTTTTCCCCAGCATATTCAGCACCAACCTTAAGTGCTTCTCATGTGCCTTAGCACTCTTCGAATATACTAGGATATCATCAATGAACACAATCACAAACCAATCCAAATACTTTCGGAACACCATGTTCATCAAATCCATAAATGATGTCAGGGCATTAGTCAACCCGAAGGGCATCACCGGGAACTCATAATGCCCATATGGTCTCCTAAACGCCATTTTGGGAACATCTCTTTCCATGATCCTTAACTGATGGTACCCAGATCGAAGGTCAATTTTTGAGAAATACCTTGCCCCTTTTAATTGGTCGAACAAACCATCAATTTGTGGGAAAGGATACTTATTCCGTATCGTAACCCTGTTTAACTGCCGGTAGTCGATACAGAGCCTCAAACCACCATCTTTCTTCCTTACAAATGACACCGGTGCACCCCAAGGTGATACACTTGGTCGAATAAACCCCATATCCACCAAGTCCTGCAATTGGGTCTTCAATTCCCTCAATTCTACCGATGCCATTTTGTACGGTGCCTGCGATATAGGTTGGGTATCCAGAAGAAGCTCTATGGTGAACTCAATCTCCTGGTGAGGTGGCAATCCCGAAAGATCCTCTAGAAATACATCGGGAAATTTATTCACCACAGGAATATGATCTACTCTCACCGGAGTATCCCGAGAATTAATCACGTGAGCTAAATAGCCCTCACAAGCTTTCCTCAATAATTTCTCAGCCGTTAAAGCCGATATCACTCCCGAGGGATGTACCCTACGTTCACCCCGAAACGTAAGTTCCGGTAAGCCTGAACTTCAGAAAACCACCCTCTTGTCGAAACAATCTATGGAGGCATGGTGCATGGTTAACCAATCCATCCCCAGGATCACATCAAAATCATAAATGTCCAAGGGGATTAAATCTGCCTCTAACTCATGACCTCCCACTACCACCATACAACTACGTATCACGAGGTTTGCCACTAACATATCTCCGGTAGGAGTGCTAATACCCATATCCCAACCAATCGGGGACAATTCTCTATCGGGAAAAATTGTGAAACCCCGAGAAATAAAATAATGTGTAGCGCTGGGATCTATCAAAATACGAGCATCATGATTAAAAATAGACAACATACCAGTTGTAAGGACCCTTCCCGAATTTCCCTCGAAACCCGGAAAGAACCCTTATCCCGTCTGACAGCTCTTTTACCTCAAAAATTAAATACCAGAAATACCCTTTATCCTTAAATAATTTTTAGTAACCCTTAAAGGGGTTCCCGACAGAACCTCTGTACTTACTAACCACTCCTACCTGTCAGACGCAGGATAGTATACAGGTCAAAGCCAAGACCTCGGAATAGTAGTGGTCCAAATAGGAATACCCTCTGACACCAAATGTCAGTAGGTCAGACATTGCTGACATCTCTACTGGAATACCACAAGACAACTGACTTATCAGATACTTGTGAACCAACCAGATACTTGTGAACCAACAATAATTCGTCACTCTGGGTCACCGCCCACACCAACCCACAGACCCGGATGACGAAGTATTTCCATAGGCTGATTAATCACATGACAATCGTCGTCAACCATATCAGAGCCGGAAATATCCTCGACTATCATATCATATAAATTGGCAAGTATCCTTAGCCAGAATAACATTCGACTATTATATCACATCAGTCGGCATATCCCTCGACTGGCATATCCCTAGCCACCAGGGTATCCCTCGGGGTGTGCTAGTCCTGTATCACAACTCTCTGTACTATGCATAGACAGCCTCACGACCTGACGGAGCCAAAACTCCTCGATGCTAGAGTCAGAGCACTCAACGAACCAATGGAATAAAACTCTAGACGCTAGTCGAAGAAACATTAACCGATTATATTGGAGGTTCACCGGTTCACCATCTCAGCGGATCCTAGCCCGGATTCAGGCCCCCACACATATCAGTATTGTTTATATCGGAGGTTCACTGGTTCACCGTCTCAGCAGATCCTAGCTCAGATTCTGGCCCCCACACATATCAGTATTGTTTATATCGGAGGTTCACTGGTTCACCGTCTCAGCGGATCCTAGCCCGGATTCTGGCCATCCCCCCCCCCCCCCCCCCCCTGAAATCGGTATTGTTTATATTGGAGATTCACTGGGTTCACCGTCTAAGCGGATCCTGGACCCCCCTCAAATCGGTATTGGATCCAAAATCAAGTATTTTATAATCACAAATACGGTTTCAACTCAAAATCATAGACTCAAATAATTACCACGTCAAAACAATATCAAAACCGAATCCAACAACCATGCCATTTCTCACAACACACTTTCACTAAACTATTGAAAAAAAACAATTTATAAATTCCATGAAACCATTGCACCCAAAATTTATGGATGCTCTAGCCCAAGGAACACATTCACAATAATAACCCAAGTACCTTGACTTTCCGAGCTCAAAACCCGCTTCACGGTCAACCATTACCGCTGGGATCCCCCAACCGGGCCCTAAACTAACTCATATGGCCTCGAAACCAACAAAATCAGATTCGGAACGTCCCAAAACCCTAGTCACGCGCCGTCGTGACATCGGGTAGTCCCACGCGCCGCCATGCGCCACCGGAAGGTAAGAACACGCGTTCACGCGCCGCCACGCGCCCTCACGTGCCGGTCACTCGCCTGCTACAGTGTTCACGCGCCTGGACCGGTCCAACTCGGCCCAGCTCAACTTGACCCGGTCCAACTCGACTCGACCCGACCGATTCACTCAACTCGACCGATTCAACTCGATCCGGTTCACTCGACCCGACCGGTTCAACTCGACCAGACCCAGTTTGACCCGACTCGATCGGTCTCCGGAGAAGACGATCGGCTGTCGGCGTCGTCGCCGAAGTCTGGCCTGAGAAGATGACCGGCAGCCGCCGTCGCCGCTGTCTGGTTTCACCGGAAATTGCCATTTCTGATAGATTTTCAAGGTTTTCTAACTTCTTCATTTCTTGACCGTTTTTCACGATCCACACATGTAAATTCATCTACTTTTCACCAGGAATCCATATATGGGGTCAAAGTTCCGAGATCGTACCTGGTCTGGCCGGAAAACGGCCGAGAAGATTCGGTCCACCTCCCTCCTCCGTCCGTCGCCTACGGCGGTGCTCTCGCTCCGATAAATACCCCTAAATGCTCGTGGGACTCCGGGGAAGATCCTCCCGACCTTGGTTTTCGGTCAAAATTGATCGAAATTCGTCCGATGAAAAAGGTGGTTTGATGTTCGCACGGGAAGAATTTCGGGTAGGGGAGAGAGACTGCATTGACCAATCCCCCGTGGAGAGAGAAAAAATATCTGATATATAATTCCAACTTTTCCAAAATTACCAAACTGCCCCTGTAGATTCTAGACCCGTAACAAACTCATCGGGTCTCTGTTTTTTGCGTGCCGCCTGTCAACGGACTCGTGAGTTCAAGACCTACACAACGACCCAAGAAAAATTTCAAAAAGTACTGCCAGTCAAAAAATGACTCCCGAACCCGTCCAAAATTGAGGGTAAAATCGTCCAATTCTCAAAATAATTTAATTTCTGGTAAGTCATAGCAAAAACTCAGGCATGTGTACCGGAAGATTGACCATAAACCACATGTCTCCCTTTGGCCATGTTGGCCCCACTGGCTTGGGTCTGGCCCCACTAGCTTGGGTCTAGCTCCCAGATGCAGTACCAGATGTCTGCGCTGCTCTTTGACCCGGTTCAGCAGCATCTCGGCCCAAGGTACTACTGCCCGAACGACGATGTGGACAATCCCCCTTTAAATGACTACTATCCCCACATAAGTAGCAACCGATGTCACCCACCTGTGCAGGTCTGCCACTCTGTCTCCCGGTAGACTGCACTGAAGCCTCGTTAGATTGAGCGGATGATTGATGTCCATGACTGGCTCCACCACCGCCTAATCCAGATCTCGTACCCCCAGAAGATCCAGAACTAAAACTGCCTCTCTTGGATGGTCCTTGACTAGAGGCCCCAAAATTTCAACGATCACGGCGTCGCCTAGAACCACTGAACTGATGTTGAGCTGGAAAACTCAACTCTACTCTAGCAGTAGCATCTGACAAAGCTCTCAAAGAAGTATGAGCCACAATAGTTACTGCTACTCGAACCTCATTTCTCAGTCCATACTCAAATTGTCGGCACTTATCCATCTCAGTTACCACCAGAGCCGGTACAAAGCGTGTCAACTCAAGAAATTTTTGTTCATACTGGGCCACCGTCATGTCCTCCTACAGTAGCTGTAAGAACTCAGCCTCCCTGGCATCCCGGTACGAGCGAGGATAAAACTGCTCGAGGAGCGTTCCCGGAAACCTTCCCAAGTAAAGGTATGGACATCCCAACCTGACAACTGCAAGACATGCCACCACTGGTACGCATAACCACCCAGAAGAAATGTGGCTAACCGCACCCTATCCTCCGGAGGGCACCTCATAACCGAAAACACTTGTTCCAAATGAGTAATCCACTCATCCGCATCATCTGGGCCTAACTCGCCCGTAAACATTGTCGCCCCCAACCTCTGGGCACGCTCAATGTCGGAAACTTCAGACATAGCCCTACCCTGAAGTACTATAGTTAAAGCCTGACCCAATTGATCCAGGGTCTATCTCAAATCAGGCTCTACTACGGGTTCATGTGTGTCCTCACCGTTTCTAGACAGCTGACGGGGTTCGCGTCTCGGAGGCATTACGCTGAAAAGAACTATAAATCATCAATACCACAATCAGTTGTACACTAGGGGTACGGTCTATAGGAATTTAATCTAGTGCCCTGATACCAAGTTGACAGGACATTTCCCGAATTTCCCCTTGAAACCCGGGAAAGACCCTGCTCTCGTCTGACAACTTAAAGAATTCCCAGAATACCCCTAAGTCCTTACAATTAATTATGAGAATTCTACCAAAAATCCGGTAGAATCTCCCCTTAAGGACTGGTTAACCGTCTTCCACCTGTCAGACTAAGGATCAGATAACACTCCAAATTCCAATAAGGTCAACCATCCAACGATGTAACCACAATTTACAATATGTCCAAAAGACTTATCAGATCATCTAGGTAGGATAAGAAAAATACATAAATAAATATCCTACTCGATAGTCTAGGTAATCGCGCAGCTGAAAATTTAATGCCTCCACCTCTAGATATGCCCACGTCAACTCAACGGCCTGGAGGGGATTTAAAACACGAAAGTTGTGAGTGGACAAAATAATCATTTAAAAGTCATTTGCGAGGAAAACATACATTTCCCTCCTCCACGAGTAAAACCATCCATGCATAACATAAAATTCCTTTTTATATAAATATAATATATAGATAATCCGAAAACCCACAGGAAAATCCATCTTTTGTTAAAAAACTTGGTGGGACCCACGAAAACCCGAATAATGAAAGCATTTCGTGGTCCACAACCCTACTTTGAAAACCCTCCTCAAAAGAGTTTAAAATCATGTAAACCGACTTGGACACAAAATATACATCAAAACATATCTCACTGCTCCCCGAATAAAATCCTGAGTCGTAGCTTGATACCCTCCACACACCCGATATACCTCGAGTTGTGCAGAAACATGTACTACGCGTAGACCCCCTCAACGACCTGGTGGAGAAAATACCCCTCGACACCAGCGTCGGAGAACCCTCAACGATCTGGGGGAGAAAGACCCTTGACGCCAGTCGGACAAACCTTGACCATCGGGGACAAAAATCCAGTGAAAACCAAAATCCATGTTTTGAAATCCTTGTTTCCTGGCCTAAGCCAAATTCATTGCAAAACTGGGTTTATGCTCAAATCCAAATAAATCACAAATCCGGGCCTAAACCCAAAATTATGGACTCGACCAAAATCCAAAATCTATCAAGTCAAACCATATAAAACCCGAATCCATAAAACCAAGCCAAAGCCCAAAACGTCATTTCCAAATAATTATTGAAAGCCCATGTCTAGTAATAATTTAGTAATATCCAGAATTTTACCAAAACAATACGTAATAAGTAATTATATCAAATATACCTTTATGCATGCATTATACTTCACAAAACCAAAGTCCACTCACCACACGTCCAAATAAGCTCAATCCCGAGTCGTATGCTCCTCGAAGTTCTCGAACTAGTATCGCCTATCAAAACTAATAATTGGGATTACCAACTATAATTAAAACCCTACATTTAGACTCCCTAAACCCTGGGAGGTCCGCTTGCGTCTCATTAAAAATGCAGCTACTTCGGACGCCCAAAACTACCCCTAAATGACGTCTGATTAACCCTAAACCTACGCCAACAAATCTGGAACGTCGAAATATTATCGACACGCGACGTCGTGACGCAAAAATTGGTCTCACGTGCAGCAATGTGTCGATAGAAAGTCGAACCACGCACCGACATGCGCCTACTACAGTGCCTTACGCACCTGCTACATTGTTCCACGCGCTGCTACATTATCTCACGCGCCAACTCGATTTGACTCGACGTTGACTCGGTGCTGACTCAGCGCTGACTCGGACGCCAGGTGGCACCCACTTGGCTACCCGGTGGTATCCACGTCAGCGCCCCCCCCCCCCCCCCCCCCCCCCCCCCCCCTCTGACCGAACCAGTCGCTAGAGAAGACGACAGCTCCGCCGTCGCCGGAAAACTCCATTGCCAGCCGAGCTTGAATTTTTCCTAACTTTCTCAAAACTTAACTGTTTTTCACAAGTGTCTAAATCTATCTACTCGAACCTAGGAACTCAAAAATGAAGTTTAAACACGAAACGCATACCTGTGTTGGCCGAAAAATCGATCGAAAGATTTCAGTTTTCCTTTCCTCGATTCGGTGTCTCCCACGGCTGTTTCCAGCAACGGTTGGTACATCTGTGATCGTGGGAAGGAGGAGAGTTTGATTAGTGGAACTAAAACGGACGAGGCTGCCTTAAATCGAAGTTCCAAATTCTCGGATTTTTGGGTTCGGTTGCATGGGTTTGGGGTAAGTCGTGAAGAGAGAGAGTGAAAAATGAGGAAGATCTGAGCTTATTGGGTTAAAAATATCTATCCAAGCCAAATTACCAAAATGCCCCTAAACATTCTAGACCCACAACTCTCTCACACGAACTTCGTTTTCCACGTGTCTCCTGTCTACGAACTCGTGAGTTCGAGACATACGCAACGGTCCTCGAATTACAGCCAAAAGTGTCTCGAAACAAAATTGACTTTTAAGTCCCTTAAACAACCAAGGGTAATTTCGTCATTTTGCAAAATAATTTACGAAAATTAATTAATTAAATTTTTGGGTTGTTACGTTAAGACCCTCCATTACAAATATATATATGTGTGTGTGTGTGTGTATATCTACAACTTACCAGAGCACCATCATTTACCTACTTATGACATAGTCAATTGTACTCGCCATCGTAATAACCTGGCTGCAGGTGATATCCCGGGCCGTAGCCCCACATCCCGGCCGTAGCCGTAATCCTAAGTTGTAGCTCAACATCCCTGCCATAGCCGTCATCCCGAGCCGTAGCTCAGCATCCCAGCCGTAGCCGTCATCCCGAGTTACAGCTTGATATCCCGACCGTAGCCGTCATCCCGGTCATAGTCGTTATCCCGAGCCATAGCACAACATATCGGTCATAGCTGTCATCCCGAGTCGTAGCTCAACATACTAGCCGTAGCCATCATCCCGAGCCGTAGCTCGATATCCTGGGTTTTCCAACATGGCGGCATGTCCTTCTAACCACTACCAAAAATAACTCAAGACAATGGCTAGAGAACTGAGAGGTCCAACCCGGGGACCTACTCTCCGCATGACCAAAAATACCTCAAGATCTTATGGACGAACGCATGACCAAAAATACCTCAAGATCCTATGTCGAAAATAATGTACTACGAGCGTAGATAACCTCGACGAGCACATGATTGAAAATACCTCAAGGTCATGCATCGGAGATGAGCACGCATGATCGAAAAATAACTCAAGATCATGAGTTCACATGACCGAAAATACCTCAAGGTCATATGTCGGAAATGAACATGCATGACCGAAAGTACCTCAAGATCATGCGGTCGGAGAAATCATAAAACCCACAACGAGCACATGACGGAAAATACGTCGACATCATGTCTCGGAGAAATAATCCAGCCCTCAACGAGCACATGACAGAAAATACATCAACATCATGTGTCGGAGAAATCCCCCGCCTCACATATCCGACAATACCTCAAGACATGTGGCGGAATTCCATAATACCTAAACAAAGCCAAAATCACCAAAACCCGTGCCTAAGCCCAACATCCATGACTCTGGGTAGAGGCCCAATATCCATATCTGGGACAAAACCCAAACCATATTCAAAATCATTATCAACATCCATAAGTAACCATACATCCCTTAAGCATAATCATTCTAAATCTCGGAAATACATAAATGATAAGAAGTTCGGCACATCCACATTTATCAATAAATCCATTTAATCCTTCATCTTGCTCTCCAAGCCTTAAAAGGATAATAATACATCTGCTAATGAATTGCCTTAATTTCCTTAACTCATAACCGCTATTGAAATCCATAGTCAGTGTAAAATCAAGTAAAATCACTATCCATAGTTCATGGGTCTTATAACGAAAAATAAACACTCTATAACGATTTTTCTTCATTGCCAAGACGCCCAAAGATAATAAATTATTCCATTTGATTCTCGACATTCGAATAAATAATAAAATATTTGAGACATCACAATATGCGTGCATTATAATTTAGGAAAACAAGTGCACTCACCTTAAAGTCCAAGCGAGTTCGACTCTAAGCTATTCGGTCCCCCGTAACCTTCGGAGCCACCACGCCTTTTGCAAGAAGAACCAAGGCAAACGAACACCGGAGGTGGTAGGAATTGCAACTTGAAGATTGGTCTTCACGTTGGTATTTTGGCCAGGCCCTTTCGAGCCAAAATTCGATCAAACTAGGCACTAATTGAACTGGGTCTTCTAGGGGAAAGGTAGATCTTGAAGAGATGATCGCGACGATCGATGGCCGGACGACGGAGTTATGGCCCTCCAAAGTTGGGATTTTGGGTTTGGCCAAAAATTTTGGGGGAGGAGGGGGCTAAGCTCGGGGAGAGAGAAAGTGAGGAGAGAGAAAGAGTGTGTGTGTGTGTGTGTGTGTGTCATCCAAACATAAAAATGTAATTTTTCATAGTTACAAAATTGTCATTTTTGTTTTTGAACCATAACTCTCTCATTCGAACTCCGATTTTTGCATACCATATGTCTACAAACTCGTGAGGATGAGACATACGCAACGGTACAAGAAAAACTTCTAAAAGTATTTTAAACAAAAAGTGACCCCCGAGCTCCCTAATCTTCAAGGGAAAAATTGTCATTTCTCAACAATTTTACGAATTTACTTTAATTTTAGGTCTGGGACGTTACTCTAGGCCAGTATGATTCCTCGGCAATAGTATTTCAATCAAATATATATTCTTCCTCGATTATCGTAACTTCGTATTCTTCATTTCACATTGATATCCACCTTTACTCGTGGCTGAAATATCATAACTCGTATCTCGGAATCAACGCTCGAGATAATCCCTATAGAATTAGTTTATACTCATTCCAGAGTACTTTTCTTTTCGTAGGATTCACAACCCTCAAAATATCATAATTAATATATGTCTGGTCCTAGTCTGATCCCTGACATAGTCTATAATTCCTATCAACACATTTATGCATACGATTTCATCGAGATTAGTACCCCTCAACCCAGAATATTAACCATATGCCAGGCTCTAAGTCTAGCTTGTGGCATCATCTATAGTTGTTAGCATTATCATAACATATAACCAACCAAGCATCCCTAAGCATTTCAACCAAATTATTCCAACAGAGTTCAATCCACAATTACTCAATTCACATCACATTCATCACATATGCAATCATATAGCAGTACATAATCATAAGTTTAGGAAAGGAGGTCCACTCACAGTACGTCGGGGAGAATCACCCAACATGATCCACTATTGCACATACTTCGAGGTGTTCATCCCCGGAAGTCCCCACGAACTTTGTTTCAATCCATACGGCCCTTCAAACTCTCGAATATTGTAATGCCTCGCAAACAGGGTAATTAATATTAATACATAATCATTTAATCTGTTAAATCTAACTCCCGATCTTCGGGAATTCACACGCTCTAAAAACGCATTCTAAGCGACTTAAACTATCCAAACAGCCCCTAAACAATCTCCGATGAACACGAAACCTACGCCAATGACTTCGGAACTTTGAATTACATAAAACACGAGTCGTCGAGAGTCTAGGGAGGGTCCCACACGCCTTCACGCTCCCCCACGCGCCTCTGCCCCTTCTAGGAGTGCGAGTGCAGCTTTCAGTAGCCCCCTACCTCCAGCTTACCTCCTCGCTAGCCGTAATCTGCCATTGTTGGCCGATTTTGGAGCTTTTCCAAAACCTTCATTTCTTCACCAAATCTTACATTCTAATAGTCTAAAACTATCTACTGGATCCCAGGAATTCATAACCAAGGTCCAAATTGAGAACTCATACTTGTGGTGGCCGGAAATCTGCTTGAAAGCTCAAACCCACTTCTGTTCTCGTCGTCGTTCTGCCGTGTATGGTGGATGTTATGGCCAATCGCTGGTACAGTTGGGTTCGTGTGAGTGAGACAAAGAGATTGGTATTGGTTGTGGAGGCTGGGCCGCTGTCAATCGGCATCGATGGTGAGGCTTCTATGAGAAGCCAGTCGTGGGAAACAGAGAGGCAAAAAGATCGTGAGACGAGAGAGAAAGGGAGTGGACCAATCAGAGAAAAAGAGAGAATGTCCAAATTTATACTTTAAATTTTTCTAAAATTACCAATACGTTTTTTTTCGTTTTAGACCCGTAACTCCCTCATACGAACTCTGATTTTCGCGTGCTGTCTGTCTACGTACTTGTAACTTCGAGACCTACGTAATGGTGCAAATAAAATTCCCAAAAAAGCTCTCGATCAAAAAGTGATTTTTGAGCTTTTCGAAGATTTCAGGGGCAAAATGGTCATTTTGCAAACCCAACTCTCCAATACGGCCCAATAACCCTCTTTGGGCCTTTACTAAGGTCCATCTTCAAGCTTGGCCCAATTTCATACTTTGATCTAACCCATAACTCCCGATTATTTAATTAACTTTAATTTTCTACTTTTATTTTTCGGAACAGGTCGTGTTAGATTATGAATTTATTGAACTTGTTTCTTTTATTATCATGATGTTTATTTTGTTAATTAAAAATTTATATGATATACAGATAGTTTAAAGGTAGTGTTACATATGCATGTAAAGGGAAAAAATAACACTTTTTTTTTTTTTTAATGAATCAAATCTTTCAGCAAATGGGTTTTGAGAGAATAATCAGACAAGAGAACAAGATGTTGAAAAAAATGGAAATAAAATGGCATTTTAGTAATCAATTAATTTTTATTCCGATTCATAACGAGTAGTAAACAATAATAACGAAAATTAATCCCATTAATGTTATAATTCTATATAGTTAGTAAACAGCTCAATGAGAATAATTACCCACTTCTCCGATTACCCACTACTCTGATTGCTTACTTCTCTTATTACTCACTATTCTCATTCTTAATAAGTAAATGTGCCCTTAATAGAGAAAGAAAGATATAAAACAAACAATAAAAATGTAATAACTAATAAAAACAAGTTGGAACCCACAATTAATAAATAAAACTCACACATATCACACTCACTAGTGTAAATATAACCTTAGCCTTATAGGAATCAAACTCAAGTGGCATAATTCTTATATATAAGGATCAAACCCAGCATCAGCCCTGGTCCATGTGCTATCGAATGACGGTCTTCCGTGTCCTCCTCAAGGCTAAGTGGTGGTTGAAGCTTTCAATGCGACATGGTGCCTTTGCCCGTGTCTGTGTTGCTGAGAAGCGTAAAAGCTTTTATCTGTTTTAGTTTTAATATTTGTTGTTAATTTGGCTTTGGTAGCAAAGTCTGGTTATTTTTCTTAGTTGGTTGTTCCTCTGTTATTTTCTCTGGCTTGTTGGGAGGCTCTGTCATTTCCAAAGTGCGTCGGCTTTTCAACTTCTATTGGAATGAGTATCAAACCCACCTAAATCACTGTGGAAGGTCACATGAGATCAATATATTGCTCTCACAAATAAGAATCATCTCCATTATACTCAAATTTTTTGGTAAGTGTGGGAATTTGATTCTTATAAATAGGAATTAAACTCAAATTTTATAGTCTACTGTGAAAGACCTTAAATGTAATAGTATTTGGGATGTAACTTTTTTTTTTTTTTTTTGCCAAAGAGACGTAGCTTTTTAATTACCTCCTTCATTATGTGGTATTTTGAAAAGTGCACTGCACGTTTTAGTCGTAAAATCCATAAGGTGATGAAGAACTTGTCCTCTATGCTTGGTGTTTGAGTGGTGGAATGCCACGACCGTTATCTGGGCTTCCCCACTCCATCACAACGGAGTAATATGAAGATGCTTGCTCATGTTAAGGATGTTTCATGAGCTCACAAAAAAATTAAGATGAAAAGGTCAACTCACTTATTGATGGTTGACCCAATAACAAATAAGTTTGTACTGTTTTACCCTCCCACGGTGCATGAGTGAGTTGCCCTCCCGAGTGGATGCTTGGTTTGGAATTGGGGATGGTGGTTCTTTGGCTGGGAACGTTATTCATCCGACTTTGAACAAAATAAGCATCAAAGTATCAATAGCTTTGTCAATTAACACTCTAGTTGAACAAAATACTTTGAATGATGAACACCACCGCAATAAACTCCAATCAATAAACATTAATCAACATATGCTACAATAGTGACAGGTATTCATTCCAGTACAAGGTTTGGGCGCAATGTCACTTTATGCAAATCAACGCATTCTCTATTGGTATCCATGACATTCGCCTTGAAGCTTTGACAATTCTGGAAAAGGCTGTGCAATGGAGCATATGAGAAACCTGAAGTAGAAATTAGACTAATTTCGTACGTGTTCATACATTTCTTCCCGTAAAGAGAAAAAAGAATCTGGGAGTAATAATTAAGTCAATAATAAGCACAAACCTTTTCTACTTGCAGTGAATCAGATGACGGAAATTCAAGGGGACTTTCTCTGTATATACGAAGCCCCATGCTCCTCATACCTGTCAATTGGAACCACATGGAGCAAGACATCAATCAAAAGACGGAAATTCAAGGGATTTTTTGTGCCGTAGATCGTTTGATACAGCTAAACAAACTAGTCTAGTTGAAAGCACAGGCGGAACCATGAAACTTACTCAGCCTTGGAGAACCACATTTGCTGGAATGAACCGAGTGACGCCAATATACTCCCACCTATCCAAACACTGCAGTCAAGAAACATGCCAGTATTAAGTCAGGGGAAGAGAAATTGCATAAATATGTACTATGAATATTAACTATAACTAAAAAAAGGTCAATGTTGAAAAATGTTTACTGAGTGAAACCATTATCCAATTAAACATGTTCCAAGTGTATTCCATATGAGAGATGTGGAAGGGTTCCAGTTAAAAACAAACTGCCTTGAAGTGCCATCACATTATCCTAGAAAGGGGAAATTGGTGGCTCGTTATTCAGCTTTTTCAACGGTTAACTTGAATGCAAAAGGGCATTTCATTTTTCTTTATCATATTATTTGACCTATTCATGTGCACTTCAACCCTCTGAATTGATATTCTAATGCAAAAGGCAACCAAATGATGTGAAAATGCAAATCCTCAGAGAAAAATTGAGAGCAACATATTAACCAACAGTAGCAAGGTTGCAGCCAATTTGCTTATGGATGGGGTCTTGTCTGCCAGCATGGTGGAGGGATGAAAGTGAAGTAATGCATGTTACCTGAATCGCCTTTCTGTTGAATTCCCGCTCGCCAATACTTTAACTCTAGCAGCTTGAGGAGACTCCTGCAGATTGAATGGTGACATTTTGATATTTCGTACTACAAAATGTTATAGGATTTATTTGACTCCATGCAAGCATCACATCAAATTATTCAGACAATCCTTTCATGAATTTATGAAAAGGGGTGAAAAGGCATGCCATGGTAGTTCTTTATTCAAAAGCTATACCTCCAGCAAGTCTTTCTCAAGGCGTTCCTTTAACTGCTGCATTGATGCTGTGCCACCAGCAAGCTGTACAAAATAAGGAGATACTAATCATATTTCTGAAGCACATTCCGCTAAGTTGCAAGCCAAAGAATTGGGGTTAATGGATGTAACAAAGTAAGCAATTTTTATGGAAGTCTGCGTATTTCTCATCGAAATTTGAAAAACTTATTCAATGAGTCCCACCAAAAGATATTTATTTGCATCTGGTCTCTACTAAACTAACTTATGTCATTGATTATTGTTAATTAGTTGGGGAAAACATAGTTGATTTCATGCCTCTTACCAGTATACTACTAAATAATTCACGACGGATGTCCACATCACACTTGTTAATGCTGTCAATAACCTGAAGAGAAAAAGAGAAAGTGAGAGGGGGAAAAAAAGAGAGAAACAACTCCATGGAAGAACCCACTCATTGTCAAATAGAGAAGGAATTACCATTTGTGGCAAACCACGAAGAGAAGGAACAATCTCCCCAAAGCTCTCCATACCGGGAATTGTCTGACATTTCACAAAAACAAACTATGATCAATACAACATGCAGGTTTCACTAAAATTAGGACTTTCATGTATAAAAATTCCAACTGCATAATCAAATTATGAGACTGACCAAGCTCTAATTCCTAACATTGTTTCATTAAAAATTTAAAAGGACTTTCATAGACCAAAATATTACCAATTCAGTCAGTAGATATGAAAAGAAGTTAGTAATCAAGTAATGAGCTACTTTATTAAAGCCAATTACTTATTTAAAAATTAAACGCCCAATGAACAAGAGATATTCTGCACGCCAGCAATTATCTAACTCAAGTGATATTCTGCGCGCCAGCAATTATCTAAGTGTACAGAAATTCTAAAAATGGACCTCTTATCCATTGTATTTTGTGAACTATCTTCATTTCAATAAAATTCCTGTTTCTTGAAAATAAATAACAATGCTCAACATGAGACAGCCATGTCTCACTTTAACAAGGTTCACATATTAAGATGAAGTTGGGAACTTGAAGCGCCAATTAGAAGAAAATTACTGAGTAGATACTAATAAGAGCAAGGTTAAATGCAAATATATCCTACGAGATTTCCAAGCATTCAAAGAAACATAAAAAGCTGGCATCATGTAATTTAGAAGACATCAACCTGAGCCAAGGATGGGTTAAATAGAATATCAGGAATCTTGAATCTATCGGCTCCAATTTCAATTGTCCTGTATCATGCATGATCATTAAGTAACTACATATTAATAAAAGATAAGAAAATTATAAAGTAGAATAGCACTCACTGGCCATCAGGGAGCTCATATGGGGTCATTGGAATGTTTGAATATGCGCTTTCTGGAAGAAGAAAAAAAATGAAAAATCCTATCAGAATGTTAATTGAACACTTTTTCTTTCCTTGAAGATAAAGGCATTTAATACAACTGAAATCATACAAGACAAAAGTGAAACATCAAGTTGTCAAAGAATTAAGCTATATCCTTAAACTCCAATCAATCAAGTTGTCAACGAATTAAGGCACTACTTATTGCTACAGAAATCCCAAAACTCCAACGTATAAAGTTTCGAAGAATTAAGATATCTTTGAACTCCTCAAGTAGTCTAATTGTCTCAACAATCCAATAAATTGGCAAAAAGAAACACATGATGTCATATATGGACCTACAAGAAACAATCAAAAAAATCATTTGTGAAAGACAGCATTCAAGAAAGGCCCTTCCAAATATCAAAAAGTATACATATAAACATGTTTAAAAGCCCAGTAAAAAGTAAAAAACATAAAAGCCATTTGAAGTAAAAATGGGATCAACTATCAAAAAATAAAAGTACTGTGACCGAAAAAAAACCCCTTAAAACACATGAAAGAAGGAAAGAATAGCAAACCATCATATGGAGTGTCAGGGGCTCTGCACACACTTTCTTTGATATCACTAGCAATTACCCTCTGCCACAACGAAACATTCAGAAGAAATGGAAAAAGAATATGACAACTAAATAACAAAGGTTTTGGTCAAACACAAACCTGGGAAAAGAGTCTGTAGTTTTCTGTGGTATTTGGAAAATCAACATCTACTACCTAAAACATTGAGACATGGTAATATAATGACACCAAGCTATTAAAGAAAGGAAACATATGCATCTAAGTTGTAAACTGGGTAAGTCTCACAACTGATGTAAACAAGGGAGCATAATTCCAGAGGATCGAATACTAATCGGGCAGCCGGTATGCACCAAGCCACCAATTTTCGGGCTGGAAGCATAGTTTGCAACTCTCGATATTCAAATAACTTTTAATATAACCAACAATGTAATCCAAAAGTACCTGAAACTCTCCAGGTCGTGTTTCCTTTCTCTTAAAAGAATATCTGGGTTTAATCTACAAATAATAAATAGAGAATAAAATAAGAAAAGAACAGACTTCAGGCAACTTCTTTTCCTTCCAAAATGAATTTAGGTAGTCACTCACCATCATTCCTTTACTTTCCAAACTTTTTGTCAAACAATCAGTAAGAAATTCTCCTCCAATAGGAGAAGATGCCACGGCCTGTGAAAAGTTGAAAAATCAAAATCGGAAAGAGAGAAAAGGGTGTCAACAGTTGAGAATTTTTTTTTGATCTTTTACATTTCTTTATAAAGAGATAAACTTCTACATAGAAACTATCACTCTGAATTTTCCATTTTATACACTTTTGACAGAAGGTTGGTAAATGCATTTATAGATGCAAGAGGTTAAAATACAAGTAGGGGAGAAACTATATAGAAATTGCCTCCAAATTAACCTGCTCTGGAGTTCAACCATCAAATTCGAGTGGAACACGAGATTTACCTTTTGAAGAACATAGCCATCATGAACTGGAGCAACTGTTGTTGATCCTCCACCACTAGACAAATTTTGTAATTATGCATAATATAATAAATTAGTTTGCAATCACAATAAATACAGGAAAACTAGAACGGAATACAATAAATCTTAATTCAAAAACTACTGCGAGTTGTACAATGTAAAAGACAATTTCAAAATCATAGGTGTAGTATTTTATAAAGTTTAAAAATTGCGTTGGTACATCATGAGTTGTTTTATGATTTCCTGAGTCACATTCTAAATGTTGACAGTAATTATATAAAGAAACATCCTGCACTTCTGTACTTTTACCAACAGTTCCACTGAGATGGATATTTTTGACCTTTTTTTAAAATTTAAACTACTGATATTTCCACCGAAATCAACATTCTCTTTCTTATGATATATATACATCTTAATGTGTCCTATTCCTACTTAAGAATAAATAAAGCAAAAATTTATGATCCATGATCTGCAGCAAACCCTAAGTTGAGCCTCAAGTAAACAGGTTGAGTTAAAATAAGCTTATGTGTAAGTGTGAAAATGAAAAAATAAAAATTAAAAACATAGAAATAATAAACCAACTAAAATACGATTGGGTTAAAGCAAAAGAAGATGTGCAAGTACTAAAACTAATAACTTATATATCATGTTTAAGTATATAATTATGTAACCTCCTACCTATCAACTACTAGTGAGGTAGCACGGCCTGAAGCAAAAGATGTCAAAACCTGGCATGAAAAATATTGCAGTCACTCAACAATTGCAGACTGATTATACAACGAAATAAATAACAGATTCTGTAATAGTATCTATGTTCTACAAGATGGAATCAAGGAGATGACGTGAACAGGGGCATACAGCATTCTTGGCCAAAAATATGGCAGGAACTTTGTACTTTTCAAACATAAGCTCTGCCGTCCTGTCAGGAATAAGACAATACTGAATCATTTTACATAAAAGCTAAATATATTAACAAACCATAAAATAATGATGGAGCAAAAATATAATTTCCAGAGAACGTTTCACCACGGGGGTTGATCATAATTAGTACAAGTTAAAATCTTGAAAAGAAAAAAATCGAAGCATGCCACAACAATACCAGAGAATAATGAAGGTATCCGTCTGCACAGAGAACGTTTCACCACGGGGGTTGATCATAATTAGTACAAGTTAAAATCTTGAAAAGAAAAAAATCGAAGCATGCCACAACAATACCAGAGAATAATGAAGGTATCAGTCTGCACAGCAGAAAACAATATTTTTTTCTTCTTTCAAAGACGTGCATAACAAATAAATTCATATTTACAAGCCTAGTGGGTGATAACAAATAAATTCATAACTATTAATCAATATGGTAAAATCAGTTTTTAATGGCTTCATATAATTATTACAAGTAAAAAAAAAAAAAAAAATCAAAGTATCTAACTAGATTACAGAAATTTAATGAAGGCATCAGCCTACACAACAAGAAACATTACTTATTGAGGGCCATGCATAGAATCCCATATATGAATTTTTCAGGAATTGTAAGTATTAATAAAATAAAAATCATATCCACAAACCAGTCTGATATTGAAGTTCATTATGCCATTTTAAGCCTACAAGGACATCATCCATGCTCGCATAATTTGGTGGTACTAAACCACCCACCTCCACAAAAAATTATGGTGCAATAGTTTCAAAATAACTTCTTGAAATCTATTAAACAAAAGCAAATTCATTGAGAAAATTTAATAATTTCCAGAATACCTTTCTCTCTGTTGTTGACTGTTAAAAGATGGTTCTGCAAGTAGCATTGGATGCTCTTTAGGATCAACCAATAGGCAATCCCTGAAAAGAACAGGAATAGCTTAGTGATATGATAATATACTGAACAACAATTAAATAATTGGGAAATAGAAATTGCTCAATGAACAAATAACTGGAAAATCATAAAATCTAAGCCTCAGCGTATAAAAGTACACCAATTGAATTGTGAGGTGGTATAGTGAAGCTACAGTATTACATGCATCTGTTCAATTCGAATTAAAATTATCTGAATAAAGGAATACATTTGGTCATGATATATTTCTACACATATGAAGTTCACTCCCAGAAAAGAGCTGGCATCAATATTTTTCTGACCCAATCAGATCAGCGAGGAAAATCTGTACCAAAGCATTACCTTAGTTATAAAGTATGGCAGCAAGACCTTAGATATATTGCACAATTTACAAGATATCATTTGTAGATCATTATATCTCCATTTTACTAAAACTGTTATAGATTAAAAATTTGACACAAACCAACTGTGGTACACAACCATATTACTTGATATAGGACTATTAGGTTCTTCAGCCTAGTATATGAAGTTGTCCATCCAGGATGCTGCGTTGTATGGTTGCATTATTCGACTTCTATCAAATTATTAAACTACGACTGAAAAGTAAAAGAAAAAGAAAACGATTGAAAAACAAAAACAAATTTAAAACATTGTAGAATACTGATTCATCCATTAGTACTTACCTAAAAGCATGGTCCCATATACCCTCCACAGCCTCCCAGTCAACAACAACTCCATCCTTTATGGGTGATAGGACCTGATAGAACAGCAGTAGTTACCCAAAATCTTACAGAAAAAGATCTCAACTGTGCTCCATGACATAAGCTTTTTATTAGAAGCTAACCTCCATATGATCCCGACGGTACCCTAAGGATTGTGATCCTATATATAATTTGCGCTTTCCCTTGGCTTTGTCAGAATCAAGTGTTTTGGAATTACTTTTTGGATCGCCAGCAGGTCCAGAATTATTTTCTGTTTCAGTTTCATCAACTTCCATTTGATCAATTGATCCGACAACCTTAAAAAACAAAAACAGATACAAGATCAATTTTAAATTTTTGTTTACAAATGAACCAGTAATAACAAATTTCTGAATAACAGACTAAAACATAGTAAACAAATTCTCCACCTGCTGTGACTACTTTAATAGTAAGATCCTTCCTCTAATGTTTGGAAATTCAATGCAAATTATTAATATGCTGAAAAAATAAGAAAAGCTTCATATGTTCTGCAAAATTTCCGAGTGATTGAAATAAAGCCATGAACTTCCCACCTAAACACATATATCCCATCAACCTCAACGCCCTCTTTATTGAAGATGTTTCACCAGTACTGTCATTATCCATCATGGTCTAGATAATTGAAACGACGGAAAACTCATCATTCAGCTTGGTAAACAACAACGTACAATTCTAAAATCTTTGTTGACGGCCCTAACACCAAATATGTACCCAAACAGAATTATCAAATACAATTTTTTAGCTATGATCTTAAAAGCTTCCAAATAGGTAAACGCAAAGCCACACACATTCTGCATTATCACTAAGTTGACCCAGATTGTAACATTCCCTGGATCTATAAAATAAAAAAGCTTTAGCATTAAACTACAAGTTAGCATTTGGATTAGACATAGCAACAAAATTTGTAAACCTTTTTACAGGAAATTAGATTTTGAAGAAGAAAAAGAACAAGCCAAGTATATATAATTCTCATTATGAAAAAAATAATAACGTAGGTAGTAAAGACTTACTGATGGGAAGACGGCCTTGGGCGCATCTTCGCCGGCATAGCCGGCTTTGCAAGTGTGGGAACCGAGGTCAAGTACTATAGCTGATACCTCATCTGCAACCCAAAGAAAAAGCCCCAAAAAGAAAAAATTCAGAAAAAAAATAAATCTATAGAGCATGTAATTGCTGTTAGGTTTTTGAAGTACTCACCGCCTCCGTACATAATTGAAGCTTTCTGAGAGTGAGGGACGAGTTGTTGGTAGCAGAAGGGGGTGCCCTAGCTTGGCTCTGCGAGTGATTGAGCGGGAGCGAGGGAAAGGGTTTACCGGGTTTGGATTTCGGGTTAGAGTGGGAAAAAAGGGTTTTGTCTGTCCACTGGTTCCGAACACTTCCAGTAACGAGTAACGACTAGCTCCAATTTTTTTTTTATCCTTTAATATTGACTCTCCGTTTTTCCAATTTTTTTCTTTTCAACCATTTTTGTAATTACTTATGAAAAGAGACATTTTAGTTACCAACATAAAACCTTGGACTTGGAGTTGGCTGAAGACTCAAGTAGCAAGGGAGGTGGAAAATTGATTTTAATTAGAGTAGGTCTAGAAAATAAATAAATAGGTGATAACCTAGTTCATTTAATTAGTATTTCGGGTCATTTAAGATTGATATCATTAAAACCACGGTCTAATAGATCCAAGGAATGTTAGTCATAAGCTTATTACTAGTTGGCATATGCAATATTAACATCTCGAATTCGAATCTCGTAAATAACAGATTAATATTCAATGTATATATGACCCTGTTCTCAATATTTTTTTTTTAAATTTGATAAATTGGCTCGTTTAAGTGGCAACTTAACTCGTTTCATTGGTACGTGGTAACTTAACTCATTTAATTGGTAAATTGGGTCGTTTAAGTGGGAACTTAGCTTGTTTAAATGGTACGCTTGATTGTCTAAGTAGTAAATTGGATTGTTCAAGCTCCTTTAAGTGGTAATGACACACCTCGATTTAGATAGTTTAAGTGACGGTTAGCATGCCTCGATTTTAGAGTCCATGTAGACTATCCGGATCAATATATGTCAAATAACTTAACTCGTTATTGGTAAATTGGTATTTCATAGTAACTTAGCTTGTTCAAATGATGAACTGAATCTTAAATGATAACTTGTTTCGTTCAAATGGTAAGTTGGATCGTCTAAGTAGTAAATTGGATTGTTCAAGAAGTAACTTGGTTCGTTTTAGTGATAAATTGGACGATGTGAATCTCTTATGATAACTTGATTCGTTTAAGTGGTAAATCACTCGCTTAACTAATAACTTGATTCATTTATGTAGTAACTTAGCTCGTTTAAACCATTTGGTAGGTGTGTAACGAAACCACAAGCTCTATGGAGCCGGCACATATCCATAGTATTTTACACTTTGTGTACTTTTAGCTCTATGGGACTACATGTATATAACTACACTTACATTTTCTCTGAGTTCTAATGACATGGGACATGTTTGCCACTATAAGGATTAAAAGGAAAAAAAAATGAAATACTTAGAAAAAATATTAACTCTTGATTTTGCAGAGTGATAGGTGGATTGGTTAAAAACACTTTTTGGTAAAACTAAACAAAGGTTAAGAATTAAAAAAAAAAAAAAAAAAAAAAAACCATGTAAGAGATTAAAGAAGTATGAAGAACTGCTTATATGCATTTTAGTTCTTCATAAACATGGCTAACATTTTCTTTATGTATTTTCACAAGAAACATGATTCAATTCAAAGTGGTGAGTTCATGAAACAGTTCTCTCAACTTCTGTAACTGATGGATCGGCAATGTACTTCGTCCGGTGGCCCGGTATAAAGTAGTCTGCGGAGATGGCTTCCTACTCTGGCTTTAGTTTCAGGGCGGGGCTTCAGGGATAGTTTCTTATCAGAGATCAAGTCTGGTATATAAGCTCAATAATTGAGCAGAAATGGAAAAAAGGAAAATGGCAACCGATTACTTACCTGTTGATACAGAAACGCTTTCCTGTGGGCGGTGGACCATCATCAAAGACATGACCAAGATGAGCATCACAAACGGCACACAGAACTTCAGTTCGAGGCATGAATATAATCGACAAGTCTAACTTGGACTTCACATTATTTCCTATAGGCTGGTAATAAGATGGCCAACCAGTTCCACTGTCAAACTTGGTAGATGATCTGAAGCGAGAACATACATATCAATCAATGTAAATTAATGTAATAGAATGTGCAAGAGTGTGTGTTCATTGAAAGGCCCAAAAATTAGCAAAATTAATACTTACTCAAATAGAGGTGCGTCACAACATATGCAATGGTAAGTTCCTGGAGTTTTGGCATTCCAGTATTCCCTGAAGATGAAGAGAAAAAAGGCAACATGAACAACAGATGCAAATGGTTAAAAAATACATCGAAATCAGGTAGCAGTCTCCATGAGGATCTTATCAAAATTTATGGTTAACAGACAGTTAAGAAAGGCTGGTAACTCTACTTCTGTGCTAGAGGCAAAGATGCATGCTACATATCTACCATGCATGAGCTCCAGAAAACTCTCCCACATTAGACACGGGGATATGAATCAGAGTCAAAAGAAAACTAATCAGCTAATACATTGTACATAGATTTTCCTACTATGCAGATTGAAGGGCATAAGATGGTAGAGACAACAACCAATCGGCATCACTCTGCTACCAAAGGCCACTTTTTTATGGTTCAGAAGGTCGAAACCCAAACAAGAAAAAGGCTGGCACAGCCCTAGGCCTAGCGGCCCTAGCCAAACTTAGGCTGGGTATCCTCCATCATCACCACCACCACACCTAACACCTAATGGCCTGTATGCAAGAAGACTAGCTCCTTACCAAAGGCCTACTGAGTCTGAATAACCTAATATAATGCAAGATGACAACTCAATTAGGATATTAACTATTGCAATTTTACTTTTCATAAACTTTCTAATGTTTCCAAAATCCTCTACATATCATTAGGTAATTCTGCCTTCAAACCGTCTGAGAAGCGACATATTCTCCAAAAAAATGAATTTTTAAACTTTCAGCTTGCAAAATGTCGGAAGAATAATGTATCTTCAGCAATAATAAATATTAAATTCCAGTTCCACACTGATAAACTATGAAACTGGAAAAGAAATAGGAACAGAAGCATACCCAGTAAAAGGCCTCTCCGTGCCCTTCTGTCTAGTGATGTAAAACTGCTCCTTTGTAAGCCGCTTCTTCCATTCTTGATCACTTACAGATTTATAGTCAACCACACCTGACTCTGCCCATCACCAGTATATACAAACACAAAAAGTAATTTAAATCGACTTCATCTGAGAAAAATTTGAACTTTCAGCGTATCTTTCTACAAAGGCACCAAGCAGATAAACCAGCCAAATTGAATTCTCAATTACAATCTACAAAGTCTTTAACTACGACAATGGAAAATAAATTCTAATTGAATTCTTCATTATATATATCAAGAGAAAATACCTTGAGTGCTGCTCTCTGGTGAAGAAGCAGATGAACCCATTGACCAAGCAGAGAAGTAGAGCCTCTTGGGTTTGGCCAAATCTCGGAAACCCAACAACAGATTCTTTGATTTCCAGCCAAAAACGAAATGGGTTTTGGAGGAAATGTAAGCAGCTGTTGTTGGTAAGCTTAAACTGTAACTAGAAGATGCCATTGATGACCTTGAACTTGAGCTATCTTATAGCTTTCCAAGTTTTCAACAACAGCCGTATGGGCATAAAATCGTTAGCAGAGATTGATCCTCTGTTCTCAGTATATAGCGATGATGGTGTTACTTCAATCATGGCCGTAGGATTCGTGAGTCACTTCTATAATTGATTTGACATTAGCAATTCGATTCGATTAGCACAAGTAATGAAATTGGGCTTTGGTCCAGTTAATTTATGTTTGGACACGTGGCCTTCATTAGATGACTTTAAAGAAAGAGGCTCTCTGATGGCCACGTTAAGACGTTTGGATTTTTCTTGAGGGTAGTTGTTGAGTGTGCGTCTCCACGGATCCCAAAAGTAAATTTCGGGAGATCGCCCCAGCCTTGTAAACAGTTTCCGTAGACCCTTGCCGAAAGTTTGTGAATTTTTCGGTAATCTCTTTCCAAAGCTGCCGAATGTTTATGGTTGGTTCTTTAGGCAAGAGTTTTTAGGTTTATTAAGTTTTTAAGTTTTGAGAGTATTTAAATCTATTTGTGTAGGTGTCACTTAATGTTATGATTTAATAATTTTTCTTTTGTCTCTCTTTGCTATGTGGGAGGTCTTGGACTCGTGTTCGACTCTCGTCAAATGAGGTCGATACATAATGTTTATATAATGTAATTTTCCTTTTTTAATATCTTGTATAAAAAAAAAAAAAAACTATTTGAGTAGGTTTTTTATTATAATTAAGTTTTTTTTTTAAAGTGATATTTTCAAAATTGAAAACCAAGTTTTGATTATTTTTGATAAATTGTAGTGAATATGAGACAGAGTCCTTTTTATCTAATTCAGAGTAGTTTTAAGTAGAATACATTAGATTTAGGTGCATTTCCGTTCAATTTAGATTAGTTTAATAGAATACGCTAAAAACAAATAATACTGAAGGTCAAAATTGAAAAGAAAAGTGGCAAAAAATAGTTGGGTCTAGAATATCATTCCTAGTTTAGCAACATCATCACTCTTGATAGTTTCGCAGGAAAGTAAGTCCGGCAAAGCTAATTCAGTGATTCCTATCCTATTCCTTGAGATTGAGCGGCAATGAGTGCGACGAGAGCAGTAGCATTTTCACCATCAAATCAATGGCACAATATAATCCCACACCCAAACAGAACAATCAACACAAACCCACAACTTCAATTCAACAACAGCAGCCAAAACCAATCCTATAGAAGAAACCCATTTCCCTGTTTCTCCATAGATGCATCAAAAAACCCAGAACCAGAAACCCCTCTCACCGCCACAAGCCCACCTCTTGTGGTGGTTGGCTCAGCAAATGCAGACATCTATGTGGAGATTGAGCGGCTGCCCAAAGAAGGCGAGACCATTTCAGCCAAGACTGGCCAGACCCTGGCCGGTGGCAAAGGCGCCAACCAGGCTGCCTGTGGCGGCAAGCTTTCTTACCCGACTTACTTTGTGGGTCAGGTGGGTGAGGATGCCCATGGGAAGCTGATCACTGAGGCTCTGCAGAGTCGTGGGGTCCACCTTGATTACCTGAGTACTGTGTCTGCTGCACCCACTGGGCATGCTGTGGTGATGCTGCAATCTGATGGGCAGAACTCCATCATCATTGTCGGTGGTGCCAACATGCACTGCTGGCCTGAGACTCTGTATGATGAGGATTTGAAGGTGGTGATGAATGCTGGGATTGTTTTGCTTCAGAGGGAGATTCCTGAATCTGTCAACATTCAGGTTGCTAAGGTCAGGGCTTTTTTAAATTTATTTTATAATTTTATAAATTCACTTCTTTTTAATATTGTTGTAATCAAATACTCTTACAATGCCTTTGTATGATTTTGATTGATTTACATTTTATGTTAAGTACAACAGCATTCTTTTTAAGTAAAGTATTCCAACTTGAAATCTAAGAAAGAAATTTCCTCTACTTTGTTTAATTGGTTATGTCTTGGTTCTCAATACAGAATGGAAGATGATTGGCCATATGAGATACTGGAATTAGTGAATTTTATGTTATGGGCGGGTATTAGAAAGGTTATAGCTTTTATGAATCTAGGTAAAGATTGGCTATTGCATCTGAAAATCTGTGTAATATTGACGTTTCCTTCAGTAGTTTTTATTTTTCTTTTGTAAAGTTGGCTAGTGATAGATTTCTTTTAGTTTGTTGATGAGAATGTGGCAGGCAGATCGAAGGTATAGAGATCATGAGTTAATTCTGTAGAGTTTTATATAGCACATTCATGAGTTATGAAACCTGAAGTTTCCAAAATAATATTAGCTTAACTGGTTCGTTGGTAATCGACATCATAGCTTGTTTGGTTATGTGGAAAAGGTGGATCCGTGTACCTTCTGAAAGGCATCTTTTTAACAAACTTTAGAGTTTGATTTTGTTATTAGTCTGGCTCGTAGCTTTTCCAACTGACTTAGTGAATAGAATAATGGATCTAGGTCAAACTTAAAGTTCTACTTCTAGCATATGTACGTTATTTCTATGTTATTTCTATCATGTTTAAGCCCAACTGCTGGGCAATGAAATGAGTTAACAATGGCTTCTTAAAATGTTTATGGCAATTATGACTTCTCTATAGCTCTTAATGATTAAATTGGTGTGAAGTATTATTGATTTGGACACAACTCGCAGGCCTGTGTCTTGTGAACATTATATCACCCTATAGGATTTCTACAGGCATAAGATAATTTGCTCAAGGATAATCAGTCATTTGCATGAAAATCTGTTTAGGTAGTTTCTGTTTTTTGGTGTCCTGTTTGAGAATTGAGTTGTCTTGTTGGCTTTACACCATACCTTCGATTAACAATTTGTGGTAAAGTTGAATCTGATAGCAGACATGGTGCAATTCACGTAAAGTATATGAGGCAGTTTGTCTGCTATTAGCCCTTAATATTCATTCGATTTCTGACAAAAGTTGATTTATTTTGAATATCAACACCCCCTGTGTCCCTTTAAATTTTAGATGAAAGTATATTCATTCTGATGCTATTAGTCTGTGTCGTTGTTTGTAACAATTTCATGTATAATCTGATATACCATTTTATATTTAGGCTGCCAAGGGTGTAGGTGTACCCGTCATTTTGGATGCTGGAGGAATGGATACACCAATTTCCCAGGAACTTTTGAACTTTGTTGATATTTTGAGCCCAAATGAATCTGAGCTTGGTCGCTTAACAGGAATGCCGACTGAAAGCTTTGAACAGATTAGTCATGCTGTGGCGAAATGCCATAAAATGGTAAACTGAAAAGTCTTCTTAGCTTTGAACAGATTAGTCATGGTTCTAGTCATTTTCTATGGCTTGAAGTATTTATTTTTTGGTATCTGGAGCCTGAACTTCAAAACCATACATTATATGAAAATTTAGTTGCTCATGTGTGTTGCATATAGTTTTGCATTAAGTTTTATACATACCAACTAGATCTTTGACATAAAATGAACCAAGAAGGGATACAATGCAGATATTGGGAGCTGATCTTTTTATCACATTCCAATACTGTTCCTATCAGCTTTCTTGTGTTGTCTCGTATGTTATCAGATGGTTTTGATTTAATCATAGTCTGTCATTTAAGTACATTGGGAAGGCGCTATTATATTCCAGCTTGCCTAAGGCCATAGTTTCAATGTCCGTATAATTTCAGGGTGTTAAGCAAGTCCTAGTGAAACTTGGGGCCAAAGGGTCTGCTCTATTTATAGAAGGTGAAGAACCAATTAAACAGCCTGTCGTATCTGCTGCAAAAGTACTGGATACTACCGGAGCTGGTGATACTTTTACTGCCTCTTTCGCGGTGGCTCTTGTAGAGGGGAAGTCCAAAAGGGAATGCTTGAGATTTGCAGGTACTGTCAGCAGCATCCCTTATTCTATTTTGAGCATGTTCCCTTATCACAATCTTGTTCACGAGTCTTGGCTATTTTTCTTTTTTCCAGCTGCAGCAGCTTCTCTTTGTGTCCAAGTGAAGGGAGCAATTCCTAGCATGCCGGGGAGAAAATCAGTTTTGAACCTTCTTCAGTCTCTTTGATGATAGTTGAATATAAGTTAGGTCCATAGATGCAATAAATTTTCAGCATGCTTGTTGGATTTGCCTTTCCTTGAGTTAATGCAGTTAAGATTGAGCACCTTGGAAGAAATTGCCATTCCCCTCATCATGTATGCATCTACAAACAGATTGAAAACTACCCAAACTATGAAGTTTGCAGAGGAGAACCGATATGCAGCTTTGAGGGCGCATCATGAGCTTAGTTATTCTCCAATGCAGAAGGAAAGAAGCAGCCTCAAAGCCGGGATGTGAGTGTTCAAATGCTGAAATATGAGCTTTTGATCGTTCTGCAACATCCGGCATTGGAGGATTCCCTGGTTTAGTCTTTTGTTCAGTAATCATCATAGTAGGGCTTAGGACAACTGGGTGAAACTCATGATGTTCTTTGCCATTCCATGCTCATCTGGAGGAATATATTCTTCCAAAAACTAACAAGCAAAGTTGTTGTCTATATGAACAGCCAGAGCAAGCAGAAGTTGGTGATATTAAAGAATAAAAATACTTTACCTTTTATGTTTTATCATTTCCTCCTCTCTAATAAGAAAAGGGCATTGTTCACTTAATTTTTCAACAATGGGTGATAGGGAAGATAAACAAAATTTGTCCTTTTTAATTTTATCAAAGGGTAAAATCAAAATTTAAATTTAAGTTCAAGGAAACTTGGGTAGAAATTTTGATTGTGGTGTATTGTGTCATCACAAAAATGATGAACGAAATTTTATAGAAGGGTAAAATCAAATTTTAAATTGAAATTCAATGATACTTGGGTGGAAATGTTGGTTGTGTGTATTGTGCCATCACAAAAATGATGAACAAGATTTTGCCTTTTTAAAAGATTATGTTTTCAAATATCGTCGTTGAAGTAATTTATTTAAGATAAAGTAATTTTAAATATCGTTGTAATTTAATTTAAATATCGTTGATAAACATTAAATAATTTGTCAAATTTCTTTCTGCTTTTGTATCATTTTGTTAATATTTGTTGAATTTTTATTTGAGTTAATTTTGTTCTAAAATATTATTAATAGTCAATTTTTTCTTAAAAAAAAGTCAAGTTTTTTTTTACCCATGTTATCATTTAGTCATAATAATTTTTCTTTTATGAATGATATTTCGAATGTTTACTTAAAAGAAAAATGAGAGATAATGTGATCATAAAGAAAATATTGACTAGGCAAATTAGCAAAATAATAGAAGTTTCTTTTTTTCCAGAAAAAAAAATAATACAATTTGAGTAAGTAAATTATATATTTAGGAAAGGAAACTTTTTAGAATTGTTTATTTACGTTTCTCCCATACGTTCGGTTGTTTTATATATTTATTTACGTTGTCTTTCTCTCCAGCCGAATATATGTATACTGTATTCTGTTTCATTCATTTCGTCCTATAAACCCTTCGTTCCCTCTCTTTGGCGGCGGCTACAGTGCGAGCAACTGTGGCCCGACTACACGATTAGTATTTACAGAAGCCAAGGGGATCGAAAATCGTAGTTCACAATTAAGGTTTAAAGAAGCCAGGGGGTCGAAAATCGTAGAACACACTCTCTGTGCTGACATTTGCGGGGTTGGACGAAGGAGTCCGTTTGTCCGTTTGTGGTAAGTAGATTTTTCTCTCGATTTTCTATAAGAAATTTGGAATCTGCAATCTCGATTGAAAGTTAACTTTAGTATTTTCTGAATGCTTTGGAAAACATAGGATTATACCTTGCTTTTGCAGATTGAATCCTAATAAATGGTTGCCCTTTGCGTTTTACAGACATTATCTATAGGTAACACTCAATTCCAGTTCTTTTTCTAGGGTTACAAGTTACAAAGCCTCCTGATGGCTGACTATTCCAGGCCTCTAACCAACGATGCCTCTATCCTAAAAGCGGCGTTTTCCAATAGAGTCCCCATCAGTAACATTGTTTTGCGACCTGATGGAGGGTCTGGGTTGGGCGGGCAGAAGGTCCGGGTTAGTGGGTGGGTGAAGACTGGTCGGAAGGCGGATAAGGATGCCTTTGCATTCCTGGAGCTGAATGATGGAGGCCCAGTCAACCTTCAGGTGATTGTGGAATCAGACAAGGGTGACCTTGGGCAGCTTGTGCTGACTGGTGTATCCCTGACTGTGGAGGGCGTGCTTAAGCTTCCCCCAGATGGGAAAAAGCAGAAGGTGGAGCTGCGGGTCGAGAAGGTGATCCATGTGGGTCCGGTTGACCCAACCAAGTATCCGATACCCAAGACCAAACTCACCCTTGAGTTTTTGAGGGACTTTGTTCATTTGCGTTCCAGAACCAACACGGTAAGCTGTTTGCATTGATGTGAACAACGCATGAACTCATAAACACTTAACACAGATATACGCTGTGTGTGTATATATTGTTAGTGTTTGTACACTGTCCATTTACTTTGTTCTAATTTTTGTTGTGAATTTTGGTGTAATTGATGTGATTAAGATAACTCTATATGCTATGCATAATATACTTTATAACTTTAATTGTTTAGTTTGATTAGAAACATGTTTAAACATGTACTTAGCCATCAGAGCCATCTGTGGTATACTTGGTGGAAAGAACTAGATGTAGAATTTTTCTCAATAGTGAGTTAATAGTTATCAATTTTGTTTCCTATAAAAAAGAAAAAAGGAAATGTAAGTTTATGTGTTCCTTCTTTTTTGAGAGGCACAAGCCTGCTGTGTCAAGAAGGCGGTTTTATAAAGTTGTGGTGTTATATTGGCATTTTAATTTATTCAATCGGAGAGGAATAGAAGGATTTTTGAGAATCACATTGGGGAGGGATGTAAGTGCTATGGGATAAAGTTAGATTGCCCTTCTGTGTAGGCTTCAAGTATCTTAACATTATAGGGACATTACATTATCTTCTTGTTGGCTGATTGGGAAGCAGCTGTTAGGAATGTAATTAAAGTTTTGGTTTGGCGATGGAAAGTGTGTGTGTGTTTTCCCCCCATTTTAGCTTAGCTCATACTTATGTACTGCTGATTAGCCAGCCTGTTCCACCCAGGCTCTATTTATTATGTTATTGATAACAAAACTTTGTTTCTTGTAGAAACTTAATTGACATGAACATTTATTGGAGGTCTTTTGTTTTTTTTATTATTTATTTTTAAAGGGTTGATTGAACATGAAATTGGTTTTTGGAGAAGTGATATTAAATTGCATCTGTTGATGTAATGTGTTGCCTCCAAGGCTTTGTCTAGTTTCACTTTCTTTTGTAGGATGTCTTATGCTTTTGATTGTTATTGTTTATATTTCATTTATCCACTTTCAGATCTCTGCCGTCGCTCGAATCAGAGATGCCCTGGCATTTGCAACCCACGTATTCTTCCACAAGCATGAATTTCTATACGTTCAGACTCCAATTATTACCACCAGTGATTGTGAGGGTGCTGGTGAGATGTTTCAAGTCACAACCTTGATTAATGAAGCTGAAAGGTTGGAAAAGGATCTGATTAAAAACCCTCCTCCATCAGAAGCAGACATTGAAGCTTCCAAGCTTATTGTCAAGGAAAGAGGAGATGATGTTGCTCAGCTGAAAACTGCTAAAGCGAGTAAGCAGGAAATTGGTGCTGCTGTGGCTGAGCTTAAAAAGGCAAAGGACAATGCCTTAAAGCTAGAGGAGAGATCCAAGCTTCAACCTGGTATCCCTCGGAAGGACGGGAAGATTGATTATACCCAAGATTTCTTTGCCCGTCAAGCCTTTCTGACTGTTTCTGGCCAACTACAAGTTGAATCCTATGCATGTTCTCTTAGTACCGTCTATACATTTGGGCCGACATTTCGAGCTGAGAATTCACATACTACAAGGCATTTATCAGAATTCTGGATGGTGGAGCCAGAAATAGCATTTGCAGAGCTTGAGGTACGTAAAGCTTAAATCTTGTGTAGTCATCAATATGTATTGTGAATTTTAATGTTTAGTTTGTGATATGCCTCCTCTGTTGTAAGATGTACATTGATGTTATTATATTATCACTTCCACTTAATAACATGTTTTTTATTAAAAATAAATAAAGAAATAAAAGTTGACAATTATATGGTCACTTCCACTTAATAGCATGCTTATAAAAATCCTGACATCAGATTCACCTTTCAACAATCTATCTTAACAGCCTTCCAAGAAAGTGTTACATGGCCTACTTTTTACTGCTCGCTCGTTTACAATTCCTATTTGTTTCTTCATCTGTAGTATTGGTAAAGGCCTCTGATTTTCAGCGGTCATTGTTTCTAGTGGTAATCTATCTGGAATTTAGTGCTAACTTTCATGTTGCAATGCTGAGTAAAATGTAATATTTTCAGTATCAAAGTCCTTGGGATCAAGTCTATTTTACTACAATCTAAACTTTCATGTTTAAATGCTTTGTAAGATGGAGTATTTTTAGAATCAGAATCGTTGGGATCAAGTTCACGTTGGTGTAATCTATATCTTTCAGTCTTCCAAGAAAGTGGCTATATCCCTTGTTTTAAGTACTCTCTTTTACAATTCATCTCTGTTTCTAGCATCCTTAATGTGAAGCATTTTTAAGGATCCCTTATTTCCAAATTCATTTTTTCGTCTGTAGATCTTATTGTACCAAAGTCTTACAGTTTCTGCATTGTGATTCATGTAGGATGATATGAACTGTGCAGAGGCGTATGTTAAGTTCCTGTGTCAGTGGTTACTTGATTATTGCCGTGAAGATGTGGAATTTATGGCTGAAAGGATTGATAAAAGCTGCAAGGATCGTCTAACAATGGTTGCTACAACACCCTTTATACGGATTACTTATACAGAAGCAGTGGAGCTGTTAACTGAGGCTGTGAAAAATGGTAAGAAGTTTGAGAACCAAGTAGAGTGGGGGATTGATTTGGCATCTGAGCATGAAAGGTAGTCCCGTAGCCTTATTTTACTTGTTTATCTTGTTATGGGATTACTAATTAAATTGATCTTACGGAGTCCACACTTTCGCTTTCGTGCAGATACTTGACTGAGGTGAAATTTCAGAAGCCTGTTATTGTTTACAATTATCCCAAAGGGATCAAAGCATTCTACATGAGGCTCAATGATGATTCAAAGACAGTGGCTGCTATGGATGTCCTGGTGCCAAAGGTGGGATTATACTCTCAACTTTTATATCATTGAGCTCAGTGCTCTCTTGAATGTACTTTAAAATTGTGTTGTGTATCTTTACCGCGTCATTTATGTTTTCTGATTTTCAGGTGGGAGAGTTGATAGGGGGAAGCCAAAGGGAAGAACGCTATGATGTTATTGTGAGCAGGTATGATGAACTGTACTGTTTGATTGATCACCCCCAATGCTATTTGTTTTAGTGATTTTATCTGCTATTACATTATTTTTTTTCCATTGGAGTTCTTGCCTGCACAAATTTTCATAGCAGTAGTTTCCCATAATTTGAGGACTGGATAGTTTGATGTAATTTTGAATCGACACATGTATGTAATGTGTGATGAACCCATTATTTCAGGATTGAGGAGATGGGTCTGCCCATTGAGCCATATGAGTGGTACCTTGACTTGCGGCGCTATGGGACTGTCCCACATTCTGGTTTTGGTTTAGGCTTCGAACGGATGGTTCTATTTGCAACTGGGATTGACAATATTAGAGATGCTATTCCCTTCCCTAGATACCCTGGAAGAGCAGATCTCTGAATTAGTCTACAGTTAGGATATATTCAAATTAGTTAACACAGTTGTGTCCCCAATTTGCCTTTATCCAAGTTAACTACAGTAATGGCTGATTGTTTATTTCGAAGAACGGAGAACAAAGAATTTCTGTTTCAAAATTGTTGTCGTTTTGAAGAAGCTAGAACAAAAAATCGGTGTTTCGAACTTGTTATATTTTTTGCATTGTATTTGCTCAATCAACAGTAGTGTTCTGTTGGATTGGGTTGTGTGTAAATTTTGGGGGATTTTGATTATTCATTTTATGCGTTCTTATTGGAGCTATATATGGATGCATGATTCGAGGCCCGCAAGGCTGGCTGTGCTTGATTATGCCTAGGTTTTATTCTCTATCTGGTCAATGTGATGGTTGGGTGTGTTATTTTGTTGGATTTCTTGATGTCGAATGACAGTCTGGAATTTTTGGTCGGGTTGGTGGCTAGTTGTGCAAGTTTTTGGGTTTCATTCTAGTTCTGTAATATTTGGTTTGATTCTTAGTTTAGAATTCAGTACTATGTTCTTTTTAATTTTGGGTTGTTTTCACTTTTTAGTTTTTGTTTCATATTTCATGCTTTTGTGCACCAAGTTTTCTGTTTTTTTTATTTTCTTTTTTTTAAGAAATTTGTTGATATGCTCAACCTAGCTCTTCAATCAAAGCTCATTTTGATAAACGTTAGTTTTGAATATTTACAAAAACTGGCTCTAGGTATAGACTATGTGACCTACAACCTGTACACTACAAATAGGCTAGTTAGAGTTCATTGTAGCAGCAATGAGAGAAGGAGCAGAGTCACACAAGGATAGAGAGGGAAGAATGATAGAGAGATCTAGAGCAAGGCTATGGGGATTAGCATAGTATTTTTATTAAGCTGTTGTAATCTTTTATTTATCTCCGTAGTGCTAGTGATTAGTGATAGAGAAATCTAGAGCAAGACTCTGGGGATTAGCATAGTATTTTCAATAAGTTGTAATTTTTTATTTATCTTCATGGTGCTAGTGACTCTCTCAAGAGAGTTCACATAAGAACGCAAGTAAAGTTAGCCGTATTTTGCCAAATTCATATATCAGCATCCTAATATTTTACATATCACATAGTCTAGCTCTTCAATCAAAGCTCATTTTGATATAAACTTCAGTTTTGAATATTGGCTGTATGTATAGGCACGCCACTTCTTTTCTATTTACCTTCCATAGTATCCTCCTACTATTTTTTGTTGCCTTCTCTCTCCCGTTTCCTCCTTTCCTTTCCATCCGCAGATTCCACATGGCTGCATCATTGTTTTTGTTTCGTCCTCCTTAATTTGAGTCCGATTTTCTCTTTAATTCGGGTTCGATTTCTTACCTCTTTTTCTGAATAAAAAAAAAAGAAAAAAAGGAAAGAAAACATTATTACTTAATTTCTATAAATTCCCTAATTCATGCTTATATGGTGCGTTTCAGAGAAAAAAGAGAGTCGCAAATAGAACATTCTTCTTTCAAACATTTAATTTTCAATAAATTCCATGTGTTGTGTTTTAGTTTTCAATAATTACACCAACTATGTATTGAGGAAAAAGGGTTGTAAAACCTATGAGAGACAAAGTAGACAATGGCCTTAGGCCTGCCCAACCCTACAATATCATCAACCAAAAGAGAATCAAGGCTATCTAGAGGGGAATAAAAAAAGCAAGCTTGACGACACAAGTGCCACCAATATTAGCAAGCTTATCAGGAACATGCTTCACTTCCCAATTTCCCATAATTGTAGGTTTTGATTGGTTTAAATCGCACGATAACATATTCATAATTATGTATTAAACTCATCGTATGTATTATTCACAAAAGTCGGCTATAATATTTCTTAATTACAAATGAATGAAAAACTAAACTGTAATTCCATTAACCTTAAGAAAATTTGATTCCCAATGATCCAAAAGGAGTAGAGCGTGCTCGCCAACAATTGTTTGTGACTTTGTATTGGAGTTGACCTTCCACTAAAAGTATAAGCTAGACTAGAGCACACTACAAAAAGCTGATTCATGCTAACTTATTAATTAAGAAGCCGAAGATTGGAATCTGATTTTCGAAAAGGTTGTGAAATGGTGGCCACTGGGCAGTGGCGGATGAAAGTGCTTTTGGAAAAAGCCAGTTTTTGCTTAATTATATATGGCAGCGGCCAGGAAAAGATGAGAAAAAGCAAATGGGACCGAAGAGAGAAAATGTGCAAGCTCACCTCACGTGCAAGCCAAGTTAAGAAAAGCATATATAAAGTTACCACAGATTAAGATCATGTTGTTTCTTGCCATCATCATCACCATGCATAATATATTCCTCAAGAATCAATATAGATCCCAGCGCAGCAGCAGACAATATTCGACAACACAATATATATCTATATCTACTTTTTTTATATGTCGTTCATTTCAGAATTGGGTTCAATTTTTTTTTCTTATCATTATTTGTTTGTTGACAAAAACAGAATTCATTATTATTCAGTTTTTACTTTTACTTTTACTTTTACTTTTACTTTTGCTTACTTATTGCTTGTTGGGCATCGGATTTTGTTAGCATATTATTTGTTGGGAAGAAACGACCAAGAGAAATATAATTTGGGCCGGGTTTAATAGTTCCGTTCATGTTTACTATAGGTTAGGCACGATTTAGTTTGATTCACTTCAATTTTGAAATTGAAAACTGAATTGAATAAAATGAAATTATTAGTTGGTTCAGTTTGGTCCGGACATTTTTATTCCTTACAGAGTTTCTTTCATTTGAATTTTTTTCTACACGAATTCATCAATAATACACTTTGAGTAAAAAGAAATAAAATACAATAATGATGATCATTGATGCGTGAATGAAATCATAAAGCTATAATTTTAATATTGATATAGAAAAAGATGAGTAATAAACCACAAGATGTAGTGTAATTGGCAAACTGACATATCCAGATGACGATTTTTCTAGTGTCTAACTAGTAGGAGTAATATATTAATATGTAAGTGAAAATAATGTAAATTGTTTGTAGGCCAATCCAAACAAAAATCGATTCTTTAAATTTGATTCGATTTAGTTTGGTTCAGTTTGTCAGTTCTAATGCCCACCTCTATTTAATAACACTCTAAGACCTTCAAAGCGAGGTAACCATGTTAAGGATATATGGACGGATTGTAACCCGACCCAATATTAAAATATAATATAAATTTTCTAAGTTATTTTATCACACAACTCAGAACCACGATTTTCCAACCACATTAAATTGATTCAGTAGTTGGGATGTTGCCAGGTCTGGTATGCTCCTGGTTTGTTTTGGGTTCGATCCCTACTGGTGAATTGTTTGAGTATGGATAGAGGTGCGCTGAAATGCGTATGTGAGAACGCGTATGTTAGTTTTCCATTATTCAAAAAGAATTGATAGATTACCGTAATTCTCCACTAATTGATGTTTTCTTTTTTTAACCACGATTTACCCAATAAATAAAAATTGTTGTTGCCTTTTTTAAAAAGAAAAATCAATATTAGCAGACTATCTCAATGAGGTACAAAATTATTATAAACTCTATTTTGATTTTGGTCAATAAAATCCATTCTTTCCTTTGTTCTAGCTTTTTTGCTCAATGCATTGTCATCATCCAATTCAACAAAAGAAAACAACCATTCCTATTTGTTTTTTTTTTGTTTTTCTGCGCTTTATCGGAAAAGAAAAAAAAGATTCAAATTAAACAAAAGGGAACAAATTCCCTCCAAATGATTGGCCCCGACGCAACAATCCCTCTTCTCTCTCCCGCCATAAAAGCTATTCTGACGCTACCACTGTCCCCCAATTACTCTTTCTCTCTCCCTCTCACCTTCATTCTTTCCAACATATTCCATCTCTCACTCGCCTCACAACTCCATCGATTTCCTTCTCGCTCTTGGATGCTCTCTCCCTCTCGCCGTTGGACCAACATCGCAGCTTCAGTACGTGTTCCTCATAATCTCCAGGCGCCTCAAACGAATCGGTTAGCTCTGTCCCTGTATCTGAATGCAACAGTACGTTTCTTGAAATTTTCTTAATTCCTTTCTATTTGCTTCGATCATAACCGAGTGTTTGCGCTTGCTCTGATCCTTTATCCAATGGATTAATTTCTCAGGTTGTCTCGTCTTTGTATTGATCATTGTGAATTATCTGTGGATGAAATTTCTGCTTTTACTCTTGATTTTAATTTTTTAGGAAAATTTAGGAAATGTAAATAGATTTTAGGAACAATTTCAATTTTTTTTAGTCTATAAATCTTTCACGCATCCAAAATAGTCCGCTACCTGTTCGTGTATATGTCTCTGAGATAAAGAGCATTAAAGAAGAAAAGGAAATTATGCAAGAAAGTAGGGGAAAGGCCAAGAAAATATTAGGGAGACTTTTCTGTATTTCTTATTAATTTTACATACAGAAGCTACAATCTGTTACAAATTGCAATCACTTAGAGGCTGCTGAGCAACCTTTAGTTAGATCAGTTACAATTCTGTTAAAGAGGTTAGCAACACCATAACAGCTGGCAGTGCTGTCCACCTCATCCATGCCAAAATTTTACTAACTTCCTTAGCATCTGCCTTTAGGTTTTTTAGTCACTTGTTCTATGCTACTACTGTTCTTATCAAAATACATTTTTTTTTTCCTTTATATGCTTTTTGTCAAAAGATACCATCTAAACCAAATCGGCTTTTCTTTCAAGTTTCTGCCCTTTAAATTTATAGTAAATCATTACCCTAGCACTAATCAAAATGCTAGATTAAGTATTTTTTCATTGATGTTTTGATTTGATCGTCTGCTTGAAATAAGAAAACATCTGTTGAATCTTAGAAAAAAAAATAAACAATTGAGTATGTGATATCAAATTTTTACAGCCCTTGAGAATGATGACTGAGATTCCACCCGGAAACTCACCATGATGTCAATTTATTTTTTTACTGTCCCAGAACAACTTGCCATATTGGATATGATGGTGTTTTTACTCTGGTCAAATATTCAGATATCAGTGATCAAAATGGGACCCACCAATTTGGGTGGCAATCCTTTGCATATGTGACAAATTTAGGCAGTTTTGCTGCAAATTCCTTGTCTAGCTAGCTAGATAGCTATTCCTTCACGAGCTTTGCACCGTAGAAACTAGAATCCCCTTATCTCTGAGACTCTGAGCACACTAATAATGCCAAGTCCACTTGGCATGCCAATGCCATAGCAGTTTGCAGAGGAGGTACACTAGGCATGCGCATCATTCATATGACTTTCTTGCAATTTCATTGGTTCTGACTCCTATCTATCCCTGCATTTAGTCACATGCTTTTCCATTTTTCTTTTTCATTTGCTTCTTGATAAGAGAAAGCTAGAGCCTAGAGAGAGGATCAGTATCTCCGAAATCTGTCAGTCAAAAGATATTCGCGAAGATATTCAAAAAAGTTGAGTGGCATTGTGTTCCATGCCAAAAGGTTTTTCTATCTTCTTTTTGACAAGTCAATGAAGGTTAGTACGTATTCTTTTGCCGCTTTTTATTTTTTATATGGTCTTATTTACCCCCTAGCTTTTCTGTTACTGTAAGTTACATTCCGAAATTGATTAGTTAGTTAAAGCCGGCTTTAAGTTAGTGCTTTAGATGCTGATTCCTGATCACTAGTTGGTGGCCATTTGAACCAAATCGAGTGAACCAAATTGAACCATGCCACCCCTATCAGCAGTGCAATGGAGTGAACCAAATCGAACCATACCAACCTATAATGGAGCAAAAGGCATTTGTAACCAGGGACCAGTCCAGATCACTACTTCCTAGGATACAAGGGGTTATAGAAACTAGGTGGTCATTTTCGTTCTTAGTGGGAATTTTGGTATTTGATCTGGTCCAATTTTCAGACATTTGGTCCCTAGCTTCTAGGGGCTCCCTAGCTAGATAAATGTCCGACTTGGTCGCTGCATGAAAATGGAAAATGACGACCATTATCCCTCTAAGAATTCCACCTAAAGGTGCGCTTAGCTTATAAATTCACTTAATTTTTGAGTCCAGTCAAAAGTTTCTGAGTGCAGAAAAAAAAAAAAAAAAACCATTCCGCCAGTTCAATGATTTTGTCCCTAAACTTTATGCTCAGCCACGTACTTTTTAGCTTTATGATGCATGTTTAAGTAATTTCTAGGACTAACTTGCTGCTCCATGTGAAGGGAAATTTTCTTTATAGACCATTCATTCAAAGTTTCAAACTTAATTATGCATGGAGCAATGTGTGTTACCTACATGTCAAACAATCTAGTGATAATGGAATGTGTTGTGGGTCATATTGTAGTGCTCCATAGTCCATATGTGTCTTTATTAGGAGAAATTCTTAATTACGGGCTTCTGAATCACGTGGCCGCCTACCCGCACACACTAAGCACTCCTACCCTGTTTTCTTTTTCTCACGGGCCCCACCCTTTCTGTCTGCTTCCGCCACGGCAGGCGGACCCTTTACCCCAAGAATCTCTGGAAACATTGGAGAAGCTCAGAATCTTTATTAGGTATAAGAGGGTCATTTTTGGCATCCTTTTTGAAGAGAAATGGTGAAAAGGTCCAATCTTCTTTATGTAATCTATACTTTCGGTAGGTCCTCTTGGGGTTGGGTGTTTGTTCCTCTAGGCCAGGGATTGAATTGTAGATACAAGTGGTAAGATTTTACATACAAAAAATCTTTCAAAATATTGAAGGATTCCTTATAATTAGCAAGCAATTTTTTCCTTTCCTCTTTAAATCTGCTAAAAATAATGCTTAGACATAATCAGTAGGGACTATAGTATACTATCAGATATTGAAATATTTTAAGGAGTTTAGCTGAGAATGTTTGAGTTCGTTGCATCAACGGCTCAAAACCTCACATGCAACCAAATATCATGTATAGTCAGCTCAAAATCTCTAACGGGACTACAAAAATTTGCGGGCTACTAGAACTACTGTTTTAGTGGTATTTTTAAACAATGCGTAAGTGAGATACTTAATTTAACTCTCGTAAAAGACGAGGTCGATATAATCCCCTTCTCGTTATCCTTGTATAAAAAAAAATTCTTTCTCATACCTTAGGAAAATCCGTTGGGTAGATCATAGATGCCTGAAACTGGTTTTTGTCAAGACTGTCATGTATCATGCCCAAATGTGCGTATTCCAGTATTCTAGGACGTGGGTCATGTCGCTAGCAACAATTAGTGGGTCGTCAGATGGATGATTTTAGGACTTGCTTGGTTCCTTGGGACCCGGATGAGAAGAAGCGGCACCAACTGTTATAATTTCGATAAGTTGACATTCTTGATTTAAATATTCAACATAAATCCACAAATTATTTTAATTTTAATTTTAATTTTTCCAAGTCATCAATATAACTTATATTTTATACCTGGATAAGTCCATATGGTGTTCTTTGCGTTTTTCTTTTGAGGGCAATAGTACAATGATAGTTGAATCAAAACGTAGTCATACAAGAGGAGATGAGTGCAATGTAACATCGTTAAAATACTTCCAGGACGTGGTGTTCTTTGATTTCTTTATTTGCTTCTTCTAGAAAATGCCATGTGGCAAATCCTTTTCAATTCTTATTGTTTGGATTTGACAAGAGTTGGAGGCGAACACATTTTGTTATTTTGCTATTGGATTTAGGGAATTACTAGAGGGTATCTATGTAGGTAGAATCCAAAAACTTCAAATATTTGTATGTTCTTTTTATATTAGGAGCCCTGCTTTCTAATTTTAGGAGCTTCGGGGTTACGATAGAAACTTTATTGATGAATTTGGGGCTTTCTACAATATTTTATAAATTCATAAGATATATGTCGCTGTGTGTTTTCTTTTTTAATATTTAATTTGTTTCAAAAAATAAAGCGAAGGTGAAATTCATGTGACTTAAAAGTGTTGAAAGTGTGGCAAAAAAACAGAAAAGCAAAGCAAATGCTATAAATTAATTTCCAGTTGTCTTCGGTTGGTCTTTAGCAAGAAATTTCGATTTCTTTCTTTTTGTTTTCCATTATTTTTGATGATATATATCCATCCAACAAGCCAAAGCCCTTTAACGGGCGTAAGTGACTTGCAATTTGTAGACGAGGGAATTGTTTCTTTCCAGTAAAGATATGTATTCTCAATTTCCAAAGATCTTCCAAAAGGAAAATGACAACCTACGCATATTAAAAAAATGAAAATAAAACTTATATGTAAGGAATGAACGGCAAAAATTATAATCATATTTCTGCGCAAAGAAAAAAAAAGTTGAGATTATCTTGGTAGAGAACCTAGCTTATAATTGCTGGCTTGATATTTGTTTACCCTTTTTTTCGTTGGAAGTACGAATTTATTGATAGAAATCGAAACTTTCACAAGGAGGATAGAAATAATTTTCTTTATATAAAACTTGCACTGTATATATAATTTTATTAGAAAAGATATAGACAGTGAAGATTGATGCCGTGCACCAAATAAAAGCCATTACTCCTCTTAATTAATTTAGCTGTATAAGTAGTACCCCGCAGTTTTGAAGGGATTTGGACTATTTTAAGTGTGTATATATATACTCGGTTTATTTCCTTTTGGGTAAAAACGTATCTGTTTTCAACATAATCATTGCTACCTATCTCTCTCCCCTGCATGGCTGTAAGGGTTTATGTACCTTTTAAAGCTTACACGAGGATTGTGTTGCTCCCTCTTTTTTTCTCTCACTACGTTAATTCTCTGCCATTCAGATTTTGGAGATTTCCTTCTCTCTCTCTGTCCCTTCCCTCTCTTCTCTCTAAACCAGTGACTGGGTTTAGTTGAAAGCTGCCATCTCCAAAGATTGAAATATTTCATCACAACTCGAAAGCAGGTGAGACCTTTGTTTTCTGTAACATTTGGTTTCGTCTTGGGTTTGGTGTTGTTTCTAGAATGTTTGAAGAAGTGGGTTTGTGTTTTTAATTTGTCTTCCTGTTTATGATGGTGCTGAACTTTTATTGGGTGAATGCTGTTTCTGAACTTGCCCTTATGCTTTTATATTTTTCGATGTTGAGTTCATGAATGTGAGTATTCAAATTGGTAGTTTAATAGACCAGGAGATAGTCGTAGACCGTATTTTCTTGCAGTGATTAGTTTCACTTGGCCCACTTTGCTTGTCATTTATGTGATGTTTATGCTCTAGATGCTTATCCTTTTGATTCATTGACAAGAGTAATATAAACTGTTGTAGAAATGTTATTATCATATTTAGACCCTATTGTGTTACAATTTTCTGCTCTTAGCACCCGAAATGTGGAAGGTTCAAAGTTTTGTTTGGCCTGTGATGCTGATTGATGGCTTAGTTTGCTTTAAATGGTACATGTAGGGCACAGTTGTTCGTGGCACGCTAGTGCTGATAAAGTTAGAACCAAAGGTTCATAACTAGAGAGAGCGTATGCCTGGGAAGGAGTACAACAGTACTTCAGGCCACATCCCAAATCGACTTGAACGTCTCTTGAGAGACCGGGAGCTAAGGAAGAACAGCAGGGCCTCAAACTTAAATGAAGGAAATGATAACAATAGGGTGATTCAACCGTTTGAGCCAGACTTGCAGTTTGGAGAAGATGAAAACTCAAAACATGCCTATGTTGAACAATTCTCGGAAGGGGCTGCAGCTGCACGGGGGCTTGCTCAGGGATGTGAAAAGCAAGACGGACCTCCCAGACAACGGCTGTTGGTTGTGGCTAATAGGTTACCCGTCTCTGCAGTTAGGAGAGGTGAAGATTCATGGTCTCTGGAGATAAGTGCCGGGGGTCTGGTCAGTGCCCTGCTAGGTACATGATGCCAACTCTTTGAACATTGCTGTTCAGTTTAAGATTTTCTATTGGGTTTATCAAAGTTTCTGCATCCCTTGCTTATATTTTCTCAACAGGATTTCCATAGATGTTCATATTTATTTCATTTTAATTATACTGTATGGTTTTGCCAAAGGTGTTAAGGAGTTTGAGGCAAGGTGGATTGGTTGGGCTGGGGTAAATGTGCCTGATGAAATTGGGCAGCAGGCACTTACTAAAGCTCTGGCTGAGAAGGTTCAGATTTCTCTATTTAGATTACTTTAAACACTGAAGTTTTCTGTCATTTATAGATACAGATTCAGCTCCTTTTCACCGATGGTTATTCTGTATCGTGCAGAGATGTATCCCTGTTTTCCTTGATGAGGAGATTGTTCATCAGTATTACAATGGCTACTGCAACAACATTTTATGGCCCCTTTTCCATTACCTTGGACTTCCACAAGAAGATCGACTTGCCACCACCCGGAGTTTCCAGTCACAGTTCGCTGCATATAAGAAGGCAAATCAAATGTTTGCTGATGTGGTTAATGAGCACTATGAAGAAGGTGACGTGGTTTGGGTCCATGATTACCACCTTATGTTTCTTCCAAAATGCCTGAAGGATTACAATAGCAAAATGAAAGTTGGTTGGTTTCTCCATACCCCTTTTCCTTCTTCTGAAATCCATAGGACACTGCCATCACGATCAGAGCTGCTCCGTTCAGTTCTTGCAGCTGATTTAGTTGGGTAATGATTGATTACATTCTTCACCACTTTGAATATTTTATGCGTCGTTCTTTGCTTAATTGCTTTGACATGGTTCTGAACTTTTAGAAAATAGAGAACCCGTTTATGTAGTAGGAATATGTTATAATGTCTTTTTGAATAGCAATAGAAGAGTGGAAATATGTTATAGGCTCTGTCTTTAAACTTAAATTCAATTCATGTTTCAGTCTCGTCAATTCATGTCTTTTTGAAGCAATAATGTGGATCTAATTCCTATTTACTAGGAAAGGAATTTATATTGTTAATTAACTATAAATTCATTGCAGAACAATTTACGGGCTCTCTTTCATTTGATATTATGAACTAATGTCATGATAAATGATTAAATTCCACTTACATCATAAAAGCCTAATTTTCATAATGGTTATAACGCGTAATTTTCTTTCTCAGTTTTCATACTTATGACTATGCACGGCACTTTGTTAGTGCCTGCACTCGCATTCTTGGACTTGAGGGTACACCTGAAGGAGTTGAGGATCAAGGGAGGCTTACTCGAGTGGCTGCGGTCTGTATCTATCTAATTATTGCCTGTTTTTTTTTGTTGGTATTTTATCTTTGGAGGTTTCTTTGTTATCTTTATCAGTGCACCAAGTTTAGTGCTAAACATTTTATATGATATATATTGTTATATACTCACTCTAGAATCTGATCTATCTGTGCTTCTTATGTTTCATGTGCTTGAAATTTCAGTTTCCTATTGGAATAGATTCAGATCGCTTCATACGTGCGCTTGAGATAACTCCAGTCCAAGAACACATCAAGGAATTGAAAGAAAGATTTGCTGGGCGGAAGGTAAATTCTCCATTGTTGTTGCAATGATCCTAGATGCACATAAACAAACACATCATTTATTTTTGTAAATGAAATCTGCCGAACATGCATGATTCTTTCCAGCAACTGAAACAAAGAACTTTTGTGTTACCAATCTTCATATTGGCCTCCTTACTCCAAGGTGCTTCATAAGAGCGCTCATTTCCGAAAAGGATGTTGGGGAAAGCCTTATAAATTTTTCTTGTTTAGGGTCTTCATGAGTTAATCACGTGACATTTTACCTGGTTTTGTGTGCACTACTTTTGTTCTAATTCTGGTGGTAACACTGCAAGGACGGATGAGTGACCACTGGCCCTTGTAAAGCAAAGGTTGAATAAATCTATTACATTGGTGCATGATAGAATACGTTGCTATTAAGTTATGTAGTAAAACCTTTGAAATAAGAGGACATATTTAGGGAGAGGGAAGGGCTACTTTCTGTGCTAAGCCCATCAATTGGAATTGACAAAACAAAATTGTGAAGATTGTATACTCACCTTTGGTCTTCGTTACACTTTTTGTTCATACTTTTTTCCTTGGTCAAGTAAATATATATGTATATCTATGTGGTGTTTACCTGGTGGACCATGGGAAAACCGCTAGAGTATAATTAATTCATGTATGTAAGCTATTAAAGAACAAATAACAAGGAGTCAAAACGTGGAAGATAAATGCACAACCATCACTGAAGTGTATGCTCAGAGTTGTCTATTAGGGGCTGTTTTTCCTGTTTTCTTTTATTGAATATATGGTGGCTTTCGTGTCCAAATGTATTATAATCTGCTGCTTTTGACTGTTTTAACATTACAGGTGATGTTAGGTGTTGATCGCCTCGATATGATTAAAGGTATTCCTCAAAAGATTCTGGCATTTGAGAAATTTCTTGAGGAAAACCCGACTTGGCGGGACAAAGTGGTTTTGCTGCAAATTGCGGTGCCAACAAGAACGGATGTTCCAGAATGTACGCTCCTTCCTTAAAATGCTTTTTCAAGTGCTTTATTTATGCTGTGCATCACGTCTAAACGACTTATTTTTCATTTCCACAGATCAAAAGCTTACAAGCCAGGTTCATGAAATTGTTGGGCGAATTAATGGAAGATTTGGAACTTTGACTGCTGTCCCCATACATCACCTGGTATTCCCTAGAATTTTTAAGTAATTATTCATGATATATTATTTCAAAGATCAAATTTTGCCCACTCGTTGGAATTCAACATGAAGTATTTTGATGTCCTTGCTTATGTATGATGTTAATGGTCTCTCATATTGATTCAACCTGAATACCCCATCTCCTTGTGATAAATAGCCGTAGTTGCATTATTCATGTATTCAAGACTTACTGCATATCATTCTAAAGTAATATTTCTTAAAGAAATTCTATCTTTGTGTACAGGATCGTTCTCTCGACTTCCATGCCTTATGCGCACTCTATGCTGTTACTGGTACTGTTCTACATATTCTGGATTTCCCTTTTTTTTTATCCATAATTTTTCTGGGAACTAGGTTTACAGCATATTCGTTGCAAGCATATGTGTGTGCGTGTCGATATATATATGTATATATTCTATATATCACCATTCTTAGTCTGGATTGCCAAGTTATAAACTTACTGCCGTATTCTTAAGAAAAGATTTTGGTATTCTATTTTTTCATGTGACCTGTGTAATTTCATGGTTCATTTTTCAATGTATCCAGATGTAGCGCTTGTCACATCTCTGAGGGACGGAATGAATCTTGTGAGTTATGAGTTTGTGGCATGCCAAGATGCAATGAGAGGGGTCCTTATCCTTAGTGAGGTAATAATTAGAAACTTGCAGGCTTTTTTATGCTTCATCTTCATTGCTTTGTGCATAATTAGTGTAATTGTTGAATGATAACATTTATTGAGAATATAACGAACATGTAAAAAGATGGAGATAAAAAATAAAATAAGCTTGGTATCTGAACATATATGTTAATCGGTTTTTTTAAAATCCTCTTAAAGTCTTATTTAGGTTTATTATTTCTTTTGCTAATAAGTTTGTGTCAACTAAGCAACAGACAAATCCATTAGTTTCTCTTACTTATTGCTAATCCACTTACTATTGTTACTTAACAACTTAGGATATTCAAAATCCCATTTTTAGTTTTTTACCATAGTGTGCTATGTTCTTGCAAGCCTGTCTAATTTAACAGTTATGTTCCCATTGATGAACTTCCCTTTCTGTTTTCTTTTTTATGGTCATCACATTATGTGGCTTGGATCTGATACACAAATGGTTTTTCGGATTTGAAAATGAACAAATATTCATCTTCAAAAGCAATCTAAATTTTTTTCTTTTAGAAATGTATATTGCTGTCGGATATAGTATGTTAAATGTACTGCAATAAACCTGGTTTTTAATCATGTACATTATTATCTTTTTCCTCTCCTTGTCTTGTTTGTAGCTTTGACACTTCCTTTGCCTTTTGTAGTTTGCTGGTGCCGCACAGTCTCTAGGTGCTGGAGCAATTCTAGTGAACCCATGGAACATCACTGAAGTTGCCAATTCGATTGCCCAAGCATTGAATATGCCCTCTGAAGAAAGAGAGAAGCGACATAAGCATAACTTTGCACATGTGACAACCCATACCGCCCAAGAATGGGCCGAAACTTTTGTAAGGTACACATGCTTGAGTTTCAGTTTGTCATGGTTCTTCGAGCATAAAATTGATTTTATGCTATGACCTTACTACTTGGCTTTTGGGATTGCATACTGATGTTTGATATCCATAATATGATTTTCCAGTGAACTGAATGATACTGTTGTAGAAGCGCAAATAAGGACCAGACAGGTGCCACCACCACTTCCAAACAAGGAGGCAATTCAAAGATATTTGAAAGCAAATAATCGATTGCTCATACTGGTATGCTAAGGGAATGCCCAAGTTAATAATCATGTACTTCTATCAAATTCCAAATTAAACTTCGTATAGCTGCAGTGTATTCACTATGTGAAGAGATCTGCATGGTATTCTTTGTAGACTATAGGAAGCTTGATGCACGCCATGGTCAGTTGCTCTAGAAATTAATTTCTTAATGGTCAATGGCTAATGCAGGTTGATTTTGTTTGAAACTTCTAGTATTTGATAATACATCAAGTCAGTCTTGCCAATTTTGATTAGTCAGTCAATACTTTCAAGACTTATAAGATAATGTTAAGTTTGATACAGTGAAGTTGTCAGCTACTTTCTGGTTGGTTGTGTAACTTGCTTTCTTTTCTTTTTTATTTTTCTTATTTCTTTTCAATTCTCCGATGACCATAAAGTGCCAAATTTCTTCCTAACTATTCACAGCTCCTCCAGAATTTGTAGGCATTATAGTTAAATATTTGAGTTCAGCATCTGATTGACATTTTCTTTCTTCTAATCTTTCTGGTGATTGGAACTCAGGGTTTCAATGCGACATTAACTGAACCAGTAGACACACCTGAGAGACGAGGTGATCAAATAAAGGAGATGGAACTTAAACTGCACCCAGATTTGAAAGAACCCTTGTCGGCACTCTGCAATGATCCAGAAACAACTGTCGTTGTCCTCAGTGGGAGTGGCAGAACTGTCTTAGATGATGTAAAGTATCCATCTGCACATCTAAATTTTACTACCCTATGCTCATCCCCTTTTTAATTAGTTTGTTTCTGCAGAACTTTGGGGAGCTTGACATGTGGTTGGCAGCTGAAAATGGGATGTTTTTACGCCTTACAAAGGGAGAATGGATGACAACAATGCCCGAACATCTGAATATGGAATGGGTTGGCAGTGTGAAGGTGTTCATGAGTCTTGAATTAAAGTTACTTTTCGTTTGATTGTATCTTGATTCCTCCAGGCTTACGATGCTGATGTTATTCTTTTCAGCATGTTTTTGAGTATTTCACAGAGAGAACACCCCGGTCACATTGTGACCTTCGCGAAACTTCCCTTGTGTGGAACTATAAATATGCAGGTACTTTTTCATTGTAAGATAGCCTTCTCAACAACTGCACTTCTGTTTTTGTTTCTTATCTGATGATCATAATTGCAGATGTTGATTTTGGAAGACTTCAAGCCAGAGATATGCTGCAGCATCTCTGGACCGGTCCAATCTCAAATGCATCTGTCGATGTTGTTCAAGGCAGCCGGTCTGTGGAGGTGCGAGCTGTTGGTGTCACAAAGGTGAATCCTTCAAATGCTTCCTTGTATTATTATTTTTTTTTTCTGGTTTGTTTCCTTTTTTTGATAGCTTTCTTCTATCAATCCAGGGTGCAGCAATTGACCGTATATTGGGAGAGATTGTTCACAGTAAATCCATGACATCCCCTATCGATTATGTCCTGTGTATCGGACACTTTCTTGGAAAGGTAACTTTTCCTTCTCACAAGTCGCGTTTCTTCTTCTCTAAGGCTCAATTCAATTGTTTGAGTTTCTTTCTGATGGAACAAGTATGAAACAGACTTATCATACTTGTGGATCAAGGCAGCTAGCTATCAGGTTCTTCATTTTATGTGCTTTTAGATTCAAGTGTTTGTTTGTTCATCTTCATTTCAGGATGAAGATGTCTACACATTTTTCGAGCCAGATCTTCCAGCTGAGCAAATCAGTCTTACCAGAACAACTAAACATGATGGAACAAAGTTACCTAGTGAGAGAAGATCTTTGAAGCCTCCGGCAAATTTGAAGGCTCCGGTGAATAAAAGCGGGTCAAAATCATCTCAAGGCAAGACACAAAGACCTCTACCAAACCATGAGAAGAAAAATGCGAACCATAACAATGCAAATTCACGGTGGCCAACTCCAGAAAAGGTTTCGTGGAACGTTCTTGATCTGAATAAGGAGAACTACTACTCATGTTCTGTGGGGAGGACTCGTACAAATGCTCGATATCTGCTTCAATCATCAGATGATGTTGTCTCATTTCTCAAGGAATTGGCTGCTGCTGCATCTTCGTCTTCGTCTTCGTCTTCCGAATGAGAGATAAGATTGCTCTGAAGTTGAGTTGTTCATCAATCAAACCCTTTGCATTGTAGATATTCTAATGCTTCAACTCAAATATTAGATTTACTGTTAGATTAGGTACTAAAAGCATTTAAACCGCAGTGGTGACCAAAGATTTAGGAGGAAGAAAAAAAAGGCATACTCAGATTATCCTCCTTGAAATAAATCAGTAGTTTTCATCACCTATTCTTCAATTGCCCATAAGCTATAAATCAGTAGTCTGCATTAGCTTCATAGCTAATCAACTTCATTAAAAGAACCAGAAAGTGATGGAGGACGTTACACTAGGTTTAATGAATTTGGAGATCGTACACTCTTCTCATTGTCCAATTTTTTGTTTAACAAAATAACCCACCAATTTTAACCCTTTTCTAACAAACAAAAAAGAACAAGAAAGAGTGCTTTTTGCACTATATTTTCTCCTCATTAAAAGAACCAGAAAGTGATGGAGGACGTTACACTAGGTTTAATGAATTCGGGGATCGTACACTCCTCTCATTGTCCAATTTTTTGTTTAACAAAATAACCCACCAATTTTGAAAAAAACTCACAATTTTACCCCTTTTCTTACAAACAAAAAAGAACAAGAAAGAGTGATTTTTGCACTATATTTTCTCCTCATTCATTCCTCCACTTTTTCCTATCCAAATGAAAGTAAAATTAACGAGAAGAAACAATTTGAAGAAACAATTTAAATCCGTCAAATTGAGTAAATGAAAGTAAAATCAGCAAGAAGAAACAATTTAAGGAGAATGCAAAAGGAGAAACGTTGAGTGGAAATCACTCACAAAAAAACAATGTAAAGTAGACCAGCGTATCCTAGAAGTCTCTGAAACATCAAACTTACACTACCAAGAATTTCCGTTTCCGAAACGCAATAGTCAGCCAAACAGACAGCTTGGGTGCTTCATAGCCATTAAATCTCCTCAATTTCAAAGCTAAGCCATTCTTGTTCGTTGAAGATTCAAGATAAATACACCAGAACGAACAGAAGGAAAAAAAAAACAGATAAACAGAATTCAAGAGGGAATGAAAGTTTGGATTCCGCGGTGCAAACTCACCAGAAAAATAAAGACAGAGTCAGAAAGCAACAAAATAATGAAACACCACATCTTCATTGAACAGAATGCAAAAAAAGTTACAAAATCATATCTGTAGGTAACCTGTTGAAAGTTTGTGTGTGAAATGGAAATGGATCACAAAGGAAACTAAGATACAACCCCGACGAAACTTATAAAATGAAAGAAGCACACTTTGTAGAATTATACCCGACACCCTCTATCACAGAGAAATAACGAGGCAATGCTACCAATGAATAAGTAAATTGTGGTAATCTAAGCATATCACCTAACTGAAAATTGCTTATTGTGCGGCCCCTGTCTTGTTTGGTTCAAAGACATACTTGATTAGCGACTCCATGATTGATAGCAACTCTGGGAACTCTTTCTTTATCTTCGATGCATCCATTTCATTGTTGCTTCGAGCTGCTACTATAACCTTGGCTTGCTCTTCAAGTGTGAAATTAGCCCATGTAAACTTTGGGTCAATGTATTGCTTGTACATCTCCAGGATCTCATTATGGCTCACAACCCCGGGGTTTGTGAAGTTCCAAATGCCCCTCAAGTTCCTCTTCGCCATCTCAATTGAAATGGGTAGTAATTCATCCAAGATGGTCATGCTGTTAGGAATATTAACCACCTTGTTATAGCGAGAAATCTTAGTGATGAAGTTGCGGGGGTTGCTCAGGTCAGATGAGATGGGCATTCGAACTCTCAGAGTGCAAACATTGTCAAATTCTTTCAAAAGTTCCTCAACCTGTAAAAATAAATGACAAATGTAAGACTTGAGAAGAAGGTAAAAAGAAGAATAAATCCAGGAAGTCTGAGTGAATTTACCATGGCCTTGGTTTTGGAGTAGAAAGATCCATGGAAATTAGGTATGTCTTCTTCAGTGAATCCAATTCCAGAACCCTCTGGATGTTTAGCATCATACTCAAAAATACACCCGGTCGCAAAATTCATCATCAGGAGTCCATGATCTCTGCAAACATCTGCTAGGGTTAAGGTTCCAGCAACATTGGTTCGAATTGTTTCAGCTTTATGAGATTCGCACCAATCAACATTAGGTCTTCCAGTGACACCAGCAGCATTGAACACATGGGTTGGTTTGACATTCTGAAGATCTGCCAAGAGTGATGACCGATCCTGTAGACGGCCTTTTCCATATTCGTAAGGAATTCCTTGTTTTTCACACAGCTTCCCAAGCAGACCTCCAATCCAACCAGTCTTACCATAGATCAAGAACTTATAGGGTGGCTTTCGAGGAGAGCCACTACTTTTGGAAGGTGGAACCAACATTCGGGGATTACTTTGGGTAAATGTTTCAGAGTTTTCCTCTTCTGACCCATCCACATGTCTCTCAACCCCACCAGGCATCATCAGCATTCGTGGATGAGGCAGCAGTGCCCCAGATACATCACCCCACCAATTCGGATTCTTAGTGTACCATTCGATAGTCTTCTTCAAGCCCTCTTGCCAGATAGTTCGCTCTGACCACCCCAAAATGGTCAGCTTCTGATCATCAAGGAAATATCTCTGATCATTGAAAGGTCTGTTTTCAACAAACTTGATGTTTGTCTCTGGGTCTATGGAGAAAAGTCTGCATATGTCTTTGGCCACATCAATAACTCTCCTTTCCCTCTTTGTTCCAATATTGTAAACATGACCAACCTCCCCTTTGTGAAGAATGAGCTCAAAAGCCTCAGCAACATCCTCACAATATAGATAGCTTCTCACATTGGAACCATCCCCGTGAATTGGAAGAGGCTTCCCTTGCATGGCCAACAGAATGAACTTTGGAATCAATTTTTCAGGAAATTGATTTGGTCCATAAACATTGTTTCCACGAGTTGTTATAACAGGCAAGCCATATGACCTGCCATATGCCATAACAAGCATTTCTGCTCCTGCTTTTGTTGCAGAGTATGGATTTGTTGGGAGGAGTTGAGATGCTTCATGGTTTCCTACAACAGCATCTTCATCAGTCTCGCCATAGACTTCATCTGTGCTAACATGGATGAACCTCCTGATTTGGCCAGTGACTTTGCACGCTTCTAGGAGAACATGGGTGCCATAGATGTTGTTCTTGGTAAACTCAAAGCTGTTACCAAAGGAGTTGTCAACATGGGTCTGGGCAGCAAAATGCATTATGGTATCAATATTCTCAGTGATGAGGAGATAGTTGACCAGGTCAGCACTGGCAATGTCCCCCTTAACAAACTTGAAATTGGGTGATGATTTAGAGGGAAGGAGGTTTTTCAGATTTGAACAATAGTCAAGCTTGTCAAGAACAACAATGTTGTAGTCAGGGTAACTCCGGATCAGCCGGTTGGCAACATGAGATGCAATGAAGCCAGCAGCCCCAGTTATGAGGATGTTCTTGGGGGTATATGAACCCATGTCAAGGCAGCTTCTACAGAATAATATTACAAAACTAAAATGAGAACCAAACTTCAACGACATAAAGATGTTTACCAAAATAAACAAACAAGTAAAAATCCGATCAAGGAGTTTGATAAGTATGGAACAAACTTGACACTAGGTAAAACAACACTACAATATTGCAAACCATATGTAACGGATCAGTTAAATGCTTCAATTACAGATCCCCTTGGTTTCTAGAAGGAAAAAAAAGCAAAGGAAAAGTGCCATTACATCTATCTTAATTTGGTTATTAGAAGCTCAAAGTATCAAATGTAGTACCATCCTGCACAATTAATTGCTTAGAAAAAACTAATTAACATACTAACAAGTTACCAACTTATATACTAAGCACTAACTTTTCTAGCATGGTATTTCCTTCACCTACAATCAAGTAAACCGACCCAAATCGATATCGAAGAGCAGACAACAAGCAAGACCAAAATTCATGCAACATTCATTAAATCTAACAGAGCCAATAAATTAAACATCAGATCATGCATATTCAAGAACAGATGATTACATTAAATTAAACCACTCAAGCCATTTGGATTGAACACATGAAGATCTGATCCCCATTGATGAGAACCCATTTCTCATTTCACAGATCCCAGATCAAATCAAATGAGTGAATGTCATCATGCTACTAAATCAAAGCTTATCAGCATAACCAACATCCAAATACCACAAATTTATCACAGATCCAACCATTCACAAGTACCCAAATCATAAACTTCAAAACTAACGCAGTAATCCAATGCACAAAATTAGCAGAAAACAGAGAGTGGTAAGCTGACTTACAAATTTGGCCTGGATCAAGATCGACCAACCCAGCTAGAGAAATTCAGAGAGGGAAAAGCCTCAAGAGGCCAGCGCAGAAAAGAGAGTGGCCAAATTTCAGACAGAGATATGGGAGGGAGCGAAAGCCACGGATTGATTTGTGAGAGAAAGGAGGGGCAGAGTCTTGGCGTTTTTATATACGTCAATGTAAATCGTAGAAACGGTTAAGGAGAGCCGAACAAGGGTCTGAATGACCAAAATGCCCTTTCATGGCTCATCAAATTACTACGGCACACGTTTTATGGGCCCGCCTGCTTCGTAGGGGTAGGTCGGGCGCAAAAACTGGATTGCAAGTCAAAGTTTGTGATCTTATAAGGTCAAAAGATAATTTGAAACTGAGGTCTGCCAAATGGACTTGTTGACAACACCCAATAAGATTATGACACGTCTTGTGACGGTTAAAAAACCTTTGCTAGTTACTGCAGCAGTCACCCCAGTAAAAGCAGAAATGGTAAGGGGGGAATTGTTCACGCAATTGTCCGAAACTGAGATTGGTTGGTTCATAAACTTGTGGGATAAAGATCTTTTAGTTCTTTTGACCTCTTTTTTAATTTCTTTGACCTCATTCTCCCTCTATTTCATCATCTTTTCAATTCCTTCTCTCTTTTTGTCCTTTTTAGTCTTTATTATTTCATTCCTTTGATCTTGTTTTCCCTCTTTCATTTTCCTTTTAATTTGCACCGAATTACTTGTTGAATTTTTCTTTTTTAAGAAGCACTTGTTGAAATTTTTAGACATGCTTTGTTTCTCCATTTGAAACTAGTATTATTGATTTAGTGGTATATTTATTTACTTTAAATGTATATTAAAATGTCTCGGATTCGACTCTCCTAATAACCGAATTTAATATTCAATACATATAAAAATAAATTTTGGGGTTGAGATCATTACCAGTAGAATAATCCAAATCACCATGAAATTGCTTGGTATGGTTCTCAAAATGAAGAGCAAATTATGGAGAATCTTACATCAATCAATTCAATATTCAATATAGAGTCTTGGAAGGTTTTATATGATATGATGCATAGTCAATATTCAATATTCAATATTCATATAATAGATGTGCACATATATAAAGCATATTCTAGAGATCTACATTTCCAGGATTTCCTCATACTATATTGACTATTCTATTCAAATTCAAATTTCAAATGCTTGAAGTATATGGTCGTGTAGCATGATAGTACATTTCTGAATTTTCTCTTGGAAAAATACAATCTTAAGTTTGTCTTATATCGGAGACAGCTTTCATCAATTTTTGGGTGTAATGAGTACATTCAGCCATATGTGTTATTACTATTAGGATTTATATCCGAGTTATTTGATTTTAATATATTTTATGGAGTTAATATTTTATATAAATTATTTTAAAATGATGATTGAAGAGATAAATAGTTTTTTTTTTCATGAGTTAAATAGTTCAATTTATGATATATGCATACAAATTATTCGATAAATCAAATGGGTTAATACCTCTCACCAGAATAGATCGAGGAAGCAACCATTGCCGGCTTGTTAGGCTAGATTCCATATGATCTTGTTTGACTGATTATATACATAATTAGTTAACCCTTACATTCCATCTGATCTTGTTTGACTGCTTATATACATAATTAGTTAACCCTTATGTAGCCGGGATAAGCATGCACAAACTTCTGTATAGCGCCCTAGTTTTTTAGTACAAGTAGCTAAGGTCTGGTTCTGATACCAAGTAAGGCCACCTACAATGGTGGTCTACATTTGGGGATGTATTTGTGGTGGATGTAGCTCCAAATGTAGCCTCAAAATGAATATTCTGGGCTAGATAACATGTTACTCACAGTGGGGGTCTATATTTATTGGGGCTGCATTTTTTTTTCGTATGAAATATTAAATATGTATTACAATAAAATTTTCCTTTACAATTTCGCATTCAATGTTTATTTATGTAATCTTTAATTTTTTTTCTAAACATTTTAACCTTCAAAAATCTAAATTCCGAATAAATAAGATTTCATCATACATAGACCGTTAGATCATATCCTCTCATTTTCATCTTATCCATTAGATTATTATCTGTAATATCCACAAAATCCATATATGACATGGAGAGATTTCAACTCCCACTAAGCGTTAGATCTTATTTTCTTATCACAATCTCATCCGTTAGATCAATATTTTTGATATCCACAAAATCCATATCTGACATGGAGAGATTTCATCTCTCACCAACCGTTAGATCATATTTTCTTATCATAATCTCATATGTTAGATCATTATATTTGATATATCTATTTTGTATATATGCTAATCAATGGAAGCATGTTATTCTCATAATACCTTATCCTTCAAACCTTTCTTTCTCAAAATTCTTTTGCCCAATCACCATACAAGAATGGGCAATCAATGGAGTGATAGTTCATCATCCGATGAAGACAATGTTGGTCACGTGATGATACTACAAATGCATGAGCACTACATGCACTGTGAAGAGGCGGCCACTGAGACCAAACACAGTGGTACATCGTCAAGCCGAACTCCCATACCAAGAGATCGGGTAGGTGCCCACGAACGCCTTCTCTCTGATTATTTTAATGTCCCTCCTTTGTATCCCCACATAAGTTTTATGAAAAGTTCGATATGAGAAAATAATTATTCTTAAGAATCTTAGATGTTGTCATCCATGTTGATGATTGTTTCAAGCAAAAACTTGATACAACCGGAAAGCTTGGTTTCAGACCAATTGTGAAGGTGACCGCCGCCCTTCGGATGCTTATGACCGGAGGTGTCACCCATATCCATGATGATTATTTAAAAATTGGAGAAACGACATGTATCGATTCTTGCGGGAGGTTTTGTCGAGCCATCAACAAAGTCTTCGGAGCTGAATACCTTCGCAAACCCAACAAGGATTACTTGAAACGCTTCTTGAGAAAAGCCGAGGTGCGTGGCTTTCCTGGCATGATATGTAGCGTGGATTGCATGCATTGAGAGTGGAAAAATTGCCCAATGTCCTTCCATGGGCAATTTATTGGTCATCATGGTCGTCCAACCGTCATCCTTGAAATTGTTGCATCATATGGCACTCGGATTTGGCATGCCTCATTTGGACACCCAGGTTCGTTAAATGATAAAAGTATTCTTTATAGATCCCCTCATTTCTGTGATTATCTTGAAGGACATACTCCACGTGTACGTTATACTATCAATGGTATCGAATACAAGCGTGGATACTATCTTAGAGATGGTATCTATCCCAAGTGGGGAACCATTGTTTAATCATATAAAGATCCTCAAGGACCAGATAAACAATTGTTTAGCATACTACAAGAGGCTTACCGCACGGATGTTGAGAGAGCTTTCAGTATCCTCCAAGCGAAGTTCAAAATAGTCAACATGCCTACCAGACAGTAGTATGAGAAAGATATTGGGGCTATAATGAAAGCATGCATAATTCTTCATAATATTATTGCGGAAGACAACCGTGGACAATTTGGAGAAGAATATCATGAGGATCCTACACCTTTTCAGGTGAGGGAACCTCTTCTTGAGACTGGTCGAGATCCAATAACCCTTTATGAATTTCTACGTAATTGAAGTAATATGGAATATCCAATTGCCTATTTTGTTCTCCAGAATGATTTAATTGCGCATGTGTGGGAAAAACGTAGGCAAGGACATATCAATTAATTAAATTGTCATGTCATTTCAATTAAATGTCTAGACTATTTATTTCACTTTATATTTTCAATAACTAACTAGCAATGTTCTTGCAAATGTTAGGTAGTAGTGTTAAATATGTGGTTGTATTTATCGGTCTATAAGATATGTGTCTGTATTTTTGCTTTTTGTTATGTATTTTGAAATAAAGAAAAGGTTTAGAATGGAACAAAAATATTTCATATTTATTAAATATTGAAGAAATGGTTACTTAGAAAAAAAACTACAGCCATAAAGTACAAGAACATCAATTAACAACAACAAAGGAAATTACAACTATAAACTAACAATTTCATAAACAAGTTTATGGAAAAGAGTCATCTCATGGTGGTTCGGGACTATACACATCATCCCCAAAGTTGAAAGAATGTGTGGCCCATTTTTCTATAATCTCATTTTGCTCTTGTCGAATCCACTCCCTTCTAGCAGGGGTTTCGATCTTTAAAGTTTCAATGGACATCATTTTTCTATCACTTTTGTTGGTTAATGCCTCTTTATAACCTTGAAAATTGATACTCAGATCTTTTGCATAATCATTGAGATCATTCATCTTACCCTTACATTTTCTTTGCTCTTTAGTTTTTTTGTGTCCCATTGGGCGCTTTGGTGCATGCCTAGATGAAGGTTTGGGGACATCTTGGGTTTCTGGAACCAACTCCATCGTATTTTCATCACCATCATCATCACCACCATCAACATCATCATCATCTTCATTGAAAGACCTACAAACCGACCGGTGAGACATATCATTGTTTGGTGCGATTCGTATAGTCCACTTAGGGTGATGTTGTAGAGTTTCCCAACAATGATCAAAGATGAAAGGTTTTTTTTCTTTTGTGGAAATGAAAATTTCGCTTCTGCCATCTAATGATGTGTGGAAAAAAAATGCAAAATTAATTGACATGAATATAATGTAGAAAAATACAAAAAAAAAATCATAAAATAAAATTATTGAATTGTGAATTGCCAATGGTGGCATCTTCACTAATTACCATATAAGCTCGGTATAGAGCCACATCTTCTTCGATATTGAAATTCATTTATGATGAGGATTTGTTGACAATTGGTGGAAGAAATATGAAACTAAAAAATTTTGTAAGCACAAGTTTGAGAAAATAAGGAAAATATTTAGAATATTGTGGGTGTTGTGAAGTTTAGAGTAAAAATTTATGATATTTATAGAAAAGAAATTGAAATTTGGGGGTTATATATATGTTACTGTTGCCCAACGGGAAGAAAAAAGAAATAGCAACATGCATCCAATTCCCCAACGATAAGAAAAATTTGAAAGGGATTGCCAAGAAAGGGGCCCACATCATATTTTGTCAATTGTTTAGTCCAAAAAGCAGCTTTAGTGGGGCAAGAATGGGACTGCTAGGACTGAATTGAAGGTTGTATTTTCACAGCCTTTGGAGAAAGCTTGGGTGGATGTAGCCCATTTTAATTCCCATTGGTGTTGTTTTTTTCTTTCTTAAAAGTTATATTATTAATAGTCTAGAGAGGATTGAGCCTCTCATTGTGGTTGGCCTAAGGAAGAAGATGGTCAACCTCTCGTATTTGTAATGCACAAAGTGAAGAAAAATGTTGTAAAGTTGTGGCACAGTAACTTGACGTAGGTTCATGTTGGAGACAGTTAATTATTTAGAATTTAATTATGAGATGTAATTTAATTGTGAGATGTACTTATGTGAGGGTGTGTATTAAAGTAAATGTACGTGTATTATAACAAAATGCATATGTATGAATCATGTAAAACAAACTACATGAATAGATGTTGAGATTTGTACGAATTAAAATTTTTTATTTACAAATTAATAGTTATATATATTCATAAAAAAAAGAGTTAAAATTTGAAATTAGAGGCATAATAAGAAGGTCTACGTTAAACGTTATTAATTAGGTGAATGGTGAACATATAAAAAATAATTTTTTAGAAAGGAAAATACTTGCATCCCATCTTCGTGCTACTTCTTCATACCACTCTTTCGATTTATCGAATTGTCGTTATACATATATCATAATCAAAATCGTTCAACTTCTAAACCATCATTTTAAGATTCTTTACGCAAAAAAATTAATGTAATTTGAGATCATTTGGTAATTCATATGTATCAATAAAATGAACGGTTCATTATGAGGATCTTAATTGTCATCAAAATCGCTGATTTATTTTATACATATGAATAACTAAACGACCTTCAATCTTGTTTATTTTTTACGGAGACGATCTTGAAATGATAATTTGAAGAATGCACGGTTCCGATTATGATATATGTACAAAAATAATTCGATAAATAAAAAAGATGGTACGAGGAGATACCATCATGATGAAATGCAAGTATTATCCTTTTAGAATTAACTTATGAAACAGTTGGCGGTTGGATTTCACACTGCTTTCATTATAGACCATTTTAGAATTAACTTATGAAACAGTTGGCGGTTGGATTTCACACCGCTTTCATTATAGACCATTCCTAGCCACTTTACTCTGTAAGAATTCTATTGTAAATAAAAAAATGGATATCTAATTTGTATAACTGTACAAGGTGGCATGTGAACTAAAATACAATTTGCACAAGGCTGGCACCACGCCGTGTCCCTTATTACAATATTCTTCCAGGTTTTGGGCCTAAATTATACCACATATATGCGCGCACATGCATGTCTTCGTGGTTATAAACTATAATTTCATGGAGTTTGTGAGCGGAACGTGGGAGAATGGCTATTTTATTGTTGAGTAAATTACAATTTACTACATTTTGATTTATATTAAATTTTATAATTATATTTGATTTTTTAAATGTTGAATTAAAGTATTATAAACTCTTTAAAATATAATAATTTAATTCTACCGTTAATTATTTATTTAGAAAAATCTATTAAGTGCTGATTTGTGAGTTTGTCTTGTAGATAAAAAAATAATTAAAAAATCAATTAAAAATAAAAAATAGAAATCGAACAAAGAAAATAAAATATAAAAATAAAAAAGTAGCCGAGAACCTTCTTCCCCTCCGCTACTCACTCCTCGACCCATGCTCTATGTCTTTGAGTGAAGGATTGCATTGTATGTTCGGACTTCGAATAAGATCTGGAAAATTTTGATAAAGTATGAATTCCTATGCATTTTTCGTTACTAAATGTTAAGAACATCTTTAGTGACGAAATTTATGATAAACAGCATCGCAAAAGCTATAAAAGGTGACGCTGTTCATCATTATTTTCGTAACTAAAGCTGTCATAACCTTTAGTGACGAAAATGTCATACACACTCACACTTTTTCCAGAATTTTTTTTTTTTTTTAAGTTTTTAAGAAGAATAGGAAGAGGAAGAAGAGGCTAACTCGTCTAAGACACCCCAAAGCTCCAACTGAACCAGAGGTAATGGCTCCAATACATCCAAAGACTGGGATCTTCGTGGATTGAATAAAAAGGTCACATAGTGACAAAGAGAGAACTAGCTCCCAGCCCATCTCAAAATCTCCCATGAGAGTCAATATGTTAAGAAGTTAACCTCTACAATGTTTATCCAATCAGAGAACTTGAAAATTTTGTTTCATGAATTTTTTCGGTTTTGAATGTGAGTATGAAATTGAGCAAAAAAAAACGAGGAAGATGAAGAAGAAGATTTTATTTTATTTATTTTGTTTAAAATTTATTTTAAAATTTTTAAAATAATTTTTTATTATTTTTTTATCTACATGAAAAATACTATTTTAAAAGTAAATCTCACATGTGATATATCAAGATTTAAGAGATTTTTAATAAAATGGTTAACAGTTGAACCAATTTGTCAGATTTTAAAAAATTTATGATACTTAAATAGAACATTTGAAATATTAAATATAATTCTAAAATTTATTGTAACTACAAAATAATAAAATGTAAATGTAATTTGCTCTTTATTGTTTATCAATAATATCACATGGAGTTTTTATAATATGCAAGGGCCATGGCCCAGTTCATAAAAAAAGAATGACGAATTTGGGGAAAGCCACCTCTTCACTAGACTTGTCCCTTTACTTGAAGACATTTCATCAATCCTCCATCATTTTCAAAATATAATATATACATCAACAAGAAGAAAACATTTTGAAAAAAAATATTGAGAGTATTGTGCATAAACTAAGGTGCCTTGTGAACTTGAAATCTTAGCTTAGTAATAATACATCAAAGTTAATTATTAAGATGGCTACGTAGAATTGCTTTAAACGGTAACATCTTGAACTAATGGTTCTTTTTAGAAATTAGTCGTAGAATTAGATTTATCAGATTATCCTTATTAGATTTTGATTTTTATCGTGACATATTTGTTAAGTAGAAATTAAATTTTAAATGTGGTAAATAGGGCTAATCTCTACGAGCACGTAGACGCAAATGGTGTGCATTTCCAAATTAAAACAAAGAAGTTGCAAATAATTAAGGTAGAAGGGCATTTTGATAAATTGAGTTGGTTAGTTTTTAATTAACTAAATTTTTTTTTTCAGAACTTTGACATCAGCATTTTGAAAACACATTGCACCGCCACCGCCTGAACTTCTTCACGCGAAGAAAAAACAAGAAACACGCGGGCGACAACATTGACACCGGCCACCATCCTCAGTTTCCCGCCATTTTTTACCACCTCAAACGACAAGTTTTAAACCCATAAATTTCAAGCTTTTGGACCATTTTCACGTTTTTAGATAATTTCAGATCACTTTTGACAGTTAGTCCAGGTGACTTGGCATTGTTTTCATAAACATTTATAACGATCGGGTCAAACTGGATAATGCTGTAACTTAACATTGTTTTTAGAGACATTATAGACAATTGATGCTAGCTGAATAACTTTGTGAGTTGAACTTTATTTTCACAAATGATTTTATCGTTTTGATTTATTTATAATTATGATTTTTATGAGTTGGACTTTATGATCATAATATTATTATGATTTCTATGATTTCAGTATAGAAATTACGATTTTAGAAACAGATTTCTTGGGGTGAATTTGGATGGAGAACTTCAAAGTTTCATAGAACTTATATCATACTACTAAGATATGAACTAAAAAACAAAAAATATGGGGATTTTAAATAGGTGGTTAAGAACTAAAAAACAAAAATATTGACATTGTAAGCATAACAAACCACGACTTTCCAATAACACTTTCATTAGTGTAACTTACAAATCCCATCTATATGTTTTGTATTATATCATTTTCAAATTCCATGGTACTTTCAAGTTCCTAATTTTTAACTAATTTTACCCAAATTTCATGGAACTTTGAAGTTCCCCATCCAAACGCACATTATGAAATAATTCCAAATTGTTGGAAAAATGTTATATTATATTATAAATTTCAGTATGATTTCTATCTCATATGAAACTAAACATATATATATATATATATATGTCTTTATTATTATACGCATTCAAGAACTAATTTGATAGATCAAGAAATTATAAAGTGCCTATATATAGACAAATTAAAAGAGCAATATATATATGCAACTCCCACATCTTCTAGCACCATTTCATCCAGGCATATTTATCATGGTTTGTTTCATCACATTGGAAGAGTTATAGACCCCTACTAGAGAAGTCTCAATCATGTTTTTTCTTCTTCTAATTACTGGTATTTCTAACTACTCCAATATACTGTACGATCGGTACAAAGTCTTAGATTTGATCTTAAAAAAACACGAGATTGATATTGATTATATATAATATCCTCTCCTAACATGATGCTACTTCAGTATATTCAAAGTGAGCTTGCGAGGCATCCATGCCCCATGTGACTAGCTAGCAGCTGGATTAATTAAGCAAAGAAATCCTAAAATATCAAATCTTTGGTGGCCTCCTTGCGATGGGGTGGGGACGTGGGGTGTGGTAAGATCTGGGGTTTTTAAGATATAAAATCCAGTTTGGTCACGACATTACAGAGGTCGAGGTTGCATGGTTATGGTTTTAGTGCAAACGCCCAATGTCAACACATGATGGGGGCAAATAAGGAGGTCCGTCAGTTGTAAATATTTTTTTTGAAAAGAAATAAAAATAGATACTGTGTTATAAAAAAAATTAAATTAAATTTTAATATCTTTTGTTTTACACTAATTTTTATAATTATACGTAATATTTTAATTTTAAATTTTAAATACCCTGAATTCTTTTAAATGTTTCACCCGTGTCCCACCGCGCCACACCATCATATAACGCAAATTCTGCCTATAAATATAATGATGGGATATGGGTGAAACGTTTTACAAAGTTCATAGTATGTAAATGCAAATTTGAAAAACTCAGGTATAACTCTGAAATTTAGTATAAAACACATAATACTAAATCAGGCACGAACTCAGGAATTAAAATAAGGTGAGCTAAATTTTAACGTGAATTTCTTTTATCAAATTTCGACGGTATTAAGTGAATTTCATTGATTAAAAAAATACACCTAGTAAAAATTCATACATTTAGTAAAATTACATACATTAGGTAAAGAAATAACAAATAATCATACAATAAAATACAATATAAAACACTTAAATTGCAACAAGCTCATCTTTTACGTGAATAAGATATCATACGATTTCCAAAAAATTCACCTTCCCTCTTATTTAAGTATAAATTAAATTAATAAGTTGAGCTATATAAGCTAACATTATATAAATTTTTCCTTTGAGTTATTAATTTCAGGTGAGTTGGAGCATACCTCAGCCCCTTGTTACCAGCATGTGCCTGTATTAAGCTATAATTAGCTCTATAAGTAATTACGTATGTTTCTTTAATAAGGGGTATATTTAAAAGATTATTAAGTGGAAATTGTAAATATATACTTAAAAGTTTGAAATTTTTCTTTGGGTCAAGATTATCTCTAACGTCATAAAGCCAAGAAGTTGCATTTAGTGTTATAAGCTTCATCAAAATATTCTAGACAAAAATACCATTGAATATAAAATGAACCAACACACAAATAATGGTTACTATAGTAAAACAAAAAGAAAAAAAATATAAGAAAAGAAAAAGAAAAACAAAAAACATAAACTACCAAGTGCCCATTATGGTAAAGGGAATGGAAAATTAATCATAAGATGTGATGTACTTGGTAAATTAGCACCTCTAGATGGCGGATTCTTAGTGCCTAATTAGTTGACATTTGAAACTCGCTAAGAAAACTTTGTGGTCAGGGTAAGCCACACCCCGAGCAGGGATAGTCCCACCTTTCGGGGTGGGGATGCCTCGTGGTATTTATCAAAAAACAAAATGTGTAAATTACACTTTATTACCATATGATTTACACTTTGTAATATAACCATACTTGACTTTTAAAATTTGACAAATACCCTCATGTACTTTCTAAAACGTAACAACTTGACTCCACCATTAAAATTTCCTTTCAATCTTCTGGTAAATGCTAATATGGCGTTTGTGGTCCCATTTTTCAAATGTTATTGACCTAATTAAAAGAGCATATCTATTAATTTGTATATTTTGGTGTTTAATTTGGGTTTTTTTACTCTTCAATCTTGTTTCCCTTCTCTCAATTTTGGGCACAAAAATTGGAAAATTGATTGGTATGCCTTTTTATTTAGGTTGGCAACAGTTGGAAAATGGGACGAAAAATTGTCAGAATTTAACAGAAAATTGGATGAAAATTTTAGGGGAATTGATGGAAATAGAACACTCTCCACAAATTTATTCAAAAATAGAACAATAAAAAATGTGTTTACAAAAATAGAACCTACATAAAGGGGATGGTAACTTCATAATAACCAGCTAATGAAATCTCTCTCATCTTCCTGGTCTTCCTCTCATATTTCTTTCGTCTTCCTCATCTTCTCTCATCTTCCTCTCATCTTCTCTTTCGAACCCTCCGTCCCTCCCACGAAATGGAACCCTCCCTCCCTTCCTCCCTCTTTCGAACCCTCCTTCCGTCCCTCCCACGAGATCGAACCTCACTCATTCCGACCAAATCGAACCCTCTAGGCCTCCCTCCCACCAAATCGAACCCTCCCTCTGTGCCGACTCGGGACTATTCAGGCAGTGGTGGTGGCTACTCGTCTCGAACAGGTGAGATAGAACACAAAGGTGGATAATAGCAACATAGATCCAGTCTTATAGTGCCCCACTGGTTTAGATCTAGTCTCATAGGCCGGTAGTGTTCTCATAGTCAGGGTAATGAGAATTGCTTTTTTTGGCCAGTGAGAATTTGATGTATTGGTCTGAAATTTTCATCAACCTATGCTCGTTTATGTCCTTATAGTCAGGTAGTGTCCTTATAGTCAGGTAGTGTCCTCATAGTCCGGTATTGTCCTTATAGTCAGGGTAATGAGAATTACTTTTTGTGGGCAGTGAGAATTGGATGTTTTAGTCTGAAATTTTCATCAACCTATGATAGTTTCTGTCCTCATAGTCAGGTAGTGTCCTCATAGTCCGGTAGTATCCTCATAGTTAGTGCAGTGAGAATTTCTTTTTGTGGGCAATGAGAATTGGATGTTTTGGTCTGAAATTTTCATCAACATATGCTCGTTTCTGTCCTTATAGTTAGGTAGTGTCCTCATAGTCAGTGCAGTGAGAATTGTTTTTTTTTTTTGCAGTGAGAATTGGATGTTTTGGTATGAAATTTTCATCAACCTATGCTCGTTTCTGTCCTCATAATCAAGTAGTGTCCTCATAGTCCGGTAGTGTCCTCATAGTCAGTGCAATGAGAAATGCTTTTTTTTGGGCAGTGAGAATTGAATGTTTTGGTCTGAAATTCTCATTACCCTAACTATGAAGACACTATCGGACTATAAGACTAGATCTAAACCAGTGGGGCACTATCAGACTAGATCTAAATCAATGAGGCACTATCAGACTAGATCTACAAAATTGCCCTGGTTTCTATGGCATTCTACCCAATCATCTTCCCGACCTCACACTTCCAAATTCATCTTCCTCACTCCCCAATTGGTTATTTGCTTTAATTTCTTGAATGCCCAACACTTGTGGTTCATCCACCTTAACAAAAATCAAACGTAGGGAAGATGAGAGGAAGATGAGAGAATATGAGAGGAAGATGAGAGAATATGAGAGGAAGATGAGAGGAAGATGAGAGAATATGAGAAGATGAGAGAATATGAGAGGAAGATGAGAGAATATGAGAGGAAGATAAGAGAAGATGAGAGAAGATGAGAGGAAAATGAGAGAAGATTTGAGGAAGATGAGAGAGATTTCACCAGCTCCCTTGCCCTATTTTCTAATTTCAAACCAAGTTTGAGTTTTGGTTACTACAAGGTTACCATCCCCTTTATATAGGTTCTATTTTTGTAAATATTTTGAGTGTTCTATTTTTGAATAAATTTGTGCAAAGTGTTATATTTCCATTAATTTCCCTATTTTAACTGTTGACCAGGTTGTTACGTTTTAGAAAGTATAGAAGGTGTTTGTCAAATTTTAAAAGTCAGTTATGCCCGTATTACCAAGTGTCAATCAAAAGATAGTAAAATGTAATTTAGTTGGTTTCCACTATGCTAAAGGAAGAAAAACTACCCAATACCCACCATTCCAAATCATCTCACATTTGGCAATAGTAAATAATGTTTTACATGAATATATTTCGTATTTTATCAACTGAATTAGTTAAAAAGTAATTAGAGTTCAAATGAATCAATATTCTAAAATGATAATAATACCATTTTATTGTTTGAAAGCATTTCACGTGTAGTATAGTGTGTGGTTTTTTTCCGGTTAAGAAAAAAAAACAATTCCCCAAAAGAAAAAAAAAACCACGGACACATGATTGTATTAAACAAAATAATGTCGAAAAAAATTTATGCATTCAAGAAAGCGCGTGTAGTGAGACTGGGAGTGGTTTGAATATATATAAACTCTGGCACCAAATTCTACCTGTTAACCATGTAACTAATTTCGACCAAAAAAAAAACCATGTAACTAATTAATAAAGTTATCTAAATCGAAACCCTAGCCTCAATGTTTTTTTTTTTTTGTTAGTAATAAAAATCCATTTGTGGTGACTGTATGGTATTAACTATGTTCATATTTGAGTTCTTATAATGTTATTTTGCTATTTTTTTAATTCATCCCCTTACTTAAAATCTTTCTTTAAAATTTCTTATTTTGCCCTAAATATTATTCTATTTTGCTGTTTGAGGAGTTTTCCGTAATATCTCCCATTAGTTTTGGTTACAGTAGTTAAATTAGGACTTTTTGTCCTTTATTCGCTTTTATGCACAATTGGATCGTTGGAAATCAAGCCTTCCTCAGATCTGTCATACTCTACAAAATCTTCAAGATCAGATGTGATAAGTTTGACGACAATTGCTGTTTCTTTTAGTGTAGGTAGTTTGTTTAGGATCATATGCGCTATTAGGGTTTTAGTTGTTTTGGACTTTGTGGGCTTGATTTGTAATTTTGTATAGTTTTAGTGATGTGAGTTTGCTATCTGTTAGTGCGGCTTTGTCCGCGTTAGTATTACCATATTGGCTTGTGGTTCTTGCTGTTATAACTTAATTTTGATGATATGATTGTACATTTTCTTTATGATATACAATGATATCAGTCTTGATCCAAAAAAAAAAAACTAATTAATAAGGGTTTGTTAATTGTTACAGCCAAGCCTTAGATGGGCTTTTGCAAATTTAAACAACCTGACCTATTTCTTCATTGTACTGTGAGGGCTCCGGTGGAAGGCACGACCCAACATTTTGATCGGCCGAATGAGAACGTCTGATGTGGCATCAAAATTTATGTTGATTTTGATACTTAATTAATGACGACTCGTTGTATGGAGTTGGTGATGTAAGTTAGATTGAAAATTCCGACTCCGAATAAAAAAGTTCCAATTTTAGCACACTCAAAATTAAATATGAAATCCAAAAAAATTCTGATTTGATTGGAAAGTATTTTGAAATTTGGATAATTCTGAGTTGGATAATATAATTGAATGCTACTGAATTTGAATTGTGCAGAAACCTTAGGGAAGAGGGTACTGAAACTCATGAATATCGAAGTAAATTGGCCTGTAAGTTTTGAGTCCACATGATTTTGATTTTATTTGGTGCTACTAGAGGTGGAGCCCAAGGAGGAAGCTCCTAAAACAATGGAGAAAGGTATGCTGGAGGAAAAGCAATGTTGTAGTGTGGGGGTTAGATGATGTTATTTGACTTGCATTTATGTTTTTATAGACTGGAATTATTGCTCAGTAATTTTATTTATGAATTCTGTGTTGTTTTATTTTAAGTTCCCAAAAAAAAATATATATTTAAATATAAAATTAAAAACGCGTAAAATTTACTTTAAGTCTGATGTGACATTGGAACGGCCGTGTGTCGGGTCATTGTTCATGGAACAGTGCATGAACAGTGAGTTTCCCACATTGTCCTCTGAGCATGAAAGTTACGGCTTTGTCCCCTTTTTTTATTTCTTTTTCTCTTTTGCTTCGTTGTGAATAGTTAAATGCTGATTTTGTCCTTCATCAATTCTTATACGTCTCTTCATTTTCTTCTTTTCTCTTCGATAGCCCCTGTTCATTTTTCAGAAAACCTTGCAACAACCCTACGCCCAACAACAACGATCTAAGCCTTCATCCAGTTAACCTCCATCATCGATCATCGTTTTCCAGCCTTCAATCACCGATCTCAGCCTGCATCCAGTTAACCCTCACCAGCGATCATCGTTCCCAATCTTCCTTATCATCGTGCTTTAATTGAATTGAGCAGCGATCTCAGCCTTGAAATTTTGAAATTCATCCAACTTAGTTTTTTTTGGATCGCTTTAGTATTAGTCCAGCAACATCTTGCTGAGGTCTGCGGTCATACAATTTCAAACATCGTCGGTGTCTCTCACCGATTGCTCTTTATATCATTTTGCTTGGGGTTTTTCAGGTATATCAATTTCTTTCTAAGCAAACTTAAATTTAGTTAATAGTTGGGTTTGTTAAGTGTTTTTAATGCAATTTTTGTTTCTTTTTTTGGTTAACAGATCACACAAGTGTTTTAAAGTCTGCAATTTGAACAAGAGTATTTCAAGGTAGATTCTTTCTTTCATTCGTTCTCTTTTCATATTTCATCAATCTACTCTTAGTTTCTGTCTCTTAAATTCTTTTTGCCTAATTCTTTCTATCTCTCTTTCTGTTTTTCTTTAACTCTTTTAGTTTGTTTAATTTTATAAGTAATTCTTTTTGTTTTTCTATTCTTTCCCACCTTTCTTCCTTTCTGTAATTTATTTGTACTGTGATCGTTTGGTGATTAGTGTATCTCATTATATCTATCTTCCTACTTAATTATCTATTTCCTTTTTTAGTTTTCTCATTCGAGACTTTAGTACTCAATTTATCATTGTTGTACTAAATTTAGTACCATTTCTATATATCACGATGGAATGGACTTATGATACTTATTTTGTAGGAACTGAATAATTTTTTGAGCTTCAGCACTTCCACATCTGTTATTGTTGATCAGAGTAAGGGTCGGGACTTCTTGCACATTGAGTTTAATATCAGGAAAATCTCCCTAGCTATGCGTTGATATACTTGAAGTTATGAAGTTGTGAAGTTAGAAGTTTTTTGTAGGTTGTGTACATATATGGACTTATAATTTACTATGATACAATTGTAACTTTCTTGATTTACAATGTCATTGAAATAATATCATTTGGATTTTGTGTTTTTTGTTATATAAATGTTGTTTGTTTGTTGATACATTAATTTTGTTTCTTTTTTCCTTTCGCAGTTATCTTTGGTTTTTGGGTTAGACAAGGCGAGCAACCTTGAGTTTGTTGGAGCTCAGGTGAGCTTTCTACCATAAAAAGGCCCGTGCTTGCATATGTCTGTTCCCCTTATATGCTAATTGTATGAATTTCTAAATTGTATATGGTTTGATTTATGTTTACACCAACCGATCAGCAATGCTAATATTAATCATGGGTTTTGATGTTTGATCTTGATACTAATATTTAATTCTCTCTCTAGCTATTTTACTTGGTGTACCCTGTTGTTTTGGTGTTTTCCATGTTCTTAATTTACGTTTAATTAATAAATTTTTTCCCTGCAAGAATTTTGATTCAATATGTTTGGATCTGGATGAATATATATATGTTTGAACTGCCTCTAGGTCCAAAAGGTGCTACCCTGAATTTCTATTAATTAATGAAAAAAGAACTTGTTAAGTGTATCGTGTTGCTGAGATAGGTGGAATATGTACTGTAAAACGAAAAATAAATCAATAACATTGGTTTTGTGAAGAAAATGAATCTGGGTGATAGTGGATCTGAGGGTACTTGCAAGTGGAGGACTTAAATTTAGTTTTATTTTAATGATCTCATGTTTTTTGAGTCACGGATCGAAACATTGAATTTTTGAGGGTTTTATCTGGGTTGTTTTGGTGTCGAAATAATGAGATCCCTTACGTTTCTGTGTTGTTTGCATTAGTTATCAGTTTCATCCACATTTAAGTTATGTTGTGCTTAATCCAAATTTTATGATTTTCTAAAGGTCCCAATTCTTTACACCAACCAGCGTTGAGATTGGCCGCTTTCAATTTCCCATCATGACAGAATTTCAACAAAGGTAAGACTTTGGGTTTTTATTAGTTTATGCTTCAATTGGATTGTTCGGATGAATTTTGTTCATTGATTTTGTTGAATATATGTTCGTTTTTTGGAAGGATTGAAGAACAAGGCGTTGAATGTTTGAAGAGTTTGGGGGAATTTGCAAGGTAAGGTGTTAGGTTTTGTGAGATTATTGCTTTTTTTTATTTTTATTGAGATGGATCTTTAAAACAGGAACCCACCTAACCCCATTGCAGCAACCAACTAAAGGCCAAAGCGTTCTCATTTTCTTTTTCCTATTCATTTTGGTTTCTTTCTCAAGACCCAAACTTTGACTGGAAACAGTATTAAATTTGTCGTTTGTTTTTTCGGTTTTTGTTTTTGGGGGGTTTTGTGACTTGGGTTATGAGCAAAAATGGGGGACGCAGCAAAAGTGGTGCTGTTCATCGACATATCCTTCTTCTTTCTCTTCAATTTTTAACTTCATTTTTTTCAACTTTTTTGGATTGTTTGGTGTGGTGGGTGAGAAAAGTGAGGAAAAGTGAGAAATATATATATTTTGAATTAGATGGGTTCATGTCGGACTCATGAGTTTGTGTTGGGTTTCTGAACAAAATCCCAATTTTTTCTTTATTTTTCGGTAACCAACGGCTACCTTACTATTTGTTTTAAATCTTCAAAATAGCAAGTTTGATTCGTGGTTTATATTATGTAGAAGTTTCTGGTTGATTTATGCATTAGAAAACTTAGGAAATGGGATGATTATGAAGTTATGATCGTCAATCTTAGAATTGGGATGTAATAGACCCTAGACAAAATCCACACCAAAACTCTTACACAAAGCATTTGGATTTGTGGGTTGAGTTTCTTAATCCTGAAAAATCGGATATCAAACTTAATAGAATCATTAGCGTCACATTTCCTACTCTACTATCACTCCATTCCATTTCTTGAGTATGCTATGCAACCAGACTAGAGTAATTATTTTTGTAGTGTTTTGTCTCTCTCTAAAATTAAGGATCAGATGTTTGTGTCTTTCATTTACAGCAAACAAGAAAAGGCAAGAGGAGGATACTTTGTCCGTGAATTCAGATGAAGAAAGGACTGGACGAGTTTGTGTTGCTAAATTGGTTGATTCAGATGGTAGAAGAATAGTTGTTCTGAGTGATGCTTCTAATGCTCATATTAAGACAATTGATGGCTCTTTGAGGTGCGATAAGAGGGATTTAGAGAAGAAAGATGTTAAAAATGCTGATATATGTAGGAAGCCGGCTAAAGATACAACTGATGATGTGATCGTTGAGGATGGCCTTGATATGAGTATGAAAACAGAAGAATTGGGCAATGCATCTCGAAGAGAACATGGAGATTTGAGTGCCGAATTTGGTTCCACAAGAACAAGTCGAAAATCAGAATGGATGGAAGAACGGAAAAGATGGGAGAATGGTGAAAGAGAGGGGTTTCGTAGACATCCAAGAACTGATCTTCAAGGTATGAGGTCTTCTATTTCAAATTATCCAGACGAGAGCCCATCAAATTACTATTTCGGTTATTCTCTCAGGGGTGGGGAACCATTGAGGAACGGTAATGATCTAGATGGAGCAAATAGAGTTTTGTACCTTGAACAAGACCCAAGTAAGCTTCTCAAGAAGCTGGATGAGCTGAACACGTCTATTTGTTTGAGACTGATATGTTGGTTGGAGATTTTATGCCTTGGATCCATTATTTAACAGTATAACATGTCATAAGCAATTTTTTTCTCTTTCTTCTTGCTTCGATGTATCCCTCCAATTTCCTTTTATACGTTAACTTGTTTAAAGGATTAAGGGTATGAGCTATAAGAGTGATATATTGTCATCTCTTCTCTGATTAGTAATGTTTTATTCTTTTGCCTCAGTTGACGCATATATGTTGAAGTCTTTAGTTGCTTGGACCATCTTTCTTCTTACACTTCATACATATTAGTAAGAGGAAGGAAGAAAAGAAATCCTGGAATTGTTTGATAAACAGAATCCAATTCTAGAAGGCATCGTTAAACTCATTAATTTTAATATTTTAAGGACAATTATATAAATAATTTATTTTAGTACTTTTATTTCTACTATTTTGTAAAAAAATTTATACATTAAATGACATCGCTGCAGCGGGTGTCCAGCTGGTTATAATCCTATATAGTGAAAATGTAGAAGAAGAAGAACACAAGTTGAGTGGTACACAATGCAAGAAGTAAGGCCAGCAACTAGAGTCACATTGGAATTAGGTTTAGTCATGAGAGAGCCATGCATGAGACATGGTCTTAGCATTGGAAGACCATGCATGAGACATGCTCAAAATTTAGTTCACTAAAAATGCAGGAGCTATTTCTTTAAATTCACCATAACCTTGCTTATTCTACCTACCTGTTTTTTGTTGCTCTTTCTATTCTTCTTCTTACTCATTTTACCACCTAGAATTCGAGATGTTTAATTAGATCCATTGGGATTGCTCCAGCACTAGCTCTTTCTATTCTTCTTCTTACTCATTTTACTATGTAGAATTCAAGATTTTTAGGTCAATTAGGATTGCTCCAGCCCTTTGCTTCTCTTCCTAGGAAAGCTGAGGGCTCAAACCTTTTTTTACAAAAAAAGAGACCCCAAGGAAGTTTGAAAAGTACACCAGATTCATCAATGGCCTGAGACGTGCCTATGTCGAGAATGAAGAAGACAAGCAGTGTCTAACAGAAATAACAAAACAATCGTCCAAACTTTTCAATCTTCCTTGGGGTCTCTTTTTTGTAAACAGGGTTTGAGCCCTCAGTTTTCCTCGGAAGGGAATTGCAAGTGCTCGAGCAATCCTAATGGATCTAAACGTACATCTTGAATTCTAGGTAGTAAAATGAGTAAGGGCAGGGCAAATAAAATACCATTTGTAGTGTAATATGTATGTTTTTTTATTATAAAAAAGTGTAGTATGTATTTGGTCTTGCTTGTCTATAGAGTCACCAATCTTCATCATCTTGCAAAGACAGAAAAACCAATAGCTTTCATTTTTTTAATTTGGTCAAAACACAATCGCTGTTTATCAAACCAAAACAGAAGTCTTTTGGTTTTATCAAAATACTTTCATCCTCATGAATTATTGGGAAGATAGTTAAAGATAAGAGCCTGTAATAGAATACATCATATGATAGAGAAAATATAGGTAGGGTTGCCATACTCGCATTTGCAACGTACGTGCTGAATGGATGGAAGGCTGAAAATGATGGATCTTTGAAGTACATTAATTAGAGCCCTCCACGGCATTTTCTCTACGACAACAACAAGCAGTCCATGTTGACTAATTACTTCTATACTATACACAACTGCTTATATTTGCTACTTTCCTTTGGTAAATAGTTGATTTTCTTTTTACCTTCAAATTTTACTATTTGTGTTTAAAATTAAGTTAAAGAACAAAATAGATTAAAAAGAGCCAAGTAAAAAATGCAATAAAAGAGATGTTGATGGGATGCTAATGTGATGTTATTTTCTTTGATGATGTTTTTCGGAAAGTTAATTTTTTGATCGATGTAATGGATGTTCAAGGTCACAGTGTTGAGGGGATGCAAATTCGATTCGTTTTCTTCCTAGCAATTACATAAATCCATCACTTAAAAAATGTCTTTCAAAATTCTCTACAATTATAATAGAATAAACCCCCCTTATTGAATACACTAGAATTTAGAGGGACATTTTATAAGTTCTTAAAACCTTGAAGAAGTCGTACTGAGTCACATCGATCTCTGGTGCATTGTCCTTGGCCTCCTAGGGAGGAGAGACCAGAGCTTATCGACGTTGAAGATGGGGCAGTAGAACTCATTGCGATTCAAGAAAGAAAGGGTCGGAGAGTGGCGATTGAGAAAAAAGACTGGCTGTTGAGAGAAGGATAAGGGCGATTGAGAGAGGGAGAGTGCATATAGGGTTGAGAACTTGAGAATAAAAGAGACCGAGAAATTGGATGCGCAGGGGATCGAACTTGGGAAGTTTGGTCGCGTGTTTTATTTCAACAATAACTAGCGTGTTATTTGGACTTTGGTCTCTGCAACTTTCAACTTTGGAAAGAAATTCAATTCTCACCTGCTATTTATACAATACTTTATAGAAAATGTTGTCTACTTTAAGAGAAAGAGTTAAGAAAAACACATTGTTAACACTTTTACATGATCATAGACGACGATTTTAGTCTAAATTGTCGTATCTCAGAATAAGATGTCATATTTAGCATAAATCGCTGTCTAATTAGTGACGTCTAACCCATAAATGGTATAGTGGCTACGCTTACAGGTCCCTTGCAAGATTGGCGTCCGACAATCATTCCGGGGCTCTTGAAGATGCCGGACAAGCTTTGGCATTAAATCCTCTCTATCATGAGGTGCACTTGCCATATAATTTCTCAATTCACCAAATCTTTACTCTCTAGAAGATGCAAACAGTAAAAGGAAGAAGGATACCTGAGCTTTCATATTTTCTTGATACATAAAAAAGTTTTTTGTATAATAGTTTGGTTGATGAATCCCAGCAAAAACCTTATAAAAGTTTTTTGCACATGTAATAGAAATGTATATAAATTCTTGAATGTCTTTAAATAGAATTTTATAAAAATTCCCAAAAGTTCAATATGGACCTTATAAATTCTATACAATTACATAAATTCATCACTTAAAAAATGTCTTTCAAAATTCTCTACAATTCTAATTGAATACACCCCTAAAGGTGTGTTTGGATGAAGAAGTTTAAGAATACCAAAAATTTATAAAATGATGGAATTAAAAATGAAGGAAATTAATTTGTCAGAATTTGTGAAGTTTCTTGTTTGGATAATATAAAAATAAAATGAAATTAAAAAAATAGAATTTAATGTTTACACATAAATTATAGTTATAAAGATGAAATTTGGGAAATGACACATCTTTATATAGAATTTAAAGTGGGGATTTGGGGCATCCAAATTCCTTATTTTGTTTTTTCTTGGAATTTCTAAATTTAATTTTTAAGAATCCACACAAGAGAATTAATGCACAGGAATTTCAAAATTTTGACTTTTTACAAAATCCCTTGTTATTTTCCATCATCCAAACATACCCTAATTGAATACACTAGAATTTAGAGGGACATTTTAAAAGTTCTAAAAATCCTCTACAATTTCAAATTGAATACATCTAGACTTTTTAAATTTCTTTTTAAACACTCAGAAATTCTCATTGAATATGACACAACCCGTCTCGGAAATAAAAGTAGAAATTTATTTTTGATTAAATATCTGGGAGTTACTGTTGGATTTAAGTAAAAGTTTCGGCTAAGGCACATAGATGGACTATCGTAAGGGCCCAAAAAGTGTAATTGGGCCGTGAATTAACGGTTGGATTTACAAAATTTACCTTTTTACCGTTGGAACTCCCCGAAGGCTCAAAAGTCACCTTTTGATCGAGAACTCCTTTCGGAATATTTCTTGCACCATTCGTAGGTCTCGAGCTTATGAGTATGTAGACAAGTGGCACACGGAAATCGGAGTTCGAACGAGAAAGTTACGGGTCTAAAACGATAAGGATGTATCGGTCATTTTGAAAAAGTTTAAACTATAAATAGTAACACTCTCTCTCCTCACGCTATTGGTCAGTCTCTTTTCTCTCTCCCTCTCTCTCTCTCTCATTCCCACGACTTCTCGCGAAATACACCCCCAAACGGCCTCACGGCCACCACCGATTGACGACGACCCAGAACATCCAGCCAATACCATTCTCTTCGTCTCACTCTCAGGAACCCAACCATACCAACAATCAGGGCTGACGACCATCGTACGCAGCACAACAAGCCACGGAAGAAAAGTGTCATTGCGCTTTCGAGGTGATTTCCGGCCACCACAAGCAATGGTTTCAATTTGGACCTCCGATTTGAATTCCTGGGAGTGAGTAGATAGTTTTAGACTGATTTGTAGTTTTGGTTAAGTGTTAGAGGAATTGGAAAAGCTTCAAAACCAGCCATTAATGGCAGTTTCTGGCTAGGCGCCGGAGAGGGTGACTAGCACGAGGTTAGGGGCGAGTAATCCATGTAGTCGCGGCCCAAAGTGAGGCAGAGGTAGGTGGGGGCGCGTTGGCCCCACTCTTGGGTCCCGGTAACTCGTACCCCATGTAATTCGATGTTTCGGAGCCGTTGGCGTAGGTTTCGGGTTCATCATAGTTCGTTTGAGGGTTATTTTAGATAGTTTTAGTTTCTTAGAACGCATTTCTAGTGCGTCTAAATTTTTGGGGATCGGGAGTTAGACTTAATAGTTTAAATGACCTATTTACTAATATTAATTAACTTATTTGCGAGGCATTATGATAATATAAAGTCCGAAGAGCTGTATGGATCAAGACAAAGCTCGTGGAGACTTATGAGAACAAGCACCTCGAAGTACGTGCAATAGTGGATCCTGTCGGGTGAGTTTTCCTTGACGTATTGTGAGTGGATTCCCATCCCTAAATCTATAATTATATATTGTTTATATGATTGCATGCTTGATGATTATGAAGTCATTAGAGTAACTATGGATTGTACTGTGATGGAATTATTTGGTTGTGAGGCTTACGAATGGTTGTTGGTTATATGTGTTATGTTGATGATAGAAACCATAGACGATGCCATGAGCTAAATTAGAGCCCGACATGTGTTGATAATTGTGATTTGGGAATAGAAATCCCTATGAAATATTGTTGATAATAGAAATTATATAGAATATGCCAAGGGGTCGACGTTAGGACCCATCATTTCTTGATTATGATATTTGATGGTTGTGAATCCTATGGAAGGTAAATTACTCTGGAATGAGTGTAAACTAACACTATAGTAGGGTATCTCGTGGGTAAATGTCGAGATCAGGATTTCGATATCGAATCACGAGTATGCGTGGATATTGATGTGAAACGAGGAATACAATGAATTCGATGATCGTGACAGATTGAGTATCGTATTGAGATGCTATCGCCGAGGAGTCATACCGGCTTATGTGTTCTACCGGATTAGCATGTGAGTCTGTGTCGAGATGCTAGGGTCGAGGAGTCATGCCGGCCTAGCACATGAGTCGGTGTTGAGATACTACAGCCGAGGCATACCGGCTCATTGGCGTCGTACTTGTCTGTAGGCTACAGACCAATCCTCCACGTGATCGTTCACCTCCGCTCGTTCTATACTAGTTAGTGACAGTCCTGTCTCCGAGCTCTTATGTGTCTGTGTGGTCCCAGAGCTCTTAGGGGGACTCGTGTTGATGGTGCTTGCACCCAGTCCTTCACGTGGTCATGGTACGAGCGAAGACACCCAGTCCTGTCACGTGCGCATGACTCGTGTGACTACAGTGCCATTGGGATACCTATTATGAGGATTGAGTCATGATGCCAACCAAGGATTATACTGGCTGATGATATGATATGATAGCCGAGGTAATATGCCGGCTTATGTGATATGATAACCGAGGTAACATGACAGCTTATGTGTTATGATAGCCGAGGGTCATGCCGGCTTATGTGTTCTGCCAGCCGAGGGTCATGCTGGCTGATGATATGATATGATAGCCGAGGGTCTTGCCGACTTATGTGTTATGTCAGTCGAGGGTCATGTCGGCTGATGATATGATATGATAGCCGAGGGTCATGCTGGCTTATATGTTATGCCAGACGAGTGTTATGCCGACTGATGATATGATATGATAACCGAGGGTTATGCCGGCTTATGATATGATGGTAGCTGAGAATTATGCTAGCTTATATATGTTATAAGGATAGCCGAGGGTATTGTCGACTTACGTAAAAGGATGATAGCTTAGAGTTATACCGGCTTACGATATAGCCGAAAGGCTTACCAGCTTATATGATATAGGGACAATTGTCATGAGTACGTTCGACGTACCAGTGAGGGTACGACGTACCAGTGAGGGTACGTTCATTATCAAGGTTTGTGGGTATGGTGTGGGCGGTGACCACAATTGATGAAATTATGGTTTGTATGGATGATGTGTCCTTGAGATGATCAATACCGTTAGAGAGAGAGACGATGATATCGAGATATTACTATTGATTTTATCCACGAGTTTGATGTGTCATCTTCCACGTGTGAAAACTTAATTGTGATTGGGTTGTACATGACAACTTGTTTGGTTGCTAGCCCTACAGGGTTATATTATTATTATATTGATTATACTGTTGAATACGAAATACTGTCACATGCGACGACCCAAATGCTAAGGTACCATGAAGGGTATCGATTATATGGTGAGTACAATATGGAGTCATGTACAATAAAGGTATGGAGAAGATGATATAATGGGTGAAATCTACTAGTATGAGTATGACTTCTGTTACCTAAGTTTTTACATTGAGGGGTTTGTATGTATTTTATGAACTGTATTTCATTGAGTTTTACTAGAGTTCACTCACCTCCATGTTTTATACCCCTCAGGTTACTAGAGAAGGTTCTTGGATAAGAGGAGGAAGTCACGTGATGACAGCTCTGACACCACCGTGAAGGGTTTAATAAGGTAACACTCGGTATAAGCTTTTATTGCTTTAATTATGATCATCATGCTCTGAGTTGTGTGTTGTCGCTGTGTAACGATAATTTAGAGTTTACTATTTACCTTGCACTAAGCTTCCTAAAATGCAACGTTTTAGTCAGGCTTTCGTCACCTGGACTCAGAGTCCAGGTGTCGATTGGCATCCCGGTATTCCGTTTATCTAGTTGGATTTTCGGAGCCGGGTGTAACAATTGGTATCAGAGCCAGGTTTTAGGAAATGACATTGGTTACGTACACTTGAACATAAATGTCGGTTTGACGTGTCATAGCATATTCTCGAAACAAGTTTTTGTGACCAAGTGTTAGTTAGTCTAGCCTACTATGGTTGGGAACATAGTTGGTAATCGATCAATGTAACGACTGGTATTTTAATTAGTGAAATTTTTCATGGATTGGTTGCATAAATTTGGACCAGGTTGGTTGTAATTTGATCTGGATTGTTTGGATATTAAATTAGAATTTAAAACCTTCGCCTGACATGTGGAAGACGGTATGGCCACTTTACAGGGGAGATTCTGCCAAATTCTCGGAAGAATTCTCATAGAGTCCTAGTTGGACTAGTAAGTGTATTTCAAGAATTGTTTCAAAGTTATCGGTGTTATCAGGCGGGAGTAGGCTTTTCACGGATTTCAAGGAAAAATTCAAAAGGGGTCATGGCAATCAAGGGTGAGATGCTTGAGTAACCTTGACCCCTCTTTTGAGGAATCCTGATGAAGTCCGGTCGAATTTTGCGTTTGGGTGGTGAAAACAAGTTGTAAGGCTCGTCTGGGTGGTGTGAACGAGTCAGTCGACGGTAAATTTGACGACTTAGGCTATAGTTGTCTTGCTGCTGAAGGTATTGTTTGGAGAAAAAAAGCCTAGAACATTGTGCCAACAGGTAACACCGTATCAAACTGAGCCAACAAATCAAGAAGAAGGACCTCAGCAGTCATATTATCAAACCAAGAGGATTCATGCCCCAAGGACTTGGTATACTCGGAGAGCATTACACTTAGTCCAGAATTGAATACTTGTAGGGATCACCCAGCTTCTCGGGAAGAGGATTCTCAACGAATTATTAACAATAAAAGACTGGCGACCATATTAGGGAAGTAGAACACCATATCGGAATACCAAGGTTCATGACGAGGACAAATGGTATACCAAGATTAGGGAAGCAGAACACCATATCGAAATGCCAAGCACCGAACCTTCCTCCGAAGTCGGAGAAGACGAGAAGGACCAAATGGAAGTGTTAAGATTTGGAATAAATAGTACATAGCTGCCAGGAGTTACTCGTGTCAGAAAAGGGTAGAATTAGTGAATTCCGTATAGTTGTCAGAGCTACAGACTTGGTAGTAGATGTGGCGACGACTCATATGAGCTATGGAAGTGGATCCTAACTCTCGTTAGTCACTCAAACACTTGAGATGAAAACTTCGAGTTTTGAAAGCACAGTGAGTGATACGAGTATACTCACGGAAGGGTTGATATAACATACGGATGGGATACATCTGATTGTCTTACAGTTTTGTGCAAGAGTATGTCGGTCAAAGTGTTAGTTACCCTATAAATTCCAAAGGTGAGTCCCGAACGCTCTTTCCTCCTCGGGAATGAAACACCCTAGTGAATTCATGGTTTCCATACCAGAACGGTAGAGCCGGGAACAGTGGGGACACAAAGGTCCAACAAGGGAATTGTAAGCGATCATTACAACATTTACAGCAGACTATGGTTAGTGGAACCTAAGTTGAATCGATTATCATGAGGTGTTGTAAACCTCCAAAAATTAAAGACTGAGTATAGGAATGAGCATTATTGAAGCAGTGCCTATAGGATGTTAATATGAACATAAGGGTGCCTATAATGTTATTTTCATTGTTGACCCTTATAGAATTCTTGTCGAGAAGAAAGAAAAAGAATGTCATTACTATTGTTGGCAACCAAACTCAGTAAAATGGTCCCTCTTTTGCACAATGGTTTGAGTAATCATACAAGGAGAATGAACCATGCTAGGAGACAAGTGAACGGTGTAACTTATGATGATGTTGACGCTGGTTCAAGAAAGGTCTCTTTGAAACGTTAAACACGACTCTGTAATGAACCTCGGAGAAAGATTATTATATCATGATGAGTATCCGAATCGGTGAAGAGTATCTGAATCAGTGAAGACCATCGAGATGATGGAAAATAATTAATGAGTACGCAGTGGAAGTGTTGAATTAGACCTAACTCATATGACTACGTACTGTGGAAATTGAAAGTTAAACATTCTACGCCTGAAATGTGGAAGCGGGAAATAGTAAGTGGTAGAAAGTGAGTAGAGATTTGAGAGTGGGATATTATGTGGCTAAACGAATTTTGAGGAAGAAATTCTTATAAGGGGGGGGGGGGGGGAGAAGATTGGCACTACCCGTCCTAGAAATAAAAATAGAAATTTATTTTTGATTAAATAATAGGCAGTTATGGCTGGATTTAAGTAAAATTTTGGGCTAAGGCACGTAGATGGACTATTGTGAGGGCCCAACGAGTGTAATTGGCTGTGAATTAAAGGTTGGATTTACAAAATTTACCATTTTACCCTTGAAAAAGCCGAAGGCTCGAAAGTTATTTTTTGATCGAGAATTTCTTTGAGAATTTTCCTTGCACCATTACGTAGATCTCGAGCTTACGAGTACGTAGACAAGTGGCACGTGAAAATTGGAGTTCAAACGAGACAGTTACGGGTCTAAAACGATCGGGATGTATCACTATTTTAGAAAAGTTTAAACTATAAATAGTAACACTCTCTCTCCTCACGATATTGGTCTATCTCTTTTCTCTTTCCCGCTCCATCTCGCAACTTCTCGCGAAAAACACCCCCAAACGGCCTCACGGGCACCGCAGATCGGCGGCGACCCAGTCCCTCTAGCCAATACTATTCTCTTTGTCTGACTCTCAGGAACCCAACCGTACCAACAATCGGGGCTGACGACCACCGTACGCGGCACATCAAGCTTTATAAGAAATGGATCACCGAGCCTTTCGAGGCGATTTTCGACCACCACAAGCAATGGTTTTCGATTTAGACCTCGAATTTGAATTCCTGGGAGTGAGTAGATAGTTTTAGACTATTAATTTGTATTTTTGGTTAAGTATTGGAGGAATTGGAAAAGCTTCAAAACCAGCCATTAATAGTGGTTTCCGGCCAGGTGCCGATGAGGGTGACTAGCGCGAGGTTTGGGGCGAGTAGCCCATGCAGTCGCGGCCCAAAGTGAGGCAGAGGAGAATGGGGGCGCGTGGGGGCTCGTGGGCCCCACTCTCAGCTTTCAGAAACTTGTGTCATTTGTAATTCAATGTTCCGGAGCCGTTGGCGTAGGTTTCGGGTCGATCATAGTTCGTTTGAGGGCTGTTTTAGATAGTTTTAGCCACTTAGAATGCGTTGCTAGAGCGTGTAAATTTTTGAGGATCGGGAGTTAAACATAATAGTTTGAATGACCTATTTGTTAATAGTAATTATCTTATTTGCTAGGTATAATGATAATGGAAAGTCCGAAGAGCCGTATGGATCGAGACGAAGCTCATGGGGACTTCTGGGAATGAGTGTCTCAAAGTACGTGCAATAGTGGATTCTGTTGGGTGAGTTCTCCCCGACGTACTGTGAGTGGATTCCCATCCCTAAATCTATAATTATATATTGTTTATATGATTGGATGCTTGATGATTATGCCGTGATTATAGTAACTGTGGATTGTATTGTGATGGAATTATTTGGTTGTGATGCTTAGGAATGGTTGTTGGTTATATGCAATGATGAAAATATCGTTTTTCACAGAAATATCGACAGTCAAATTTATGAAAATATTTGATGGATATTTCGATATCGATATCGTTCACGCTCAACAAAAAAATGTTGAAAATTTAGTCCAAAACTTGAAAATTTTGAATGAACTTTAAGGAAAAACTTAAGCACCCAATAATACTTATAGAAGACTAATACGGATACCATGGAAATTGGGGAAGATTTTTCTTCCCCCCTATTTTTATTCCAAGCCCCTTAAATACGGGTATATCCATGGAAATATCGTGGATATTGCAGATATTTTCATCCATGGTTATATGTGTTAGGTTGATGATAGAAACCATAGACGATGCCATGAGCTAAATTAGGGCCCGACATGTGTTGATAATTGTGATTTGGGAATAGAAATACCTATGAAATATTGTTGATAATTGAAATTATATAGAATATGCCAGGGGGTCGACGTTAGGACCCAACATTTCTTGAATATGATATTTGACGGTTGTGAATCGTATGGAAGGTAAATTATTCCGAAATGAGTATAAACTAACACTATAGTAGGGTATCTAGAGGGTAAATATCGAGATCAGGATTTCGATATCGAATCACGAGTATGGGTGGATATCAATGTGAAATGAGGAATACGATGAATTCGATGATCGAGACATATTGAGTACCATATTGATACGCTATCGCCGAGGAGTCATGCTAGCTTAGAATGTGAGTCAGTGTCGAGATGCTAGGGCCGAGGAGTCATGCCGGCCTAGCACATGAGTCGATGTTGAGATATTATGACCGAGGCATGCCGGCTTAGTTCACGTGTCATGTGTCTGTGTCGTGAGTCATGTCGAGTCATGTTGGGTCGTATGTCAGTGATGAGTCATGGTATTCCCATATGGTGGTTGCTAGTGTCGTACTTGTCTGAAGGCCACATACCTGTCCTCCACGTGATCATTTACCTGCGTTCGCTTTGTACTAGTTAAACAGCGACAGTCCTATCCCTGAGCTCTTATGAGTGTGTGTGGTCCCAGAGCTCCTCAGGGACTCGTGTTGGTGGTGCTTGCACCCAGTCCTTCACGTGGTCGTGGTACGAGCGAAAACACTCAATCATGTCACGTGAGCGTGACTCGTGCGACTACAATGCCATTGTGATACCTATTATGATGATTTAGTCATGATGCCAGCCGAGGATTATGCATGTTGATGATATGATATGATAGCCAAGGTAACATGCCGGCTTATGTGATATGATAGCCGAGGGTTATGCCGACTTATGTGTTCTACCAGCTAAGGGTCATGCCGCCTGATGATATGATATGATAGCCGAGGGTCATGCATGCTTATTAGTTATGCCACCGAGGATCATGTCGGCTGATGATATAATATGATAGCCGAGGGTCATGTCTGCTTATGTTTTATGCCAACCGAGGGTCATGCTGATGATATGATATGATAACCGAGGGTTATGTCGGCTTATGATATGATGGTAGTCGAGGATTATTCTGGCTTATATGTTATGAGGATAACTAAGGGTATTGTCGGCTTACGTAATATGATGATGGCCGAGAGTTATACTGGTTTACGTTATAAAGATATAGGATAGTCGAGGGGCTTACCAGCTTATATGATATGGTGACGGTTGTCATGAGTAGCGATTAAAATCGACGTACCAATGAGGGTACGTTCGTTATCAAGGTCAGTGGGTATGGTGTGGGCGGTGACCCCGATTGATGGGATTATGGTTTGTATGGACAATGTGTCATTGAGATGATCGATACCGTCAGAGAGAGAGATAGACGATGATATCGAGATATTACTATTGATTTTATCCACGAGTTGGATGTGTCATCTTCCACGTGTGAAAACTTAATTGGATTGGGTTGTACATGACAACCTGTTTGGTTGCTAGCCCTACGAGGTTATATTATTATTATATTGATTACACTGTTGAGTACGAAATATTGTCACAGGCGACGACCCAAATGCTAAGGTACCTTGAAGGGTATCGGTTATATGGTGAGTACAATATGGAGTCATGTGCGATACATGTATGGAGAAGATGGTATAATAGGTGAAATCTACGGGTATGAATGTGACTCTTGTTACCTAAGTTTTTACATTGAGGGGTTTGTATGTATTTGATGAACTGTATTTCATTGAGTTTTACTAGGGTTCACTCACCTCCCTATTTTATACCCCTCAGATTACTGGAGAAGGTTATTGGATAAGAGGAGGAAGTCTCGTGATGACAGCTCTAACACCACCGTGAATGGTGTAATAAGGTAATAATCAGTTTAAGCTTTTGATGCTTTAATTATGATCATCGTGCTCTTTAATTATGCTTTGAGTTGTCCGATGTTGCGGTGTAACGGTAATTTAGAGTTTATTATTTTACCTTGCACTAAGCTTCCTAAAACACAACGTTTTAGTTAGGCTTTCGTCACCTGATCTCAGCGTCTAGGTGTCAGCCGGCATCCGAGTATTCCTGTTATCTAGTTGGATTTCCAGAACGGGATGTAACAGAATACATGTGAATTTTATCTCAGCGTCTAGGTGTCAGCCGGCATCCGAGTATTCCTGTTATCTAGTTGGATTTCCAGAACGGGATGTAACAGAATACATGTGAATTTTAATAGCTTTTAAAATCCTCTATAATTCTAAATTGAATACAAACACCCCACTCCCCACCACCCCCCCCCCCCCCCCCCCCCCCCCCCCAGAATAAAATGCTAGTTGAACTAGTTTTGTTAAAAATAAAAGATAGAAATAAGTTTAAGACGAGAATAACGATTGACCTCCATCAAGAAAGAAATAATAATATGAAAGATTACAAAATATTTTCACATGTAAGCTCAATGATGGAGCCATTAAGGGGCCAGGAGGTGCATGGCCCCCCAACTCCAATTTTTTTTTTATTCGCTTGGTTTATATATATATAATATATAATAATTAGGTTATATTTTAGATATTTGTTATAGAATACTAAATATATTTGGATATTTTTATCTACAATGTATAACAAGCTTACTTTATCTTGTAATTTTCTACTAAATTTGTTATGTATTTAAAAAGAAATATATTTTATATATGATACTGCATTAATTTACCATTTATACATTTAAAATTTCTAAATTTTAAACTGTTTTTGGTTTTGTTTGCCTCTTTTTTTAATATCTTTTTTCTAACTACAAATATTCCTAAAATATATTTACTCCATACACTAATTTACCATTTATACATTTAAAATTTCTAAATTTTTAACTATTCTTTGCCTTATGCTTTTGTTAATTTCTTTCTTTTCTTTTTCTAACTACAAATATTCCTAAAATATATTTACTCCAATTTTTTTCTCCCCTTTATATTTATGTATATAATATATAATAATTAGGTTATATTTTAGATATTTATCATAAAATAATAAATATATTTGGATCTTTTTATCTACAATGTATAACAAGCTTACTTTCTCTAGTAATTTTGTACTAATTTGTTTTATGTATTTAAAATAAAATTATTTTATATTTGATACCATTCTAATTTCCGATTTATACATTTCAAATTTCTAAATTTTCAACCGCTCTTTGCCTTATTTGTCTATTTTGTTAATTTCTTTCTTTTCTTTTTCTAACTACAAATATTCGTAAAATATATTTACTCCATATTTCCAAAGGGTTTTGTTTTTAATTTCTATTTCCCTACTTATTATTTTTTTCATTTTTGAATGTTTACAGTAATAATGGAGCTTATGAACTTTCTTAAATTATTATTTTATTAAAATTAAGATTATGAATATATGACTCTCATAGTGTACATGATTTATGCAAATACATTGAACAAAAAAAAGTCGCGAAACAATTTTTTTTTTTTTTAAGAAACCTCTAAGAAATGCCCTTGAAAATTTATTAAAATGTGAAATTTTGTACAAACATGCTTGTAAATTTGTGATAATTAATAAATAAAAATATCATCAATTAAGAGTATTTGTAAAATAAAAAAAATAGTTAGAATCCTCATAATGTTAAATTCTAGCTACGCCAATGTGCAAGTTTATTAATAAAAAAATTAAGTAAACATTTTATATACATTAGACTTTTTGACCATGGAATATATTTGACTTATTACATAAAATCCAAACAGAACACGCCACTTATTCTCAAAATGCAGAAAAAATTACAATTTACCCCAATAACAGTAATACCGTTAAAAATATTGCATAATTCGTTCATACCGTTACTAACATCGTTAAAGATGGTTATGTGACATGGTATTTTAGTCATTTTGGTCATTAGCTCTTTCATCCATCATCTCAAACAAATCCCACAAAGAAAATGATGAATTGGGCACCAAACACCGGGCATCATCATCTCTTCCCAAATCATGCTTGCACAATCTCCGCTCCCTTCTCTTGTCTCCGCCTCACAAGCACCGCCACCACTTCCACTCCCCCTCAAATATAAAACATTAAAAACCTCCATAGCAGACTTCCAGTTCCCATATTTCACAAGGTGCTCAATCATCACTGTATATGTTCGACTATTCGGAATTTCCCCTTCTTCAATCATCATATAAAACACCCTCACTGCCTCAGAGTCTTTTACCCATTTGGAGATTTATCTCCCAAATTTGGGAGATTCGAATCCGATGTCCCTCTTCGATGCTTTAATGGTACCTCACTCATGTACTTTGAAGAAACCTCCATGCCCAATTTCCTCGAATTCGAACCCGGACACATATTCGGAGACCCGGTACCCGGCGTGCCGGAATAGCCATCGCTGTACTCCGATCCCGAGTCAACAGTATTGGAAAAATTATCAGAAATTCACCGAGAATATTTCTTGTTTAGAGTATTTTCGTCCACCGAAAATCTCCGAGGAGCAACCGAATTGGAATTACTCGAGAACTTACTGGAAGACAACGATGAAGAATTAGATTGACCAGGAAACTTGTCTTCCAGTGTATCTCATCGACCCACCAATTACGGGTTTGTGGTTTGCTTTGGCGATTTCCTTCTCATTCTCGAAGGAGCTTCTCTGTCTGTCAAAGATTGAATTTTTAAGCTAGATACAATCTTTGCGCTTGTCCTTTCCGAGATGGTCTGCTAGAGTATCGAGCTTCTTGTTCGATGAAGTTGAAGAGGGCCATGGTCCTCAAATTGGACCCGAGTCTTCGAGCTGCGTTTTGGGTTATCGGGTTTCGGAAAAAGGGGAAACGGATTTGCGCCGGACCGGCGAGATGAAGAGTTGCAGAGAAAGAAAGCGTTTGATTAATTTTGAATTTATTTGAGTTTTGACAATGTTTGCGTTTTTTGGGAAAGAGATGAGACCAAAAACAAAATAATCAAGAAATGTGTCATTTGCTAGAGTTGGGAAGAGATGATGATGCCCAGGTGTTTCGTGCCCAATTCATCATCTTCTTTCCGAGATTTGTTTGAGACGATGGATGAAGGAGGTAATGACCAAAATAATTAAAAGATCCTGCCACATAAATCATCTTTAACGATCTTAATAACGATGAGAGCGAAATAGTATAACATTTCTAACGATATTATTATTTATAATGTAAATTAACGTAAATTATAATTTTTGCTACATTTTGGGAATGAGTTGTATATTCTTAATGCATTTTAAGTAATAAATCAATATATTTTGATATAAAATTGAAGTAGTTAAAACAATTCAGCAATGTTTTTTATTTTTTATTTCTTTTATGAATAGCAATACAAACAAAATTAAGTCCTTTTAAGTAAGGAGGAGGATAGAGAATGAAATAATTTCTAAAATTTCACTAGAAGCCAAAATTTTCAACTATTTTATGACATAGGGAGAATTATTGGAGAATATGAGTTGTCAAAATAACTTTGTAACTACTTAACCTAAAAATTAGCAAAAAATGGAGATTATTTTTGGAGATGCAATTTTAGCTAGTTTGCTAGTTTGCTCCGATAATGTGTAAATGGAGATTATATGTAGAGGTTGATATTTTTTTTTGGTAATACAACGAGGTGTCCCCATACTTAAAGAGTATGATTAAGTCTCTGTTCGGAATGCGGCTTGATCTAGCCATAAAATAGTTTTAGTAAATTTCAAACTCATGCCAGTTAATAGAGGTTGATATTACAGATGAAATTTCGAGTTACCCTTTTTCATAGGTAATTAATTTTTACACTTTCATATTTTTCTCATGTATTTGTTAGCTGTCTGACTAAGTAAATTACAGTAAAATTAATAGACAAAACAATTGAGAAGTGAAGAAGAAGAAAAATAGAATATAAAAATCATTTTCTTTTAATATTATAAGTGAAAAGACAATGTATCCTATTCAATTATAACCAATAAAATTTCTTTGAAAAAGAAACATATTACAATGTGTTCTGTAACAATATTACTCAATTATAGATAGACTACTAACTAATTCTTAATAAGATTGTATTTTACTTAAAAGTTGAAATATGACAATTCTTTATTCTTAGAAAAGTTGCTTCTGCTGTATTTTCTTAACAAACAGTTGTACATTAAAGCAGTTAAACGTTTGGTAAAATTTATTTGTGATTATGAAAAGTAGTGTCAAAGTGTTTGGTAAATTTTAGTGTAAAATTTTGTCAAACGTGGATAATGATTAAAATAGACATAATATTAAAAGTGTAATAGTTAGTCGTGGAGGTGGTGGTCGGTGGTGGAGATGGTGGCCGATGGTGGAGGTGGAGGAGGAGGTGGAGGTGATGGTGATGGTGATAGTGGTGAAGGTAATGGCGGTGGTGGTGGTGGTGATGAAGTTGAAGATGGTGGTGGTGGTCGGTGGTGGAGATGGTGGCCGATGGTGGAGGTGGAGGAGGAGGTGGAGGTGATGGTGATGGTGATAGTGGTGAAGGTAATGGCGGTGGTGGTGGTGGTGATGAAGTTGAAGATGGTGGTGGTGGTGGTGGTGATGGTGGTGGATGTGGGTGGCAATAGATGAGGAGGTGGAGGTAAGGGTAAAAGAGATGGTGGAGGTGGTGGAGGTGGCAATGGTGTCTGAAAAGGTGGTCGTGACGGCGACAGTTGTGGCCGTTGGGTGGTTGCGGTGATGTGGTGGCGTCGATGTTGGTGATGGTTGAGGAAGTGGAGATTGAGGGAATGGGTGGTGATAGAAGAGGTGGAGGTATGGGTGAAAGAGGTGGTGGTGGTAGTTGTGGCGGCGACGAAGTAGGTTTGAGCATGAGGTGGTGGTTAACTTCTTTACCAAAAAAGAAATATGCGTGAGAAATATAATGATAAGTGAACGATAATATTTTTAGAAATTAATTTAGAGATTAAAAGAAGTGAAAATTTTCATTCTATGATTTCATTCACTTTTTTCTGAAAGCAGTTTTCAAAAGCAACCTATATGCTTATTTTAAAAGTTGATGTTAAAAGTCTACTGCTTTTCAAAAAAGCAATTTTTTTTTTTCATTTTAGCAAACATTTTGGTAGTGCTTTACTTTCAAATGAATAAGTTTTTTAAGACAAAAAACAATACCAAACGGGGCCTTAATTATCTTGTTTTAAGTTGGATTGTTCTTACATTACTCCTTAAAATGAACAAGTGAAAAAGAAAAAAGATTATAAGTGGGAATAATGTTTTCATAAAATAGAAAGGAAAAAAAAACTACTAAATAGGGATTAAAAGCTTCAAAGGTTACTCTTTTTCCTAATCCAAAACCCTAGCCTCCTCTCCAAAAGAAATCTTCCTTCAAAAACTTTTTCTTCGACTGATATTCTTCGAGTCCATGGGGCTTTCCCATGGTACCCATAGGGAAGTAGTGAATAAACCGGATAATCCAACCGGTCTTGGTGTCGATTTTACCGAAGTTTATTCGTCTTCATGCTTCATTTTCTCGTTTATCGTCATGGTGTCGATCATGGTCACATGTTTTGGCGTCCAGATGGGTCAGGTTGCCGGTGAAACTCTTGTCTTCAGGAGCTTGAGGGTTTTGACTCGTGATGCGACATGATGAGTTTTGATTGATCCATCGCAGTCCTCCATTGGTGGTGTGGTGTCAATCATGGTGGATTGAAACATCTGCGATATGGTGATGGACAATATCCTCGTAATCTTCGAAATTCCGCGGAGACGGCAATAATAGAAGTGATAGACAACGATAACGGTGGAAGTGACCCATTTGTACATTTTGTTGGGTTATTTATTTATTTTCTTTTTAGTTTGCTTTGTACAAATAAGTCCAGCGGCTTTTATTTTGAGTTGGTTGTGTTAGGTTTTCCCTTTTGTGGGATTGCAAAGATTAATTGTTTGTACAGTAATGTCTTTGATGATACTTAGGGGATTCAAGTTATATTATTTTGTGCGTCATTCCCGCTAGATCGTTTCGACATATATCGAACCTGATTACTGGAGGTATTTACCCATATTTGTCGTCAAACTTTTACAGTCTAGCTTGTCTTTGCTTTGTATATTTGTTTAATCAATGAAATTTCGTATATTCTCAAAAAAAATTTAAAGGTTGTTTGAGTAATTATTATGGTAGTTAGGGATTAGGAAGTTTCAAAAATATAATTAGGGTGATTTTGAATAAATATTGTTATTGTCAATGATTATTCAATGGATACCTCCCAATTATTCATGGCAAGTTGAAGTAGTTAGTGCATTTGTTTGGTGGCAAGTAATTAGATTTTAAGCCTTGATTTTACGCCTAGATTTTACGCCAAGCTCATTTAACCATGATGTCAGTCATGACTCACCGTACTATGTTTTTTAAATAAGCTCATTTAACCATGATGTCAGTCATGACTCACCGTACTATGTTTTTTAAATAATGAGAAATTCTGAAGATTTTTTTGCCTACCATAATTCTAATACAAGAGCTGATATAAGCACCTAAAATAAAATAACAATACCGCTTAAAATTCTAAACAAGTTTTCTCATGAAATAACAACACTGAAGTTCTCAAGATTATTTGTGTTTCTGCTACTTTTATCCGTATTCATTTATGTAAAAAATTATGCAGTTTTATTAAACAAAAAATAAAAAATAAACCTTTTCATAATAATTTTAATTTCAACATGTTTAACTTAGAAAAAATATTACATTATTATGGCGATACTTTGAGTATTGATTTTATATTTTATAAAATTTAAATTAGGGACCTCCCGCTATAATCATGAATGAAAATATCCGCAATATGTTTGTAGATATATCGGTATTTTGGATTCTCGGCATAAAAATAGGGGAGGAAAATATCCGCGAGATTTTCGTGGATATCCGTATTTTTGGAGTCTCGGCCTAAAAATAAGGGGGAAAGAACAATTTTCACAATATATTGATATTTCGCGCAAAGCTTTTACTAAAGTTTCATTCAAAATTTTCAACATTTTTGTTAAGCATGAACGATATCGATATCAATATCAATATCAATATCGAAATAACCGTCAATATTTTTATAAATTTGACTATCGATATTTTCGTGAAAAATAATATTTTCGCCGTAATCTATATTACAATACAAATGGGGAAAAACACCATTACGTATAGTAATAAGTAGAATATTAATAGACATTTTAAATTCAAGTTTCTCTTTTTCGTGATAATTTAAAACATTGAAACCCTAAAATTAATGACATTGTTCTAAACATTACAACCATACAACTCCAAGACACATGTCGAATATCCAAAGATTCCATGAAGTTCATGCCAAATCAGTAAGGATATCACCTTCCAATTTAAAAAAATATATCATTCTTAAAAAAATAACAATAATTTGCAAGTGACAAAACACATGAGGACATCGTCGGGCGCACCTATTCTGCGTATTCTTGTAGCGCATGCGTCTCTAAAACGTGATAAAATAAAATAAAGAAGTGTCGTCTTGTCATGTGATTGGCTGGTCCACCTGAACCTTCCTTTGTATCATACCAGCTCAGCATCCTTCTCTGATTAACAAATTTTCACACGTCGGATAGATGAGTTTACACTTGAAACAAACTTCAAATTTCAGTGCCACAAGCTTCTTATCAAGAAATCTATACTGCACTAAAAATTTAAAATGTTAAGGTGATAGTTTTTTTTCATATTTATAATATAAATAAGAGGGCAATTATTACTCTCTGCTTTATATCATGTAATAAATTTATATTTAATTTTTTAAATATTACAATTACCTTTATAAATTCTTCAAAATGTGATATATTGGTTATTTCGTTAAATTTTTTTATTTCAACGTTCGTTAGATACTGACATTTTATTTATAGATTCCACCTTACAATGTTATCATTAAAATGGGCAAATAGAAATATATGCCATTTTAATGAGGTTGATAACAGTTGAAAAATGAGATTCACATATGCCACGTTAGCACCTCACACAATTTGGGATGAAAAGTTTACCGGATGAGCCAAGATGTCACATTTTGAAGGATCCAAAATGTCTCAAAGATATAAATTATAGGATAATAAAATATATTTTTTTCCTAAATAATATGTTAGATATATTTCCTTTATAAGTATAATAAGCAAAAAAACACGTATTATAATTTCATAAAATGAATTTGTTAAAAATATGATTTTTAATTTTTGCTACTAAAGGAAAACAAAGACAACAAGGTAAAACCTCCAAGACATCCCCCATTCAGGAGGTCAAAGCGCCAAACTGGAACGGCTTCCTTCGGGATTGCGCGACTAATCCTTCCAAGTTGAAAGTCGTGGACTTCTACTGCTCTACAATTGTGATTTGTCTGAATATAAATAAGTGAAGGATCTGGAGGCTACTACTTAATTACTTATGCAAAGCTCTTTTCTTTTCTACGTTTGTCAAGACTGGGCAATTGCCAATTTTGGACGCTTTCTTTTTCCTTGCTTAAGGTGGCAAACAGACTACTTTGAGAGAAAGAGGGGTTCAACTTAGCTTTAAGCCTCCTGGGTTTTTATTTCAGACCCGATTTGGGATTGTTGTTTGGCTGGTGAGTTTAGTTTTTCGGCAGAGTTGAAGTTTAAAGGCATTAATGGTTCTTTTGGATGCAAACTCCGTGTTCTTAATCTGCAAAGATGCAGCTGGAATTGCAGGTGTCATTATTCTCTTAATCTTTTTTTTGAAATTTGGGTTTTTCTTGTGAGCATTGTTTGAATTGTTCCTGTTTCAGCCTTTGATTTCTCCTAAACAATGAATGGAGAACCCATTAAAGTTGAGGATCTTTTTGGCTTTTGTTCTTCATACTTCAATTTCTTATTGTTCTGGCATTGTTGTAAAAGCAAAGGAAGCCGTTTTTTAGTTTATGATATTTCAGTAGGTTAATTTTGGTGGGAAAATATTGGCTCTGCTGAATGAAGGATGAGGAGATTGTTGATTTCTAGTCAAGTGGGCAAAAGTCTTCATATTGGTTCAGCTGTCCACATTATAATTTGATTTTAGGAGTGTTAGTTCAAAATCGTTATCCATTAAGGGTTATTAAATTGGAAAAGGCATTCATGTTATCTTATAGTGATTAGAGAGAACTATAAATCTTTGAAACCGATTGTTTGTGCATCTTCAAAACACAATTTTCCGGTGCCCCAAATTTTTATGTGGAAGTCAATGCATTAGCAGTGACAAGAAAGCAACTTGATTGTAGTTTCATGTGTTTTTCTTGACTGGTTTCTGTTTAAAATGTCTTCCTTTGCTTGTCCTTGATTGGTTTCCAACTGTGCATCCAACTCTTTTAACAAGTAATTACATTCAAATGTTAGCTTGACTGAAAGCTTTTGTGTTTTCTGCTTACTCTAAACTAAGCTGTTGAACTCAGAAATGGGGGATTAGTCTAATGGATACTCCTTTTTGGAGGAAAACCGCTGACGTGTTATAATGTTGGAGTTCTTGAACGACAGATCTGCATTGCAGATGCTTTAATATCTGTTTTATATATTCAAATGCCACTAATTTGTGGCGGACTAAAACAGAATGTTGGTATTAGACTACAATTTTAAGTGTTAAGGCTGGGACATTTGAGCAAATTATGTCTTCAAACTTCAATAGGAAATCTTAACAAGAATTCTTCCCCACCATTTCAAATTCAGATGAATTGTCATATAGCATTGGGAATTTGGGATAAGCACATACATGTATACACTATTTTGTATCATCTTAGTAGTGTGATGCCTGTCAGTGTAACTTTTGCCTCAACACAGCTAATCGTGTTGATTTATGGTCAACTTGATCAACAACCTGTAATGCTCTGTGATGTCTCACATATGAGGGTTTCCCAATGAAGCTTATTTTTAATTTTTGTTTCAGGGAACATCTTTGCTTTTGGGCTGTTTGTTTCACCAATGTAAGTTTTATCCGGCTTGGTAATGCTTTGATGTCAGAAGGATTTTGCGTTTCATTTACTGACCACTTTCTGTTTTAATGACTTAATTTTCTTACTTTCAGACACACATTTCGAAGAATTATTAGAAACGGTTCCACTGAAGAGTTCTCAGGGCTTCCATACATATATGCCCTATTGAACTGCTTGATCTGCTTGTGGTATGGAACGCCTCTTATATCTTCTGATAACGTGTTGCTAATGACAGTCAATTCCGCTGGTGCAGTGTTTCAATTAGTCTACATAACCCTCTTCATAATATATGCTGAGAAATCGAAAAAGGTTACACATCTCTTTGAGACTAGTCACAATTTTTGCTTCTGATGAAGCTTCTGAAACCCTTTTATGTTCTAAGCTCTTTGTGTTGCTTCCAGGTGAGGATGCTCGGATTGCTGGTGGCTGTTTTTGGTCTATTTGCAATCATAGTGTTCGGGAGCTTGCAAATTAATGACCTTGTTATACGCCAGTTGGTTGTTGGGCTGCTCACTTGTATTTCTCTCATATCAATGTTTGCATCTCCATTGTTTATAATTGTACGTTCATCCAAAGCATATGTGATCCTGTCTTCATTGATTATGTTTGTGTTACTTTATTTACTTTGTTATATTTTTGCAGAACTTGGTGATCCGGACAAAGAGTGTCGAATTTATGCCATTTTATCTCTCCCTTTCCACCTTCCTAATGAGCACCTCTTTCTTTCTTTATGGACTTTTCAATTATGATCTCTTCATTTATGTAAGATTCTTCTGCGCATTTTCACGATTTTTTTACAAACTTATTTGGAACTGTCAAGTCAGAATAGCATTCCTAGTTTCCGATGTATAGCAGTTTCTTTCTGCTTGAATTTCAGGTCCCAAATGGGATAGGAACCATTTTGGGGATCGTACAATTAGCGTTGTACTTCTACTACAAGGATTCAAAAGAAGACTCCAAAGAACCCTTGATAGTTTCATATGCATGAACAAGTTTTTCCAAAGTTAACATGTGTTTTTTATTTGAAGTAAGTGTTATATTCTCCCTATTTTATGTCATTCTGGGCGTCAAATTTATCGAAAATATATGATATGATCAAATTTTCATGCCAAACCTTTCGAATTCATCCCTGACTACCCTTTTCTCTTTTTGTTAAATAGGTGAGAGCAAAAGTTATATTGGCATAACAAGGCAAAATGATTGAAGTGAAGAGTGGTGTGTGATTACCTACTTCAAAACTTAAAGTATGTTCTTCATCCTTTTGAAGCTCCTCTATGCCTCATTCGGTCTCCCTTCCTTCATCTTCCGTGTCTATCTGTGAAATGCATCTTCGTGCATCATAGATTGTGGAAAAGTTTGTCAATCTATTTTTTGCCATGTTAATCTGTATCATTTGAATTTGTACGAGTTCAAGAATGTTATCGTTTCATCCTTCCTACAATTCTACATCAAGTTGAAACCTGAAAAGCCCTTTTTATATGGCTTTAGATACTAAAGGTCCACATATGAAATGCACCCTGCCTTATTCGTACAATCGATACACTGCCGGGTGGCTTCAATTTCAATTTCCTTTCTCCAGGTCCTTTGGAAAATGTAATCTGTGACCCTGTGATTATATTTGTACCTACCTGCTTCAGAATGAATCATGCACTAAGTTTCTCTTCACGTTGTGTTAAAATTTCCTATAGTATTCTGATTTCTAGGCTTTGGTGTATGATAGCATAAAGGTTAACATGTTTAATACATTCAGCAGAAACAAGATCTTGCATATCTTTACTGCTAAGCTTTCAGAGAAATTTATTGGTTAATCAATGGAGTTTCAAATTAGAGAAATTTGTTATAGATTTTCATTGAACATGGTCACCATTGTGCATCAATGGGTAGCGATTTTCACTCATTTCTATCCTCTGATTTCGTTTACTCAATTATCAAAGCACAAAAAGAGAGAAAAATGAGAGAATGAAAATCGTGCGCTATGTGTAGCTTTCTTCCCCTTATATTTCATTGTCATTGTCTGCATTATGTTGTACAGTACTTCTAGTGATAGCTAATTGAATTCGCACGGTTGAATTCAAATTCATGTCGTTTCTTTTTTTTGTGTGGCATGAAGTTCATGTTTTGTCTTGATTTTCCCTTGTCAAAATGTGGGTTGTCCCACTTATGTAGGTGCACCTAATTAAAAAGTAGCATATAATTGCTCATCATGAAAAATGAAAGGGAAAAAGTGCTACAACTGTGCACATAAAGGGTGATTATATGTATTGCAGCAGATGACTGGTCCACATTACATTACAAATGAAACCCTCTATCAGTACTACTCTCTTTTGTAAAAACTATTTCAAACATTCTTCTGTCAAGAAAATTACAGCAAGTCCCTCAAAGTTGTTCTTGTAACACCACCTGTCTTTTCCTGCACATATAAACAACGAACAATTGGTGATTGAGAGAAGAAAAAAGAGAGCAGACAAACAAAGAGTACTCTTGGGTCTAAATTTACAGAGAGCAGACAACCTAAAGTATTCGCTGGATTTACATTATTTCTAGAAGGAATCACATAGTAAGCTGGACCAATGTGGAGTCGGATGAATAAAATTATAGGCCATTAACTAGATTTCAATCATCTAGCAATATGATTCAATGTTTTTATATAATCGTTTTTGAATTTCAATCCCAGTGCAGAGACGAGAATTCAAATTCGGAACATCATATATGTAAAAAAACCACACATTTATTTTAGTTAATCTGACTACACCAAAAAACACACAAAAAGCAACTCCAACTATTCTATTTTTAAATGGAAATTAAAACTATTTTGGGGAGAAATGATTTACCTTGTTTATGGTAGTTTGGTTGTGGGAGTCACAAAGAGGCTGGCCTCTTTCATCATAGAGAATAAGTCCACTGAATCTTGGAAGCTCACATTTCTCCCCCATAAGTATCGGCCTCTGCCACACAGGAGAATCCGAGTTATGACTTCGCCACCCCACCGCCGCCGCCACCTCAACCTCACCAACCCTCTTGTCCAGCAGCGGCCGCGGCGTCTCTCTCCAGCTCCCGCCCTTCTGCCTGCTCTCCTCCCACTTGCTGCCCCTACTCCACCGCACCGAACCCGCCAACGCCCTCTTTATCGACCCCCACCCGCAACTCGGCTCAGACGACGTCGTCCACTTGGAACCCATAATAATTCTCTGATTATGATCTTGCTGGCTGCTGCTGAGCTGCTGCTCTTGCTTTCTCTGAGCCTTTTTAATCCAAACCGTGGTGGCCATGCAAAGAGCAATGACGGCAAAGGCAGCAGAGACCAATAGGAGAAAGGCTTCTTGGGTCGATGGCTTCCACCTGGCTTCTAAATCCCACAGAGCGTCCATATATGAGCTAGGTAGGCTAAATAATTTCCTTTTGTAGATATAAATTAACGTACAGTATGAGAGAATATTTAGAAAGGTGTAAGGGAATGATTTGTATTTGGGTATAAGATACGTAGAAAATAGCTAGAAAGGTCAAAGTCATAATAATTTTCTGCATTCATGGTTTAGGGTTCACGTGAGGTCCACCGTTAGCTGGGGCCTGGGGGGGTTTAATTCGGGAAGCCATGCATGCAGGACTAGCTAGGGTTTGCTGAGGAAAGGGAGGGCTAGCTCGTGCTTTGGTTTTGTGGTTTTATATATATAACCGTTGGGGAAATAAGAATACGAATGGCTTCACCGATGGAGGATGATAAAGACAGTCACGAGGTCTTCAAGGTTGTTATTAAACTCTATATTAATTAATTAAACATGACCTCTCTATCTCTTTGTGTACGTACGTAGATCGTGTACTCATACATGTTTACCAACACAGTTTAGAATGGTACATATATATTATATATATATATATGTTGATCTGGAATTATTTTGCAATTTTGATATATACATATATGGCTCTCTAAACAACGGATTTCTTCGACGTGTGTATCTAATACAAACTGAGAGATTAATTATTTGACATTTGTTGGTGGGATATGTGACATGAGCATCACAGTGAATAAGGTCATATTCATATAGTCATATATATATATATGCTAGCCGGAGTCAATGAAAGGATATATATGTTACAAAAATACAAATTAAGCAAGGGCTCATGAGAGTGTCAAATCTCAAAAGTTTGTTCCAAACATCGACTACTCAACGGATTGAATGTGGTGGTTCCATCCGCCTTATGCTTGCCTTCTGCTTGCATTAAGTGATGTTTAATTTGATTGATTTGATACATGGTTGACGTGTATGAGATATAATGAATTATTTTTTCTTTGTTAAGATAATATTTAGATTCAAACTAGGTAATTATGAACCTTATTTTTATCTCGATCAAAATGATCACAAGTATGTATGCATAAAAAAGATAAAATAGTGTTTCTCTCTCCAAAAAGAAAAAATCTCTCTTGTAACGACACATACCTAAAAAAAAAATTAAATTCGTAAAATTATTTGATATATAATGATTTTGCCTTTGAGTGTTAGGGGGTCCGGGAGTCACTTTTCGTTCGAAAATACTTTTAGAAGTTTTTATTGGACCGTTGCATAAGTGTCAAACTCACAAGTTGGTAGATAGGCAACATGCAAAAATCGGAGTTCGTATGAGGAAGTTATCGGTCTGAAATGACCAGGGGCATTTTGGTCATTTTTTCAAGCTAGATATTTAAAGTCTTCATTTTCTTTCTCCTCGCATTGATGGTCAGTTTACACTCTCTTTCTACCCTCAGTCACTCTCTCTCGTCCCTTTGTGAAGCCCTGAGAACCCACGACCGCCAACCACGTTAACTTTTCAGGCCGACTCAAGACACCCAACCGCCACCATCTTCTTCATCTCGATCTCACGAGCACAACCATACCTTCCGTGAAGTGTAAGGACCACCTTAGACGGCGGATCGACGGTCGAAAGTTTGATCGAAATATTCCTGACGCTTTTGCCGGCCACCACAGGTAAGATCTCAAACTTTTGGCCTTGGATTTGAGTTCCTGGGCTCGGGTAGATGAGTTTACACTAGTAGATAATGAAAAATGGTTGAGAAACGAAGGAATTGGAAAAGCTAGAAAATCAAGCATAAAATGGTTATTTCCGGCCGCCGTCGGGGGTTTAGCCACCGATCACGGAGACTCTGGTATGTTGACAGACATCGTCAACTTTAACGGAATATGCTAACGCCCTTAGCATATTTCGTTAAATCTGAAGGAAAATGTGACGGTGGCTAATGCCTTTAGACTGATGGAATATTCCAACGCTGTCGGAATATTCAGTCACGATTGACAGAATATTTCGTCAAGGCGACACAATATTCCACTGGGCTTGTGGAGGGCGTGGTGGCACGTGGGCACTTGTGTCATCCCCTGGTCGGCGCGTGGGGCCAGTTTTAGATCCACGGCGACGCGGGACACATGTTTTAGGGCATTTTAGAGCTGTTTTTACACGTTTTAGGTCCGTTTGAGGTTGTTTTACGGTCGATTTGCGCGTTCTAAGCTAGTAAGGACCGTTTAAGGACGTGTAAGGCCTATAGGGTTAGGATCCCGAGTTTAAGACTTAGAATTCTCGCTTATTGATGCCAGGTGTCACTTTTGACAAGCATGGTGGCTCCGGAGGTTACAGAGGACCGGACAACACAGAGTTGAGCTTGCTTAGGCATTCAGTCAGTGGGCTTTGTTTTCTAATTTATAATGCATGCATACTTATGGTTTTTAAATGATGTTGTAATTGTTATATTTTCGGAATTTGAAACATAGTTTGGGCTTCGGTCCGGCTATGTGATTTGGGCTTCGGCCGGAGTATTTGATGGTTTTGGGGTTTCGTCCTAGTTACATGCTTTGGGCTTCGGCCCGGTTATGTGGTTTTAGGCTATGGCTTGGGTTTATGGCTTTTGGCTTCGGTCGGAATTTCTCCGACATATGATGTATAAGATTCCATCATATGCTCGGCGAAGTATTGGCTATGATGAGAGGCTTCCATCATATGCTCGGCTAGGTATTGGCTATGATGTAGAGGATTCCATCATATGCTCGGTCAGATATTGGCTATAATGTAGAGGATTCCAATATATGCTCGGCGAGGTATTGACTATGATGTAGAGGATTCCATCATATGCTCGGTGAGGTAAGGGCTTCAATTGAAATTTCCCCGACACGTGATGTAGTGGATTATGTCATGTATTCAGTGAGCTATTGGTTTCGGCTAGGTTTTCACCGCGTGTCTTTGAGGTAGTTTCGGAAATGCGTGTCTGGGGAGAAGTCCCTATGTTGGACTGCCTTTCCCGGCAAGTCGGGGGATTATGAGGGTCTATGTGTATGTAGCGAAGGCCACACTAAATTAACAGAGAAATGATTTTCGGTAAGTTGTATGTATGTATAGATATGGATCTAGTATGCATGTATGGTTTTACAGCGGGGTGGGGTTAATATTATTTTGTTCTAGTATCTACACTTTTATTTTGGTTCTATTGTCTGCTCACATTTGTTTTAGTTTTGTGCTCTCTAGGTCGTAGCGAGACGAGACGCCGAAATTAGGAGGAGGCATCATCTTCTGCTGCTTATCTCACATAGTTAGATTTTCCTTGGAACTTGTAAATTTAAATTTAAACCTAGGATTCTTTGAATACCCTTATGGGTTGGTTTGGATTTTGTCTGACAAGTTAAGTTTACCTTTTTCTAGGGAGATTTTGCCTAATTTTCGGTAGAAGTGTAACTTTTTGGTTGCTAGTATAAGGGTAATCTTGGAAAGGTTTGAACTTTCAAGAGTAAGGTTTCTCATGGATTTCAAGGGTGAAATTCGGGAGGGGTCCTATCATTTTTGCCTTCTCTGAAAAATCACAAAGTATCGGCTCTAAATATATTGGGGGCAGAGGTTTTTTGGATCCCCATCGACTGGTGGTGGCTGTTGGAAGAAAAGTACAACAATAAATGTGATACAAATCTTAACAATTATAACCTAGCATGTGCACTAATCAATAGATATAATAGCGATACAAACAAGGGTCGAATCCCACAAGAACTTGACTTAACAATGAAGCTCAATAAAATAGATTGCTTAGCTCACAAGTTAGGTACTTCAAAACAGAAAATAGAGACTCATACTAACTAGATATGCTTAACACTAAACAAAGACTCTTAAGCTTATCTCATGCAAGGGGTCTCTTAAGCTCACCCTTACACATTTTATTTCTTCTTACTTTGTATGTTTAGTTCTCTTAAGCTACTAAACTCCTAATCAATTATGAAACAGTTCTCTTAAGCTACTATAACACAAAAGAAAGCATTAAGTACAAAAGAAATTTGAGCACTACATTAACCCTAGAAAGTCATTGACAACTAGAAATGTCATGAGTCAAATTACAAGATCATTGCTTAATGTAACATTTTGATGCAAGTCATCTATAATTTATGCAATTAAAGTGATCAAGTTTAAGAACATAAAAGAATAACAGTTTAAGCAGTAATTTAACACACCAAGGCAAACACAATAACCAAACCAAGTGCCAAAACCAAGTTAAGAAGTTGTCATGGCTAGGGCTTTAAGATCAGCCCTAACTTAAAAGAAACTACTCACTATGCATAATGGAAAACATAAACATGAATTTTATTAAAGGAAGAGTTGAAAGATTAAACCCAAAAAGTACTCCTAAGGACAAACTCAAGTACGACTTCAAGTAATCCTTCATGAACAAATCTTGGACTTCATGAACAAGCCTCACGAACAAAGCTCTCAATTCTCTCAAAGCTCTCTAAAGTAATGTAAAAGTGCGTCCAAGATGGTGTGTCTCGAATGATGAACAAGGCCCCCTTTTTATAGAGAAAGGCCAAGCCTTGTCCTATAAGGAATCGAAATAGAAGTCCTAAATTTCTAGGTTCTTGAACTATCTTTACATTGACGAACGGATAACTTCAACTCTAAAAACATGGAAAACCAATGGGAACACGAGCTAGTCGGTGGGAATGCAAGTTGACACTTGGGTAACCAGTTGTCTCGGGCAGGATCCTAGGTCAGGCCCTGAAAGTTGATGGCTCGGTCCTTGGGATTTCTTAGCCGCACCTTGTCACGCCCTAGCACGTTGTTGGCTTCAATACGGACCATAAGTCTAGAAAATGCTTCGTGTCTCGACCGAACATCTTTAGGATGGCTTAGGTCTCAGTTGGGCACAATCGGAACATGCCCTGAAGGCACGTCTTGGGCTACTCTGTCAAGAAATCTAGACAGTGACGAGGCGCAGTCTTGGTCCTATTTTGGGCGTGTCAGGGACTCGGTTTGAGGCTCCTCCTAGGCACTCGAGGGCATACCTTGGCATGGCTCTGGGTCTCAGTTTGGATGTCTTGGGGCGTGACAAGGACACGTCCTGGGCCTAGTTTCCAGACATGTCAAAGACATGTCCTGGACCTGGTACTGGCCAGATTTGCGGTACTTGAACTTGGCACTAAATAAGGCACCTCGACATGCCCTTGGAATTGCAAGGGCTCGGTTTTGACATAGTAGGATCTGATATGGGTTTTGATAGATTTCCTTCATTTCAACTCCAATTTGAGCCATTCTTTTCCCATCATTCTTTGAATTAAGTTATCTTTCCCATCTCTGCACATGTCTCACAAAGCATCATTTTCTACTATGGATGACATGAATGTAATCAATAGACAAGTAAAGGGGCCATGTATGACATGAAATATGTGTAAGATTTATGACTTAACAGTGGCTCCGGAGTTAACCTCCACTTCCCTACCCCTTCTCTCTCATTTTTCTGCTCTCCTTCTTAGCCTATGGTTCTCTCTTTCTCCCTTATCCTTATGGGTGATGTGGCGACTAGTGATACCTCTGCCCTGAAGGCCAGCGGCTTGGGTAAGGTGGTAGCGTCATCTCTACCTAGTTATGCATCGGTGGATATGTCCGTAGCTCTCGATGTCGATGGCGATGTGGATAGATTTGGTGGCTGAGGTCTAGATATGACCTTAAACGGTGATTGTTGCTTTTATCGGTTGTGGTGGTGGCGCTTCTTACTGGTGGATATGACCTGTCTTTCTTAAGGCTTCTACAACCATGATGGTGGCTACATCTACACTACTCACGGTGCAGATCTGGTCAGTGTGGTGGGTATGGAGGTAAGTTGTTGGTAGTGGTTACTGCAGAAACGTGGTGTTCAGGAATTTTCTAGGAGACGTCTTGTCCTCGTCCTAGATATCCTGGTGTTTCTCTTGGCTAGTTGGGTCAAGTTTTTCTGGTATATTTTCCGGATGGTGGTGCTAGAAGTTTGTCCTCTTCCAATGGTTTTGGGGCTATGTCCCAATTTTGTTAAATTGTTTGGTTTCCCAGAGTTTAATTCAAAATTTCCAAGTTTTGAACTAAAATTTCAACATTTTTGTTGAATGTGAATGATATCGATATCAATATTAAAACATCTATTTATATTTTCATAAATTTGACTGTCAATATTTCTGTTAAAATCGATATTTTAATCATTGCTAACTTCTAACTTAGCACTATAAACTAACATTTTATTGTCTTGTTCATAAAATTGAACATATATAATTAAATTCCTATAAATTAATAGACTTGAGACCAATGATGAGTTCTATTAATTTAGCAAGATATTAATTCATGGAAATTATCAAGATGACGAAGTTAAAGATGATAGTTCTACTATCGAGCCCGTGTTGCGAAAAGTAACTTTCAAATCAATGATAATATTGAATAATTTTATGTTGCTATATGAGAAAACTACACTCAAACTTCTTGACATATTAAGAAAAGTTAGGGATGAGATCCAAGGTGGCATCAATTTCAAGAAGAAACAAACAATGATCAAGTCTTATTTTAGAAAGGCCTAATAGTCGAATCATAAACCCTACGTATGAAGAAATTATTAATATATATATATATATATATATTACATAGGACCTATGTGAATTTTTTACAAAATGTTATCTTATATGTAACAACCCGGACTTTTCATAATTGATTTTATGCAATTATTTTTATTAAATGACTATTTTACCCTTGATCGGTAAAGGGCTTGGAAATCAAGTTTTGTTTCGAGACACTTTTGGTGGTGTTTCGGGTACCATTGCGTAGGTCTCGAACTCACGAGTTCGTAGACAGGCGGCACGCAGGAAACGGAGTTCATATACGGAAGTTGTGGGTCCAGATGTGTAAGGGCATTTTGGTAATTTGCCATGGAGAGGAGATATTTTAACCTCAATTATTGTACAACTCATTTCATCTTCATTTCAGCTACATCTCCTTATCATTTCACACATTCTCTCTGTATCAAACATAACACAAACACACCGAAATACTTTGAACCGAAACCGAAGAAAAACCAAGAGAAAACCATAAAGTCAACATCGGATTCAAGGCTTTAACTTCCCATTTGGATCAACTAATCGTATTCTACTATTTCCCACGATCACAACCGTACCAACCATCGAAGGAGAGGACCACGGTGGAAGCCGAGCCGAGTAAAGGAAGTTTCGGATCTTTGGATCGATTTTCCGGCTTATACAGGTACGTGTTTGATGTTTTGAGGTTATATTTGGATTCCTGGGTTTGAGTAGATAGATTTAGACGTAAACTTTGTGTAAAACGGTTGAGTTTTGAGGAAGTTGTAAAGCTTGGAATTTCGGTCGGAAATGGCGGATTCCGGCGAACCAGACGGCGACGGAGGTGGCGGTCCGGTCATCTTCTCCAGCCAGCTTCCGGTGACGGCGACGACAGTCCGGTCGTCTTCTCCGGCGAGTCACCGGTGACCGGTCGGGTTGAGTGAACCGGTCGGGTCGAGTTGGACCGGGTCAGGTTGAGCCGAACCGGGTTGGACCGGTTCAGGCGCGTGGTTACTGTAGCAGGCGCGTGACCGGCGCGTGAGGGCGCGTGTGCCGACCTTCCGGCGGCGCGTGGCGGCGCGTGGGGTCGAGGCTGACGTCACGGTGGCGCGTGGTAACTAGTTTCGGACGTTCTGAATCTGTTGGTACAGGTTTCAGGTTGATCGGACATCGTTTAGAGGTCGTTTTAAGTGTCCGAAGTTGCTGTGATTTTAGGAGCAGCAAGGGTAGACTTCCCGAGGTTTAGGAAGTTTTTATATACGAGTCTTATTACTAGCCGGTAATCCCGATTGTTGTTTTTGACAGGCGATATCGTTCCGGGAACCTCAGAGGAACGAGCGAGACGGGATTGAGCTAGCTTGAACAGGTTTGTGAGTGGACTTTGTTTTATAAACTGAATTGCATGCATCAAAATATCTTTGTTAAATACGGTTATGTATTGTGGCATTGAATTTCTGAATGTTAGAAATGATTTCTAGACACATGTTTTCCACTATTTCAGTTAAAGTATGATTTGAGAAATATCATGGTTTGGACTCGATTTTGATAACGTTATTAACGGTGAACCCGATGAACCTCCAGGATAAACATTGAATTGAGGGAGGCCAGGACTCGGAATGAGGATCCGTTATTAGCGGTGAACCCGATGAACCTCCAGGATAAACACTGATATGATATGATAGTCGAGATATGCCGACTGATATGATATGATAGTCGAGATATGCCGACTGATATGATATGATAGTCGAGATATGCCGACTGATATGATATGATAGTCGAGATATGCCGACTGATATGATATGATAGTCGAGATATGCCGACTGATATGATATGATAGTCGAGATATGCCGACTGATATGATATGCTAGTCGAGAGATAGGCCGACTAATCCAATATAATGATATGATATGCTAGTCGAGAGATAGGCCGACTAATCCAATAAAATGATATGATATGCTAGTCGAGAGATAGGCCGACTGATGTGATAGCATAGTACAGAGAGTTGTGATACAGTACTAGCACACCCCAAGGGATACCCTGGTGGCTAGTGGATGTGTCGAGGACAGTGGATTTGAGATGTTATGTGTCTAGGTGGAAATAAATGATTTTGAACTCCTTTGAGGATGAGTTTTTAAACCAGACTGTGGATCACAATGTGTTTTCCCTATAGGGATTTTGTGTGAGTCCTATTGAGTGGTTTTAAAGAGTAATGGAAATGCCGGTGATTTAAAGATGATGTTTTTATAACATGAATTGTTTATGTGATGCATGCATGGTTTTATAAATGGAGGGGGAAAAAAGTAATATTCCTTGGAAAGCGTTTTATAAACGATTATTTTTGTCCACTCACAACTTTTGTGTTTAAACCCCTTTCAGGCAATAGAGTTGACGCGGACAGTATCTCGAGGCAGAGGCATTAGCACTTCCGCTACGCTGTGTAGTTGTACTTGAGTAGGATATCTAATTTGTACATTGATCCTACTTAGACGCTATGATATTATTGTATTTGGTTGGTATTTACTTACGGGAATTTTAAGTGCTTAAATCCCTTGTATGACAAGAGAAATTATTTATTGTTATTATCATTTGCTAAGGGTTGAAGGGTATTTGGGAACCTTTCCTTAGGTTGTCAGACGGGATCAGGGTTCTTCCCGGGTTTCGAGGGGAAATTCGGGACGGGTCCTGACAATTGGTATCAGAGCACTAGGTTAAATTCCTGTAGACCGTACATCTAGTGTACAGGTGAAATTTTGGTATTAATGGTTTACAACTTCTTTTCAGCGTATAATGCCTCCGAGACGAGAGTTCCGTCAACGGTCTGAGAATGGTGGAGATGACCATGAACCTGCAGTGGAGCCTGATTTGAGGCAGACACTGGAACAGCTGGGTCAGACTTTAGCTTCTGTACTCCAGGACAGGGCTTCTCATGAAGTCTCTGATATTGAGAGAGCCCAGAGACTGGGGGCGACAATATTCATGGGTGACTCTAGCCCAGATGAGGCTGAGGAGTGGATTACTCGTATGGAGCGGGTGTTCTTGATTATGAGGTGTCCTCTAGAGGAGAGAATTCTACTGGACACATTTTTACTAGGTGGTTCTGCTTACCACTGGTGGCACTCATTGGAGGTGTCAGGCTGGAATGTCCATACGCTTACTTGGCAGACTTTCCGAGAACGCTTCTTGGAGCAATTTTACCCTCGCTCACACCGGAACGTTAAGGAGGCCGAGTTCTTGCATTTACAGCAAGGAGACATGACGGTGGCCCAGTATGAACAAAGATTCATAGCGCTGAGTCGCTTTGCACCGACGTTGGTAGCGACCGAGTCAGACAAGTGCCACAGATTTGAGAGTGGACTGCGGGGTGAGATTCGGTCAGCAGTTACGTCTATGGACCACACTTCGTTGAGGACTTTGGCTGATGCTGCAGCTCGAGTAGAGTTGAGTTTGGGTTTCCCAATGCCACAGCAGTACAGTGGGTACAGGAGACGTCGAGATCACTGGACTGCCGGATCCTCTAGTCAGTGACCATCAAAAAGAGGCAGTCATAGTTCTGGATCTTCTGGGAGATCTAGTACAGGCAGTGGCGGAGCTGGTCAGACACGACAATCTTTTGCACAGTCTCGGGGTGCCTCAGTGCAGTTCAACATGAGACGGGGTGGCAGATCTAGTGGCTTCAGTGATTCCATTTGTTATTTCAGTGGGGAGACTGGTCACATCAAGAGATTCTGTCCACAACGACGTCCGGGCAGTAGTTCCTTTAGTCGTGGTGCGACTGATCCTAGCCCGAGTGCAGGACAGATGTATGATACTGCAGCTGAGAGGCAGACCTATTTCGGTGGGGCTGGTAGAGCTAGTGGGACCATCAGTGCTAGAGGCAGGTATGGGGATCGTGGTCGATCTTCTGGTACACCAGCTCGAGTGTTTGCCATGACGCAACATGAAGCTCGAGTAGCACCGGATGTGGTCACTGGTACGTTATCTATTTTTAACCGCAATGCTTGTGTTTTATTAGATCCGGGAGCAACTCATTCTTTTATTTCTCGGGGTTTTGCATTGTTTGCGGATAGAGAATTGTCTCCAATTGGTTGGGACATGGGTATTAGTACTCCTACCGGAGATATGTTAGTGGCGAACCTAGTGATTCGCAGTTGTCCGGTGATGGTTGAAGGCCATGGTTTGGAGGTAGATTTAATCCCCTTAGACATTTTTGAGTTTGATGTGATTTTGGGGATGGATTGGTTGTCCATGCACTATGCCTCCATAGACTGTTATAATAAGACAGTAGTTTTTCGGAGTCCAGGATTCCCTGAACTTACATTTCGGGGAGATCGTAGGGTATTACCCTATGGAGTGATATCAGCGTTAACAACTGAGAGATTGTTGAGAAAAGGTTGTGAGGGTTACTTGGCTCATGTGATAGATGCTCGGAATATTCCGATGAGAGTGGAAGATATTCCTGTGGTGAGTGAATTCTCTGATGTGTTTCCAGATGATCTTCCAGGATTACCACCACACCGTGAGATTGAGTTCACAATCGAGCTTTTGCCAGGTACTCAACCTATCTCACAGGCACCGTACAGGATGGCACCGACAGAATTGCGAGAGTTAAAGACTCAATTGCAGGACTTGGTGAATATGGGATTTATTCGCCCAAGTGTTTCACCATGGGGTGCACCGGTACTATTTGTGAGGAAAAAGGATGGTGGTCTGAGATTGTGTATCGACTACCGACAGTTAAATAAAGTGACGGTGCGAAATAAGTATCCTTTGCCAAGGATTGACGATTTATTTGATCAACTGAAAGGGGCAAAGTATTTTTCAAAAATTGACCTTCGATCCGGGTACCATCAGTTGAGAATCCGGGAAGAAGATTTTCAGAAAACAGCTTTCAAGACTCGATATGGTCATTATGAGTTCCTGGTGATGCCCTTCGGGTTGACTAATGCCCCGGCAGCGTTTATGGATTTGATGAACAGAGTATTCCAAAAGTATTTGGATCGATTTGTAATTGTGTTCATCGACGATATCTTGGTGTATTCAAGGAGTGCCAAGGCACATGAGAAGCACTTGAGGTTGGTGCTGAATATGCTTAGGAAAAAGCATTTGTTTTCCAAGTTCAGTAAATGCTAGTTTTGGTTGACCGAAGTTGGATTCTTGGGTCATGTGATTTCGGCTGACGGTATCAGCGTAGATCTCCAAAAAGTGGAGGCAGTGGCAAACTGGGAGCAACCGAGGACAGTGACAGAGATGAGGAGTTTTCTGGGTTTGGCAGGATATTATCGGCGGTTCGTAGAAGGATTTTCTACGATAGCAGGCCCATTGACTCGGTTGACTAAGAAAGGAGTCAAGTTTGACTGGGATGCTGATTGTGAGCAGAGCTTTCAGGAGCTAAAGAGAAGATTGACTTCTGCTCCAGTATTAACCCTTCCAGATGGTAACGGGGGTTTTGAGGTATATAGTGATGCATCATTGCGGGGTATTGGCTGTGTGCTGATGCAGCATGGGAAAGTGATAGCATATGCTTCCAGACAACTTAAAACCCATGAGAGGAATTACCCCACACATGATTTGGAGTTGGCTGCAGTAGTGCATGCACTGAAAATATGGAGACATTATTTGTATGGGGAGACGTGTCGGATGTCAGGACCCGTCCCGAATTTCCCCTCGAAACCCGGAAAGAACCCTGATCCCGTCTGACAACCTAAGAAAAGGTTCCCAAAATATCCTTCAATCCATACAATTTATAATAACAATGATAAATACTTCATCTTGTCAGACAAGGGACTTAAGCACTCCATAATTCCCGTAATTTACGACCAAACAAATACAACATAATACCAGAGCGTCTAAGTAGGATCAAGAGTAAAATTTAGATATCCTACTCAAAAATACAACACAGCGCAGTCGAAATCCTAATGCCTCAGCCTCGAGATCAATGTTCGCGTCAACTCTACTCAACTGCCTGAAGGGGGGTTTAAACACAAAAGTTGTGAGTGGACAAAAATAATCATTTATAAATTCCTTTTTGAAGAATTACCCTTTCTTCCCCTCCATTTATAAAATCATGCATGCATAACATAAAACAATTTATCATATAACAACATCATATGTAAATCATCCAAAATTCACATTTTATCTTTAAAACCATTTAATTGGACTCACATAAAATCTGTATAATGAAAATACCTCGTGATCCACAATTTGGTTTGAAAACTTTCTTCAAATGAGTTTAAAATCATTTAATTCAATCTGGACACAAATTATCTCAAATTCAAATCATTTGGTTCAATCTGCCACATAATATCTCAAATCAAATCATTTGGTTCAATCGGCCACATAATATCTCAAATTCAAATCATTTGGTTCCATTTGGCAAATATCTCAAAATCAAGAATTCACTGTTCCCGACATATTCATAACACATCAGGGTATCCCTTGAGATGTGTTCAAATCTGTACAACTCTGTGTACCATATGTACTGTCTGTAATATCTGTACTATGCATAGACAGTTTCGCGACCCGGCGGAGACATACTCCTCAACACCTAAGGTCCGAACCCTCAACAACTGGTAGAGTCATGCTCCTCAACACCAGTCAGAGCAACAACAATCATCGGGACGGGAATCAGTGAATCAAATCCATACTTCGAAATCTTGTTTCGCGGCCTAAGCCAAATTCTTTAAAATATCATTTTATGGCCAAAATCGGTAAAATCACAATTATGAGTCAAAACCCAAATCACATACTCAAATAGTCACCACGTCAAAACGATATCAAAATCGAGTACAAAATCAGGCCATTTCTCAAAACATACTTTCACAGAAATATTGTAAAATATGTGTCCAGCATCATTTCTAAAATCCAGAAATTCATTGCACTCATACTCAACAGTATTTAAAGCAAAGATACATTTATGCATGCATTACAGTTTATAAATCAAAGTCCACTCACAAACCTGTCAAAGCAATCTCAATCCCGAACTGTACGCTCCCCTGAAGCTCCCGGAGCAGTATCGCCTGTCCAAATTAATAATCGGGATTACCAGCTAATAATAATAATCTTAAATATAAACCCCATAAATCCCGGGAGTCTAACGATGCTGTCCTAGAAAACGCAGCAACCTTAAAACGTCCGAAACAACCCCTAAACGACATCCGATCGACTCGAAACCTGCGCCAACAGGTCCGAAACGTCAAAAACTATGTGTCACGCGCCACCGTGACCTCAGACTCAGCCCCACGCGCCGACGGAAGGTCGGAACACGCGCTCACGCGCCCTCACGCGCCGGTCACGCGCCTGTTACAGTACCCACGCGCCTGGACCGTTCCAACCCGGTCCAACTCGGCCCGACCCGATCCAACTCGGCCGAACCGGTTCACTCAACCCGACTGGTTCAACTCGACCCGACCGGTTCAACTGACCCGACCGGTTCAACTGACCCGACCGGTTCACTCGACCGGACCGGTTCAACTCAACCTGACCGGTCACCGGCGACTCGCCGGAGAAGATGACCGGCTGCCGTCACCGTCGCCGGAGGTTGGCCGGAGAAGATGACCGGACCACCCCTCCGCCGCCGTCTGGTTTCGCCGGAATCCTCCATTTCCGGCCGAAACTCCAAGCTTTCCAACTTCTTCAAAACTCAACCATTTTTCACAAATTTTACGTCTAAATCTATCTACTCAAACCCAGGAATCCAAATATGAGCTTAAAACATCGAACACATACCTGTGCTAGCCGGAACATCGATCGGAAGGTCCGAAACTTCCTATCCTCGGTTCGGCTTCCTCCGCGGTCCTCTCCTTCGATCGTTGGTACGGTTGTGATCGTGGGAAGGAGTAGAACACGATTAGTTGATCAAAACTGGAAGATGAGGCCTTGAAATCAAAGTTGACTTTTGTGGGTGTTTGGGTGAATTTCGCACGGTTCGGTGGTTTGTGTATGTTTGTCACAGAGAGGATGAGTGAGATGAAGATGAAATGAAGATGAGGATGAGGTGAATAAGATAATATCTGACTTGGGGGTTAAAAATATCTACCCCAAGTCAAAAATTACCAAAATGCCCTTGCACATTTAGACCCATAACTCTCGTCTACGAACTCCGTTTTCCGCGTGCCGCCTGTCTACGAACTCGTGAGTTCGAGACCTACGCAACGGTATACAAAACACCACCGAAAAGGTTTCGAAACAAAACTTGATTTCCATGCCCTTTAACAAGCAAGGGCAAAATCGTCATTTTACATAAATAATTTAATTAAATCCAATAATTGAAATTCCGGGTTGTTACAATCTACCCCCCTTAAGAAATTTCGTCCCCGAAATTCAACTCTACCCTTGAAACAAATAAGGATACTGCGTCCGCATTAGTTCCTCGGTTTCCCACGTGGCTTCCTCCACGTTATGATTCCTCCACAACACTTTAACTAGAGGAATACTCTTTCTGCGCAGTACCTTCTCTTTCCAATCCAAAATTTGCACCGGTTGCTCCTCAAAGGTCAAATCATCTTTCAGCTCAAGTGGTTGCTCTTCCAACACATGAGACTCATCAAACAGATATTTCCGGAGCAAAGATACATGGAAAACATTATGAACTCTGGATAATTCCGATGGTAAAGCAAGACGATATGCCACTGGTCCTATCCTCTGCAAAATCTCATATGGACCAATGTAGCGAGGACTCAGTTTTCCTCGTCTACCAAAACGTACAACTCCCTTCCAAGGAGATAGTTTCAAGAACACCCAGTCACCAACCTCAAACTCAAGGTCTCTAATTCTGCGGTCTGCATAGCTCTTCTGGCGATCCTGAGCTGTCTTCAACCTTTCTCTGATGATTCTTATTTTTTCCTCAGTCGTATCAACCAACTCTGGTGTTAACAGTTTCCTTTCACCCACTTCGTTCCAGCATAATGGTGTCCTGCACTGCCTCCCATACAGTGCCTCGAAAGGAGACATCCCAATACTCGACTGATAACTATTATTATAAGCAAATTCCATCAGAGCCAGATGTGAATCCCAGTTTCCTTTAAACTGTAGTACACAAGCTCTCATCATATCCTCCAAAATCTGGATTGTTCTCTCAGACTGACCATCCGTCTGAGGATGAAAAGCTGTACTAAAATGCAAGGTAGTGCCAAAAGCCTTCTGCAAACTCCGCCAAAACCTGGAGGTAAATCTAGGATCCCTGTCCGAAACAATGGACTCTGGAGTCCCATGTAGCCGTATGATCTCATCAATGAACAATTTGGCATACCGACTCATCCGAAAATCTTCCCGCACTGGCAAGAAATGTGCAGACTTCGTGAGTCTATCAACAATTACCCATATCCCATCATGTCCTTTCTGTGTCCTTGAAAGTTTATACACAAAATCCATCGTAATGTGATCCCACTTCCATTCCGGAATAGGTAATGGTTGAAGTGCCCCAGGATCTATTAAAACATAAGCATCACGGTTAAAAATAGATAACATACCCGTGACTACATCTGGTGCTGCTCGGGCCTCCTGTTGCGACATAGCAAACACTCGAGCTTGTGTATCCAACGATCGACCACGACCCCACTGTCTGCCTCTGGCCCTGTTGGACCCACGGGGCCTGTTTGTCCAATTGGCCCTGTTGGCCCTACTGGATTGACTCTGACTTCCAGCTGCAAAACCAGGCGTCTGAAATGTCCTCTGCCCTTGTTCAGCAGCACCCCGCCCCCAGGAACTACTAGCCGGATACAAATGTGGGCAAAATCTCTTGATGTGACCACTCTCCCCACAAAAGAAACATCTAGTGCTACCTGAGCTGCCACTCGGTCTTCTAGTTGATTGCACAGAAGCACCACTAGAACGGGCGGATGACTGGAGTGCCTGTCTGACTCCGCCACTGCCTGAACCAGATCCCTCACCCGCAGTAGATCCAGAGCTGTAACTGCCTCTCTTGGACGGTCCCTGGCTAGAGGTTCCAACATCCCATCGATCCCTGTGTCGCCTGGAACCCCTAAACTGCTGCTGGACTGGCACACCCATGCTCAACTCTACACGAGCTGCAGCGTCAGACGCATCTCTCAATGAAGTATGGGCTGCAGCCGTTACCGCTGACCGAAGTTCGCCCCTCAGCCCATTTTCAAATCTGCAGCGTCTGTCCCTCTCGGTTACCACTAGAGCTGGTGCAAAACGAGCCAACTCTAAAAATCTCTGCTCATACTGAGCCACTGTCAAATCTCCCTGCTGTAGGTGTATGAACTCAGCCTCCCTGGCATCTCGGTACGAGCAAGGATAAAATTGCTCGAGGAACTTCTCCCGAAAGGTCGCCCAGGTAATGGTACTGACTTCCCAACCTGATACCTCTAATGCACTCCACCAATCATAAGCGGAACCACCCAGCAGAAAAGTGGCTAACAACACCCTGTTCCCCTAAGGACATCTCATAACCGAGAACACTCGCTCTAAACGAGTAATCCACTCTCTTGCATCATCTGGGCTAGAGTCGCCCATAAATACTGTAGCCCCTAATCTCTGGGCTCTCTCAATGTCTGAACCTTCAGTAGCAGTCCTACTCTGAAGTACAGAAGTCAACGCATGACCTAATTGTTCCAGTGTCTGCCTCATATCAGGTTCCACTGTAGGTTCAGGTGTGTCCCCCATATTTTCCGACGGTTGACGGAACTCGCGTCTCGGAGGCATTACGCTGAAAAGAACTATAACTCATCAATACCAAAATAATTGTACACGTAGTGTACAGTCTGCAGGAATTTAACCTAGTGCTCTGATACCAATTGTCAGGACCCGTCCCGAATTTCCCCTCGAAACCCGGAAAGAACCCTGATCCCGTCTGACAACCTAAGAAAAGGTTCCCAAAATATCCTTCAATCCATACAATTTATAATAACAATGATAAATACTTCCTCTTGTCAGACAAAGGACTTAAGCACTCCATAATTCCCGTAATTTACGACCAAACAAATACAACATAATACCAGAGCGTCTAAGTAGGATCAAGAGTAAAATTTAGATATCCTACTCAAAAATACAACACAGCGCAGTCGAAATCCTAATGCCTCAGCCTCGAGATCAATGTTCGCGTCAACTCTACTCAACTGCCTGAAGGGGGGTTTAAACACAAAAGTTGTGAGTGGACAAAAATAATCATTTATAAATTCCTTTTTGAAGAATTACCCTTTCTTCCCCTCCATTTATAAAATCATGCATGCATAACATAAAACAATTTATCATATAACAACATCATATGTAAATCATCCAAAATTCACATTTTATCTTTAAAACCATTTAATTGGACTCACATAAAATCTGTATAATGAAAATACCTCGTGATCCACAATTTGGTTTGAAAACTTTCTTCAAATGAGTTTAAAATCATTTAATTCAATCTGGACACAAATTATCTCAAATTCAAATCATTTGGTTCAATCTGCCACATAATATCTCAAATCAAATCATTTGGTTCAATCGGCCACATAATATCTCAAATTCAAATCATTTGGTTCCATTTGGCAAATATCTCAAAATCAAGAATTCACTGTTCCCGACATATTCATAACACATCAGGGTATCCCTTGAGATGTGTTCAAATCTGTACAACTCTGTGTACCATATGTACTGTCTGTAATATCTGTACTATGCATAGACAGTTTCGCGACCCGGCGGAGACATACTCCTCAACACCTAAGGTCCGAACCCTCAACAACTGGTAGAGTCATGCTCCTCAACACCAGTCAGAGCAACAACAATCATCGGGACGGGAATCAGTGAATCAAATCCATACTTCGAAATCTTGTTTCGCGGCCTAAGCCAAATTCTTTAAAATATCATTTTATGGCCAAAATCGGTAAAATCACAATTATGAGTCAAAACCCAAATCACATACTCAAATAGTCACCACGTCAAAACGATATCAAAATCGAGTACAAAATCAGGCCATTTCTCAAAACATACTTTCACAGAAATATTGTAAAATATGTGTCCAGCATCATTTCTAAAATCCAGAAATTCATTGCACTCATACTCAACAGTATTTAAAGCAAAGATACATTTATGCATGCATTACAGTTTATAAATCAAAGTCCACTCACAAACCTGTCAAAGCAATCTCAATCCCGAACTGTACGCTCCCCTGAAGCTCCCGGAGCAGTATCGCCTGTCCAAATTAATAATCGGGATTACCAGCTAATAATAATAATCTTAAATATAAACCCCATAAATCCCGGGAGTCTAACGATGCTGTCCTAGAAAATGCAGCAACCTTAAAACGTCCGAAACAACCCCTAAACGACATCCGATCGACTCGAAACCTGCGCCAACATGTCCGAAATGTCAAAAACTATGTGTCACGCGCCACCGTGACCTCAGACTCAGCCCCACGCGCCGCCACGCGCCGACGGAAGGTCGGAACACGCGCTCACGCGCCGCCACGCGCCCTCACGCGCCGGTCACGCGCCTGCTACAGTACCCACGCGCCTGGACCGGTCCAACCCGGTCCAACTCGGCCCGACCCGGTCCAACTCGGCCGGATCGGTTCACTCAACCCGACCGGTTCAACTCGACCCGACCGGTTCAACTGACCCGACCGGTTCAACTGACCCGACCGGTTCACTCGACCGGACCGGTTCAACTCAACCTGACCGGCCACCGGCGACTCACCGGAGAAGATGACCGGCTGCCGTCACCGTCGCCGGAGGTTGGCCGGAGAAGATGACCGGACCACCCCTCCGCCGCCGTCTGGTTTCGCCGGAATCCTCCATTTCCGGCCGAAACTCCAAGCTTTCCAACTTCTTCAAAACTCAACCATTTTTCACAAATTTTACGTCTAAATCTATCTACTCAAACCCAGGAATCCAAATATGAGCTTAAAACATCGAACACATACCTGTGCTAGCCGGAAAATCGATCGGAAGGTCCGAAACTTCCTATCCTCGGTTCGGCTTCCTCCGCGGTCCTCTCCTTCGATCGTTGGTACGGTTGTGATCGTGGGAAGGAGTAGAACACGATTAGTTGATCAAAACTGGAAGATGAGGCCTTGAAATCAAAGTTGACTTTTGTGGGTGAATTTCGCACGGTTCGGTGGTTTGTGTATGTTTGTCACAGAGAGGATGAGTGAGATGAAGATGAAATGAAGATGAGGATGAGGTGAATAAGATAATATCTGACTTGGGGGTTAAAAATATCTACCCCAAGTCAAAAATTACCAAAATGCCCTTGCACATTTAGACCCATAACTCTCGTCTACGAACTCCGTTTTCCGCGTGCCGCCTGTCTACGAACTCGTGAGTTCGAGACCTACGCAACGGTATACAAAACACCACCGAAAAGGTTTCGAAACAAAACTTGATTTCCATGCCCTTTAACAAGCAAGGGCAAAATCGTCATTTTACATAAATAATTTAATTAAATCCAATAATTGAAATTCCGGGTTGTTACATCGGATCTTCACCGACCATCAGAGTTTAAAGTACTTGTTCACCCAGAAGGACCTGAATTTGAGGCAGAGAAGGTGGCTTGAGCTGATAAAGGATTATGATTGTACTATTGAGTACCACCCAGGAAAAGCCAATGTTGTGGCAGATGCCTTGAGCAGGAAATCTATGGGTTCTTTGGCCCATTTGCATACAGTCTACTTACCGTTATTGGTAGAGTTCCGTAGAGCAGGAATTGTACTGGACATGGATAGCCAGGGGGCTTTGTTGGCTAGTTTCCATGTGAGGCATGTTCTGATTGATCGGATTATTGAGGCTCAACTCCAGGATCCTACGTTGTGCATTATCAGGATGGAGTTAGAGGCTGGAAACAGGCAGGACTATGCGGTTAGGGATGATGGAGCATTGGTTAAGGATGGACAGTTGTGCGTACCGAATGAGCTGGAGCTAAAGAGGGAAATTCTTAATGAGGCTCATAGTTCGGCTTATGCTATGCATCCAGGAGGTACCAAGATGTATCATACCCTAAGGAAACATTATTGGTGGACTGGGATGAAAAGAGAAATTGCTGAGTTTGTGAGTAGATGTTTGACATGTCAGCAAGTGAAAGCGGAGAGGCAGAAACCCTATGGGACACTGCAACCATTACCTATTCTGGAATGGAAGTGGGATCACATTACGATGGATTTTGTGTATAAACTTCCAAGGACACGGAAAGGACATGATGGGATATGGGTAATTGTGGATAGACTTACGAAGTCTGCACATTTCTTGCCAGTGCGAGAAGATTTTCGGATGAGTCGGTATGCCAAATTGTTCGTGGATGAGATCATACGGCTGCATGGGACTCCAGAGTCTATTGTTTCGGACAGGGATCCGAGATTTACCTCCAGGTTTTGGCGGAGTTTGCAGAAAGTTTTTGGCACCACATTGCATTTCAGTACAGCCTTTCATCCTTAGACGGATGGTCAGTCTGAGAGAACAATCCAGGTTTTGGAGGATATGATGAGGGCTTGTGTACTACAGTTTAAAGGGAACTGGGATTCACACTTGACTCTGATGGAATTTGCATATAATAACAGTTACCAGTCGAGTATCGGGATGTCACCTTTCGAGGCACTGTATGGGAGGCAGTGCAGAACACCTTTGTGTTGGAGTGAAATAGGTGAAAGAAGACTGTTAACACCCGAGTTGGTGGATTTGACTGAGGAAAAGATTAGAATCATCAGAGAAAGGTTGAAGATAGCTCAGGATCGCCAGAAGAGCTATGCAGACCATCGAACCAGAGACCTTGAGTCTGAGGTAGGTGATTGGGTGTTCTTGAAACTATCTCCATGGAAAGGAGTGGTACGTTTTGGTAGACGGAGAAAACTGAGTCCTCGCTACATTGGTCCATATGAGATTTTGGAAAGGATAGGACCAGTGGCATATCGTATTTCTTTACCCTCGGAATTATCCAGAGTTCATGATGTCTTTCATGTATCTTTGCTCCGGAAATATCTGTTTGATGAGTCTCATGTGTTGGAAGAGCAACCTCTTGAGCCGAAAGACGATTTGACATTTGAGGATTAACCAGTGCAAATTCTGGATTGGAAGGAAAAGGTACTTCGCAGAAAGACTATTCCTCTAGTTAAAGTGTTGTGGAGGAATCATAACGTGGAGGAAGCCACGTGGGAAACCGAGGAACTAATGCGGGCACCGTATCCTCATTTATTTCATGATTAGGAATGAATTTCGGGGATGAAATTTCTTAAGGAGGGTAGATTGTAACAACCCGGACTTTTCATAATTGATTTTATGCAATTATTTTTATTAAATGACTATTTTACCCTTGATCGGTAAAGGGCTTGGAAATCAAGTTTTGTTTCGAGACACTTTTGGTGGTGTTTCGGGTACCATTGCGTAGGTCTCGAACTCACGAGTTCGTAGACAGGCGGCACGCAGGAAACGGAGTTCGTATACGGAAGTTGTGGGTCTAGATGTGTAAGGGCATTTTGGTAATTTGCCATGGAGAGGAGATATTTTAACCTCAATTATTGTACAACTCATTTCATCTTCATTTCAGCTACATCTCCTTATCATTTCACACATTCTCTCTGTATCAAACATAACACAAACACACCGAAATACTTTGAACCGAAACCGAAGAAAAACCAAGAGAAAACCATAAAGTCAACGTCGGATTCACGGCTTTAACTTCCCATTTGGATCAACTAATCGTATTCTACTCTTTCCCACGATCACAACCGTACCAACCATCGAAGGAGAGGACCACGGTGGAAGCCGAGCCGAGTAAAGGAAGTTTCAGATCTTTGGATCGATTTTTCGGCTTATACAGGTACGTGTTTGATATTTTGAGGTTATATTTGGATTCCTGGGTTTGAGTAGATAGATTTAGACGTAAAATTTGTGTAAAACGGTTGAGTTTTGAGGAAGTTGTAAAGCTTGGAATTTCGGTCGGAAATGGCGGATTCCGGCGAACCAGACGGCGGCGGAGGTGGCGGTCCGGTCATCTTCTCCGGCCAGCTTCCGGTGACGGCGACGACAGTCCGGTCGTCTTCTCCGGCGAGTCACCGGTGACCGGTCGGGTCGAGTTGAACCGGTCGGGTCGAGTTGGACCGGGTCAGGTTGAGCCGAACCGGGTTGGACCGGTTCAGGCGCGTGGTTACTGTAGCAGGCGCGTGACCGGCGCGTGAGGGCGCGTGGGCGCGTGTGCCGACCTTCCGGCGGCGCGTGGCGGCGCGTGGGGTCGAGGCTGACGTCACGGCGACGCGTGGTAACTAGTTTCGGACGTTCTGAATCTGTTGGTACAGGTTTCAGGTTGATCGGACATCGTTTAGAGGTCGTTTTAAGTGTCCGAAGTTGCTGTGATTTTAGGAACAGCAAGGGTAGACTTCCCGAGGTTTAGGAAGTTTTTATATACGAGTCTTATTACTAGCCGGTAATCCCGATTGTTGTTTTTGACAGGCGATATCGTTCCGGGAACCTCAGAGGAACGAGCGAGACGGGATTGAGCTAGCTTGAACAGGTTTGTGAGTGGACTTTGTTTTATAAACTGAATTGCATGCATCAAAATATCTTTGTTAAATACGGTTATGTATTGTGGCATTGAATTTCTGAATGTTAGAAATGATTTCTAGACACATGTTTTCCACTATTTCAGTTAAAGTATGATTTGAGAAATATCATGGTTTGGACTCGATTTTGATAACGTTTTGACGTAGAAATTATTGAGTCAATGATTTGGGTTTTGACCTTGTTGTATGCGTTTATCGGATTTGGTCATATTTGAGGGAGGCCAGGACTCGGGATGAGGATCCGTTATTAAAGGTGAACCCGATGAACCTCCAGGATAAACATTGAATTGAGGGAGGCCAGGACTCGGAATGAGGATCCGTTATTAGCGGTGAACCCGATGAACCTCCAGGATAAACACTGATATGATATGATAGTCGAGATATGCCGACTGATATGATATGATAATCGAGATATGCCGACTGATATGATATGATAGTCGAGATATACCGACTGATATGATATGATAGTCGAGATATGCCGACTGATATAATATGATAGTCGAGATATGCCGACTGATATGATATGATAGTCGAGATATGCCGACTGATATGATATGCTAGTCGAGAGATAGGCCGACTAATCCAATATAATGATATGATATGCTAGTCGAGAGATAGGCCGACTAATCCAATAAAATGATATGATATGCTAGTCGAGAGATAGGCCGACTGATGTGATAGCATAGTACAGAGAGTTGTGATACAGTACTAGCACACCCCAAGGGATACCCTGGTGGCTAGTGGATGTGTCGAGGACAGTGGATTTGAGATGTTATGTGTCTAGGTGGAAATAAATGATTTTGAACTCCTTTGAGGATGAGTTTTTAAACCAGACTGTGGATCACAATGTGTTTTCCCTATAGGGATTTTGTGTGAGTCCTATTGAGTGGTTTTAAAGAGTAATGGAAATGCCGGTGATTTAAAGATGATGTTTTTATAACATGAATTGTTTATGTGATGCATGCATGGTTTTATAAATGGAGGGGGAAAAAGGTAATATTCTTGGAAAGCGTTTTATAAACGATTATTTTTGTCCACTCACAACTTTTGTGTTTAAACCCCCTTCAGGCAATAGAGTTGACGCGGACAGTATCTCGAGGCAGAGGCATTAGCACTTCCGCTACGCTGTGTAGTTGTACTTGAGTAGGATATCTAATTTGTACATTGATCCTACTTAGACGCTATGATATTATTGTATTTGGTTGGTATTTACTTACGGGAATTTTAAGTGCTTAAATCCCTTGTCTGACAAGAGAAATTATTTATTGTTATTATCATTTGCTAAGGGTTGAAGGGTATTTGGGAACCTTTCCTTAGGTTGTCAGACGGGATCAGGGTTCTTCCCGGGTTTCGAGGGGAAATTCGGGACGGGTCCTGACATTATAAATTTAGCGAATTATTAATTTCGCACGTTATTCCTAAGTTGGGATCGGCCAAAAATATTATTTAATTGAAATTATTGACTTATCGAGTATTAAATTATCAGACTTTTACCGTAGTTGGGGCTATTTTGCGTGTTGGGTTTAATAGGATAGCTGCTAGAAAGCTCATTAAATGGGTAACAACAACTTAGTTTTTGGTTTCTTTGAGTCTAAGTTCCCCAGATCAAGTCTCAAAATTTCCCAAAAAAGAGATATAATCTTTTAGGGAAAGTATACTTGTGCTTGCTTTTATTTTACAATAATGGGCTTTATCATGAGTAGTATGTGTCATGCATACTGATGGGCAAAAAAATCACGGTTATGGTTAATAACGGTTACCATAACCATTTATATTAAATGCGGTGGTTATGGTTTAACCATTTATCTAAATTGTGTGATTATGGTTATAACCATTTAGGTCCACAATTAAATGGGTTGTTTATGTTTATTAGCCATTTAACCAACGGATAAACCATTTAACGATTTATTACATAGCCATTTAACCATTTATTACATAAGCATATATCTATTTTTTGGTCATTTATATTTAATCATTTATATAGTGGTGTTTGATTAAAGTCATTTGAAAAAAAAATTGAAAAAAATTAAAACAAATTTGTAAAAAGTAAAAAAAAAATTGACAAAAAAAAAACTCATCACAGACTAGTGTATGACCCGCGACGCCGACGGGTTGATCCGACTTTTCCGGCCACCTCAGGCGACGATCTTGGTAAGAATTTGTTTTTTTCTTCGAATCTAAAAAGCCTATGTTCTTAGACTTCTCTTTTCTTAGTCAATTTTTGTGGATTTAACTTGAAAAGTTTCGTTGTTACACCCCACTCTGGAAATCCAACAGGATACCGGATTCGCCTCATGCTGGCCGACACCTGGATGCTGAGTCCAGGTGAGGAAAGCCCAGCTAAAACGTTGCGTTTTTGGAACCTTAGTGAAAAGTAACTAGTAACACTAGTTATCATTCCACCATAACAGCGGATAACCCAAAGCATAATCAAAACACATGATGATCATAACTAAAGCATCGAATGCTTAACCGATTGTTATCTTGTTACACCCTCCACGGGTGGTGTTAGGACTGTCACCATGTGACTCCCTCCTCGTACTCACGAACTTTCTTCTGAGACTTGAGGGGTGTAAACAACAAGAAGAGTAAACATATGCTAACCCCTTAGCAAGTAAAACATAAGCAACACATTATATAACATCGCATAGTAAGCAAAACAAGGCACAACGTTAAAATAATAATATAATAATCGTGTAACCCCGTAGGGTTAGCAGTCACACTCATTCAATCATACTCCACTCAAATATATAAGCATTTAGCAACTAAGTAAATCTTCACACGTTGAAGATGACACATCCAACTCGTGAATAAACTCAATAGTAATATCTCGATATTATCGTTTCTCTATGATGGTATCGATCATCTCAAGGACACATCATCCATACAAACCATAATCTCATCAATCAGGGTCACTGCACACCATACCCACAGACCTCGATAAAAAAACGTACCCTCACTAGTACCTTGACTCTAATAACTATTCATGACAACCGTCACCATATCTTATAAGCCGATAAACCCCTCGGCTATCATATATCATTATATCGTAAGCCGATATAATTCTTGACTATCATCGTATTATGTAAGTTGGTAATACCGTCGGCTATCCTCATAACATATATAAGCCTGCATAATCCTCGGGTATCATCATATCATAAGCCAACATGAACCCTCATCTATCATATCATATAAGCCGACATGAACCATCGACTATCATATCATATCATCATCCGGCATAAATCCTCGGCTGGTATATCACATAAGCCGGCATAACCCTCGGCTATCATATTATATCATCAGCCGGCATGACCCTTGACTGGCATAACACATACGCCAGTATAACCCTCGGCTATCATATTATATCATCAACCGGCATAATCCTTGGCTATCATATCATATCACCAGCCAAGATAAATCCTCGGCTAGCATATCACATAAGCCGGCATAACCCTCGGCTATGATATTATATCATCAGCCGGTATGACTCTCGACTGACATAACACATAAGCCGACATAACCATCGGCTATCCTATCATATCATCAGCCGGCATAAGCCTCGGCTATCATATCATATCATCAGCCAGCATAAATCCTCGACTGGCATATCACATAAGCCGGCATAACCCTCGGCTATCATATCATATCATCAGTCGTCATGACCCTCAGCTGGCATAACATATAAATCGGCATAACCCTCGGTTATCATATCATATCATCAATCGGCATATACCCACGGCTATCATATCATATCATCATCCGGCATAACCTTCGGCTGACATCATGACTCAATCATCATAATAGGTATCCTATTGGCACTGTAGTCGCACGAGTCATGCGCACGTGACATGACTGGGTGTCTTTGCTCGTACCACGACCATGTGAAGGACTAGGTGCAAGCACCATCACCACGAGTTCCCTAGGAGCTTTGGGACCACTCAGACACATAAAAGGTCGGGGACAAGACTGGTGTTGTTTAACTAGTATAGAGTGATCGAAGGTGAACGATCACGTGGAGGACTAGTTTGTGGCCTACAGACAGGTGCGACACCAGCGACCACTATATAGGCATACCGTGACTCACAACATCTGATAAGTTGGCATATCTCTCGACTGTAGCATCTCGACCAGACTCGTACATGACTCATGGTACTGACATATGACACATGTACTAGGCTGACATGCCTCGGTCGTAGTATCTCAACACTGACTCATGTGCTTAGGCCGACATGACTTCTCGTCGATAACATCTTAACACTGACTCATGTGTTAGGCTAGCATTACTCTTCAGCGATAGCATCTCAACACTGACTCATATGCTAGGCCGACATGATTCCTCGGTGATAACATCTCAATCATATAACTAATCTGTCTTGATTATCGTAATCGTCATATTCTTCTTTTCACATCGATATTCACCCTTACTCGTGATTCGAATATCGTAACTGGTATCTCGGTATTAACCCTCGAGATATTCCCTATAATATTAGTTTATACTCATTTAGGAGTATATTACCTTTCATGGGAGTCACAACCCTCAAAATATCTTAATTAATAGATGCCCGGTCCTATTCTGACTCCTATCATAGTCTATAACTCATATCCTCAAACTCATAGAGATTTCTATCTTCAAAATCATAATATCAACACATGCTAGGCTCTAATCTAGCCCGTGGCATCGTCCATAATCTCTAATCTCATCATAACACAAATAATCACACCAAGTTTCCCTATTCATCACAACCAATACTTATCAACACAATCTAATCCAAATTACTCAAATCATATCCCAATCATCATTGAATCAATCATATAACAAATAATTAATTTAACATCCCTAAGCATCACAATCAAATACATTAATCACCATTCAATTCTTAACTACTTTAATCACGTCGCAATCATCAAGTATTCATTCATATAGATAATATATAATCAAAGAATAGTGAAGGAAGTCCACTCACTGTACGTCGGGAAGAGTTTACCCGACGAGATCCACTATAGCACATACTTCGAGGTGCTCGTTTCCGGAAGTCCCCATGAGCTTCGCCTCAATCCATACGGCTCTTCGGACTTCCCAATATCATAATGCCTCGCAAACAAGATAATTAATATTACTAATTAGTCATTTAAACTATCAAATCTAATTCTCGATTTTCGGAAGTTCACACACTCTACAAAACGCATTCTAGGTAGCTAAAACTATCCAAAACAACCCCCAAACGAACTTCGATGGACTTGACTTTGCCAAGGGATCCAGAACGTCAAAATACATAAAACACGAGTTACCGAAACCCGGGGTGAGCCGCACGCGCCACCAAGCACCAATGGCAGGACGGGAATCCCAACCCACACGCTTTTGCAAGGCTACTCACCCCTAACCTTGAACTATCAGCGTTACAGTCCCACTGTTCGGAATCCCCCATTTTCAGCTAGTTCAAGCTTTTCTTTAATTTCTTCAAATCTCAACCAAAAATAACAAACAAATAGTCTAGATCTATCTACTCAATCCTAGGAATCTAAATACGAGGTCCAAATCGAAAATCATTACCTATGGTGGCCGAAAATTTCCTCGAAAGGTGAAAAATGCGCTTCCTATCTCGGCTTACTACGCCGCCTATGGTGGTAGACGGCCTCGATAGTTGGTAGAGTTAGGTTCGTGAGAGTGAGATAAAGAGAATGGTGGTGGATTGGTGGTCTGGGTCACCGCTGATCGGTGGCGACCGTAAGGCCATTTTGGGGTGGTGGGAAAGAGAGAGAGAAAAAGGAGACTAGCCAATGAGGAGAAGGAGAGAGAAAATTCCCAATTTATAGTTTGAACTTTCTCAAAATTACCAATACGTCCCGATCGTTTCAGAACCGTAACTTTCTTGTACAAACTCTGATTTCCGCTTGCCGCTTGTTTACGTACTCATGAGCTCCACCTCTACGTAAAGGCATGAAGAACACTCCCAAAAAATTTACCAATCAAAAAGTGACTTTCGGGCCTTCGGGAATTTCAGGGACAAAATGGTAAATTTGTGATTCCAACTTTAATTTACGGCCCAACAATCTTCTTTGGACCCTTTCTAAAGTCCATCTTTGTACTTTAGCTCAAATCTACATGATAATCAAATCCGGAACTACCGGTTATTTAATTAATTTCATTTTCTAACTTTCAATTATAGGACGGGTCGTGTCATTCATCGTTCAAAGTGTTTTTCGCATTTTTTGACCATCTTTAGCCACTTTTGACTATCGACCCAAGTTTTAAAGTTGTTATACTCGTCGAGTTCTACGCGGCGATATAAAATTTGTGGATATCTGAGATGGTTGATTAGCCCTTGTAATTTTACCTATATTTATTATTTTTGGTTTTTTTTATTTTTTGTTAAATATTAATTTCAGTTATTTTTTTATTAAAATTATTTTCGAGGTGAACCGCGGTTAACCATATATTAATGGTTATAGTTATAGTTAATAACCATTTAGCTAAATAACCAATGATTATAAATAACCGCAGTTATAATCCTAAATAGTTGTGGCAAAAACCGTGGTTAATAATCATTTAACCATTTACCCATTCTTTGTCATGCAAGTTGGAAGTGCATGAGTTTAGAGAGACAGAGATTCATGATTTGACCTATGTTAAGCTTTTGGGCGATGGTTGTTGGTGGAGTGAATTATCGAATGTTTTTTGTGGCTTTTTGGTGTTGACGCCAGCTAGGTAGAATATTGGTTTGGTGTTGTAAGTCACTGTTTCCAAAAAGGTCGTTGTGACTATACGGGAATCGATTGGGAGATGGTGGTTGGAAATCTTGTTGTGGTTGAAGTGATGGTGGTTTGTATCAATAGGTATGAATTAAGTTTTTTAATTAAGCTTGAATTGGCATCTAGAAAGCTTGCTAGATGCTCTTGTCTTTAAGTTTTTAGCGTTTTGAGACTTATGTCTGTCTTAATAGTTGGGTTGTGCCTCTATTTATAGAGGCTGGAAAGCCTCTTTCTATTCAATCATAACTAGTTAGTTATTGTATCTTTCTTCCTCTTACTGAAAAACCCTAAAGGTTTCCTCTAGATCTCTTAGCCATGCCTAGCAAAAGTGAAGTAGGTTTGGCTTTTGGGTCACAGGCTAACTGCGCCTCGCCATGTGACCTTCTATTTTGAGTTCTTACTCTCCCTCATTTTTCCCTCGGTTTTGCATCCTATGATAAGAATTCCCCACTGTGTATTTGACCTTTCCTGCCCTAATCCAACGTTATCCTTCTTGTCTTTTCTGGCTTTGGACTAATACAAGTCACTTTTGCTTTCTCGTTCACGTGATGTTGCTGCATTAGTGCTGAGGCCACCCAGAATGGGAGGCTGGATCCCCCCAAAAATTTCCAAATATATAGCCTTTAAGAAAAAACATCACCAATGGTGTTACAACCCGTTCTGGATTATGAAATAGAATTTAAAATTTTAACCTTGGAATCCGGTAAGTGTTGGGTTGGACTCGAATATTTTGGGCCTTTAGGGAAGGCCCAACGAGTTGTGGGCTATAATTAGAAGTTGAGTACCAAAAATGACAATTTAACCCTTGTTTTATCGATGGGACCAGTAGTCACTTTTCCATTGAGAACACTTGTGGAAGTTTTTCCCACACCATTACGTAGGTCTTGAGCTTACGAGTACGTAGACAGGTAGCACGTAGAAAATAGAGTTTGTATGAGGAAGTTACGGGTCTAAAACGTTGTAGACCATTCCTCTCTTCGCACGCCATTTGGGACCCACTTGCTCTCTCTCTCTCTCTCTTCTCTGCGATCTTTCTCTCTCCCCGTGAACTCACAAAACTACCATCACCATCACCACCTCACGATGGTGAGTCGAGCTACCAAACCACTACCATCTTCTTACTCTCACTCTCACGAACACAGCCGTACCAACCATCGCCCTCGTTGACCACCATACGCGGAGAATCAAAAGGGGGAAGAAAAATGGGTCTCGCGACTTTCGAGGTATTTTTCGTTAAACCAGGTACGATCTCGAACCATTGACTACATTTTCGAGTCCCTGGGTCGAGTAAAGGGGTTTAGGTGGGTAGATCGCAAAAATCGATGAGGGTTGGAAAAAGTTCGAAGCTCGCTGGGAATGGCGATTTCTGGCGATGATTTTCCAAAATCCGGGCACTGTAGTTGCGGCGACCACGGTGGTCCGGTCGTCTTCTTCCCAAGCTGGTGTGGCAGCCAACTGGCAGCCACGTGGAACCACGTGGAGGCCACCTAGTAGTCACGTGGTGACCATCTGGCAGCCAAGTGGAGCCACTTGGCAGCTTCGTTTGCAGTCTAGTCAGCTATTAAGTCAAGCTGACGCCGTGAACAGTTGACGGGAATATGCTAACGGCGCTAGCATATTCCGTTAAAAGCTAACGGCATCATAAGGAAACCTTGACAATGTCAAGTGAATAAAATATTCTTATTTCGTTGGAATATTCCGTCGAATCTAACGGAATATTTCGTCATTACTATCCAGACGCGTGAGACACGAGTGAGTGCGTGTGGGGCTCGTGATCGTGCATGGTCGGCTCTTGGCGCATGTTCCTACCCCTTTTTGGCTCGTGGCGGCACGCGAGGTGGCCGTCGGCCTTCCACCGGCACGTGATAACACGTGGGGCCACTTTCTGACCGACGACGATGCGTGATTAAGGTTTTCAGACATCCTGGATCTGTTTTCAATAGTTTTAAGGCTAATTGAATCCGTTTAGAGTCCCGTATGATCATTTTTAATGGAATTTAAGCTATTTAAGGGGCGTGCTTAATTTCGAAGGCTAGGGGCCCCCATTTAATGCTTCAATTAGTGGGTTATTGGTACTAATTCTTCATTTGGGTTGGTAGTTGTTGTTGAGGTGACGATGAAGAGAGGGGACTCAAGGGAACGTTTGGAAACAAGCGAATTAACAAGGAAAGCAGCGATGGATCTTGTCAGGTGACTTCTCCCTGACGTATTGTGAGTGGATCCCCTTCCCTAAACTTACGATTATATACTATCTATATGATTGAATACTTGATGAATGTGATGCGTAGGGAAGTTTTATAGAATTTTGTATGTGATGATAACGATAGTAATCATAGACTATGCCATGGTTACCCTTAGGGCTCGACATTGGAGTATAGGATATTGAGGGTTGGGAACCCTATGAAAGGTAAAATACTCCAGAATGAGTATAAACTAACATTATAGCAGGGCATCTCATGGGTCGATTTCGAGATCCGAGTTATGAAATCGAACAACGAGTTATAGGTGGATATCGATGTAGAATGAAGAGTATGACGATTTCGATAATCGAGAAAGTCCGAGTTTATGATTGAGATGGCTAAGGTCGAGGCGTATGCCAACCTAGCATATGAGTAAGTGTTTGGATGCTATCACCGAGGAGTCACACCGGCTTAACACTTGAGTCAATGTTGTAGTACTACGATCGATGCATGTCGGCCATGTGTCATGTGTCAGGTTGAGTCTTGTTGAGTTAATTGTCAGTGTCAAGTCATGGTATACCTATATGGTGGTTGTTGGTGTCGTACCTGTCTGTAGGCCACAGACCAGTCCTCCGCTTGATCGTTCACCTACATTTGCTCTATACTAGTTAAATAGTGCTAGTCTTGTCCTCGAGCTTGTATATGTATCTATGGTATCAAGCTCCTAAGGGGACTGATAAATCATTATTTATGCATCATTTTGATGTCTTTATATGCCTCTCTTACATGTCTTTTAAATGATTTCGTGCCATCAATAGTAGAAAATGATCAATCTTGTGAGAGTTATTTAGATTTGGAAAGATAGGTAAATTCTGAGAAGAACGCAAAAAGAATGACTCAAATCGGAGTTCAGATGAAGGAGATGTCCTCATTTCAATATTAGGTCCTGAACTGGGTCCTGAGTGCGCCTATTTTGAGTCATTGACCAAGTACCTCAGATCATGCCATCCGGGTCCCAACCCTGTGTCTCATGACATCAAGTTCTTGTTCTAGAAGTACCAAGGTCATGCGAGGACATGCCGAGTACATGTCCCAAGAACTTCCCATCCGAGGCCAGCCTCTGTGCCTAAACCCTAGTTCCTGTTCCGTCAGAGGTGGATCACAGTTCCTCCTCTGCATTAAGCCTGACAGCCTTTGCACCTAGCCTGAGCGAAAATGCGCTTTTACTATACTCATGGTGTGCCTTGAAAGTGTAGTCCCAGACCCCTATGACGAAGATGTTCCAAAGGCCATGTTCTAAACCACGGGAAGACCACGGGCTGCCCGCGGCCAGCTTGTGTTCCCACTGGCCAGCTTGCATTCACACTCCCAACCATGCTCTGATTGGTTCTAATAGATTTTAAGGACTTTGTAATTAATTAGAAGTACAGTAACTATTCCAGAACATTCTAGGATAGGATTTTTAATACCAATCATTATAGGACAAGGTTTTCCCTTTGTCTATAAAAGGGAGTCTTTGTTCAGTGTTTAAGGAGACCATTATTTTTAGACGAACAAGGAGATTATTAGAGGAGATTATTAGAAAAGCATTATTTCGGAGATCTAGACACCCTAGCCGCAATTTACATTGTAACTCAGTTCAAAGTAAACAGTTTCTTATTTTCTGCACTTTTTAGGCGTGGAGCTCGGAGAGGAAGGCTTTGCCAAGTCTCTGTTGTGCACCATTGTTCATCAGTGTTATTTACTCTAAACTTTTATTTCATTGCAATTTAATTATGAATTCAATTATATATGTTTTAATCCTAGTTATGCGTGAGTAGTTCTTGTTAGGATTAGGGCTACTTGAAGCCCTTATCATGTTAGTTTGTTAATTAGATTTTGGCTCTTGATTTTGATTGCTATCCATGTTGAATAACTCTGATGACTGCTTTAACTGCCATTCCTTTATGCCTACGAGCTTTGCTACCTTGTTTGCATAAATTATTGATGGAATTGCTTGAGTGACCACTATTTCATCTTGTAATTCATGAGCATCAAGAGGTTGAGGTTAAGAAACGATCTTGTAGTCGGAATTCACAACGCTCTAGGAATGCACATCACTTTTCTAGGCTAGTGTAGTGTCATTAAATTCTCTTTGTACTTCATGTATCATCTTAAACGGTAGGTGATAGACGTTCTAGAGTACACATCATGCTTAGAACATGCCAAGTAAGAGAGAATAATATATATGGAGTGGGCCAACCATCGGGACCTTTGCATGGGCACTGAATTCAGAAGTTGCATAGTAATTAGGTCAAGAAAATCTGGTTAAGGACTATAATTGGTTAGAGTGGATAGTAAGTCTTAATTCGCCTTAGTTAATAATCAATCAATCTATCATTCGTGCATTTTAATTTACTGTTTTACTTTCGTGCGTGTTTCTCAAAATCATAAACCTCCCCCCCCCCCTCATTTGGCATGTGTGTGTGTGTGTTTTTATCTAAGTTAATTAAATCTGAACTTAATTGGATTAATCGTTGAGGCAAGCCCTTGAGGGATCGACTCTAGCTGTGTTACTATACTATTCTTATCAATTTGTGCACTTGCAAGGATTTTATAACTGTGAGAATTAGATTGCATATTGCTTGTTCTCTAATTTTACCAATAGGGACCTGTAGTGATAGTGCTTGCACCCAGTCCTTCACGTGGTCGTGGTACGAGCGATGACACCCAGTGCTGTCACGTGTGCGTGACTCATGTGACTACAGTGCCATTTGGATGCCCGAGATGATGATTGAGTCATGATGATAGCCGACAACCATGCCAGCTTATATATGATTTGATAGCCGAGGGATATGTCGGCTTATATATGATGCTAGCAGAGGGACATGCTAGCTTATATATGATTTGATAGCCGAGGGATATGTCGGCTTATATATGATGATAGCCGAGGGACATGTCGGCTTATATATGATTTGATAGCCGAGGGATATGCTGACTCATATGATATGATGATAGCCGAGGGACATACCGACTTATATATGATTGATAGCCGATAATCATGCCGGCTTATGCGATATGATAGCCGAAGGTCATGCCAGCTTATGTGATATGATAGCCGAAGGTCATGTCGGCTTATGTGATGTGGTAGCCGAGGGTTATGCCGACTCATACAATTTGGAGATGATTTTCACGGGATTAAATCGAACCCAAAAATACGTGTTATCACAGTTAGTGGTTATGGTGTAGACGGTGACCCGGATAAACGAGCTTGTGATTAGTACTCATTAGTGCGACATTGGGTTAATTGATACCGTCTTAGAGAGACGAGGATATTGAGGTACAATAATGGTTGGTATGATTACCAGCCCTGCGAGGATTACTGGAATATTATAATATCATTTTACTGATGTTTTACTTGTTAAGGGATATATATATATATATATATATATATATATATATATATATATATATAGATGTTCTATAAATTGCTTAGACTGTTGAGGACTAAGATTTAGTCACTCCTCTATTTTATATCCCTCATGGCTATGTGCAGAAATATTGAGGTGGTGTTTGTTCAGATGCTGCTCTGACTTCATCCGACGAGGTAGGAGGGCTAGAATTTGGCTTTAGTCTCTAGGACTTTATCTATGATCATTAAATGTATTGCTATGCTCCAATCTGTAGTGATTATCAAATTGGTTTTCGTCACCGGGACTTAGCGTACAAGTGTCGGCCAACACCCGGGATTGCCGATATCCTGGTGGAAATTCTGGGTGGGTTGTAACAAATGGTCTTCTGAATGAGATGCAACCGTCCCAACCTCATCGGAGGCTTTCCTTGGAGGCTGTCAAAATACAGCCTTAAATTCAGCCCATCTAGCCCCTCCATGGCCCTACAAAGTTGTTTTTTGGAGTAAAATATTGACAAAATTAACTTAAAATGGCATTGGGTTCCACTTGAATTTCAAAAGTCCATACATCATTAATTGGTCAATTAATTGATGCCATGCATCATCTTTGTGGTTCCCCTTGAATCAATTATATGATTTTTGCTCTTTCTTACCATTGGCCAACAGATATATATATATATATATATATATATATATATATATATATATAAGTATATCATTCTATAAATGTATAACGGTCAAATTTCAAAATTTTTTCTTTCTATAAATATCATTAATTTTTACTCTAAACTTCACAACTCCCACAGTATTCTCAATATTTTCCTTATTTCTTCAAATTTGTGCTTACAAATTTTTTTAGTTTCACATTTCTTCTACCAATTGTCAACAAATTCTCACCAGAAATGAATTTCAATATCGAAGAAGATGTGGCTCTATGCCGAGCATATATGGTAATTAGTGAAGATGCCGCAGTTGGCAATTCACAATCCAATAAAACCATGTGGAGGCGTATACAATAACAATTCATAGAATTTTTTCCAAAGCGCCCAGTGGGACACAAAAAAACTAAAGAGCAAAGAAGAGGTAAGGGTAAGATGAATGATTTCAATGACCACGCAAAAGATTTGAGTATCATTTTTCAAAGTTATAAAGAGGCATTAACCAACAAAAGTGATAGAAAAATGATGTCCATTGAAACTTCAAAGATCAAAACCCCCGCTAGGAGGGAGTGGATTCGACAAGAGCATAATGACATTATAGCAAAACTGGCCGCACGTTCTTTAAACTTTGGGGAGGATGTGTATCGTCCTGAACCACCATCAGATGACTCTTTTCTCCCAACTTATTTATGAAGTTGTTAGTTTATAGTTGTAATTTCCTTTGTTGTTGTTAATTGATGTTCTTGTACTTTATGGTTGTAGTTTTTTCGAAGTAACCATTTCTTCAATATTCAATAAATATGAAATATTGTTGTTCCATTCTAAACCTTTCCTTTATTTCAACATACATAACACATATGAAAAATACAAACACATATCTTATTGAATGAAAAATACAAACACATATCTTATTGAATGAAAAATACAACCACACATTTTACACTAATACCTAACATTTGAAAAATACATAACACATATCTTATTGAATGCAAAATACAACCACACATTTAACACTACTACCTAACATTTGCAAGAAGATTGCTAGTTAGTTATTGAAAAATAAAGTGAAATAAATAGTCTAGACATTTAATTGAAATGACTTGACAATTTAATTAATTGATATGTCCTTGCCTATGTTTTTCCCACACATGCGCAATCAAATCATTCCAAAGAGCGAAATAGGCAATTGGATCTTCCATATTACTTTGGTTACGTAGAAATTCATAAAGGGTTATTGGATCTCGACCAGTCCCAAGAAGAGGTTCCCTCACTTGAAAATGTGTAAGATCCTCATGATATTCTTCTCCAAATTGTTCACGGTTAAAATCTTCCACAATAATGTTATGAAGAATTATGCATTCTTTCATTATAGCCCCAATATCTTTCTCATACCATTGTTTGGTAGGCATGTTGACTATTTTGAACATCGCTTGGAGGATACCGAAAGCTCTCTCAATATCCTTGCGGTAAGCCTCTTGTAGTCTTCTAAACAATTGTTTATCTGGTTCTTGAGGATCTTTATATGATTGAACAATGCTTCCCCACTTGGGATAGATACCATCTCCAAGATCATATACACGCTTGTATTAGAGACCATTGATAATATAACGAACACGTGGAGTACGTCCTTCTAGATAATTACATAAAATAAGGGATCTATAAAGAACACTTTTATCATTTAACGAACCTGGGTGTCCAAATGAGGCATGCCAAATCCAAGTGTCATATGATGCAACAACTTTAAGGATGACGGTTGGACGACTATAATGACCAGTAAATTGCCCATGGAAGGACATTGGGAAATTTTTCCACTCCCAATGCATGCAATCCAAGCTACTCAGTATGCCAGGAAATCCATGCGCCTCTACTTTTCTCAAGAGGCGTTTGAAGTCATTCTTGTTGGGTTTGCGAAGGTATTCAGCTCCGAAGACTTTGTTGATGGCCCGAAAAAAGCTCTTGTAAGAATCGATACATGTTGTTTCTCCAATTTTTAAATAATCATCATGGATATGGGTGGCACCTCTAGTCATAAGCATCCGAAGGGCGGCACTCACCTTCACAATTGGTGTGAGACCAAGCTTTCCAGTTGCGTTAGGTTTTTGCTTGAAATAATCATCAACATGGATGCCAACATCTAAGATTCTTAAGAATAATTCTTTTCTCATATCGAACTTTTCGTAAAACTTATGTTGGGGATACAAATGAGGGTCATTAAAATAATTAGAGGGAAGGCGTTCATGGGCACATCGCATGTAGTGCTCATGCATTTGCAGTATCATCACTTGACCAACATTGTCTTCATCGGATGATGAACTATCACTCCATTGATTGGCCATTGTTGTATGGTGATTAGGCAACTGATTTTTGAGAAAGAAAGGTTTGAAGGATAAGGTATCATGAGAGTAACTTGTTTTCATTGATTAGCATATATACAAAATAGATATATCAAAGATAATAATCTAACATATGAGATTGTGATAAGAAAAAATGACCTAACGTTTGGTGGGAGATGAAATCTCTCCATGTCAGATTTGGATTTTGTGGATATTAGAGATAAAAATCTAATGGATAAGAATGAAATGAGAGGATCTAATCTAACGGTCTATGTGGGATGAAATCTTATCTCTTCGGAATTTAGATTTTTTTAGGTTAAAATGTTTAGGAAAAATAAATTAAAGATTACATAAATAAACATTAAATTAAAAATGGTAAAGGAAAATTTTATTTCAATACATATTTAAGATTTTATACGAAATAAAAATGTAGCGCGAATAAATATAGACCCCCATTGTGAGTAATATGTTATCTAACCCAGAATATTTCTTTTGAGATGCATCCCCATTGTGAGTAATATGTTACATTTGGAGATGCATCCACCATAAATACAACCCCAAATGTAGACCACCATTGTGGCTGGCTTGAGAATAGGCAAACCTGGCATATTGAGATTTTGAAGGAGTTTCACTTATAGGCTTATGTAAAAAAGTGGTTAATGTGTTGGGCTTGGTGTAATGTGTTGGACTCGGGTCGGATCCAACCCAACAACTCTATTCCAACTCCGACCCAAAAGCTCTATCCCGACCCCGACCCCGACCCGACGCCTTATTGGGATGGAGCCAAAAAAGAAAAAGAAAAAAGAAAGGGGCAACTTTAAATGTCGTCTTCTTCGTGAGACCGCCTCAAAGGCTCAAATTGGAGCGCAGTGGTGGAGTAGAGCTCTCAAACCCAGCCGCAAAAGCAAGCGGGAATTAGAGGAGGCACGAAGGTAAGGCAATTAGACAAGCACTGCACTTGGAGGGCAACATGTTAGAGTTTTAATAGAGAATTTCAGGGGTTGGGGTGGTCAATTGACCACCCTTGCCCTTAATAGATCCGCCCCTGGACTCTTGTTGGGATTGTAAGAGTTAGGAACTTTGGTTTTATTTCCATTTCTTGCGTTTTCTCGGCAACCAAGCATAGGGGTAGTTAGATAGCATTGGAATATATTAAAGGATTATGATTCTTGCTGGGCGGTTCCTTTGATTTATTTATGTACTTGAATGGGTTAGAATTAAGAGCCTTAGATAGATAGATATTGGGTCTGTTGAACCAGAATTATGCTATTAAATGTTTAAGAATTGAAGTTTCTAGCCAAGGTTTTGGTTCTTCAGCTAAAATTTTATATTTTGTGGTTGTTGTGAGATAATTGAGATTGAATTTGATGTCAGTCAGGTTCGATCACTTAATTTGATGTCAGTCAGGTTCGATCACTTAATTTGATGTCAATCAGGTTTGATCACTTCAACGCACGCTGTTGATATTTTTGAGGAGGAAATATTTTCATAGCTGAGTTTTTGAGTTGAAGAAAATCATGTCTGGGAGGAACCGTGGACCACCTCATACTGGACTACCCCCTCAGGTACATGAATCCCCGTTCGGAAGAGGACTTGGGCCGATGCCCCATCCAGCATTACTAGAGGAAATGAGAGAATCCCAGCTTGGAGTGGGTCCCAGACCACTCCCTCCTCACCCTGCGATAATTGAGGAGCATCTTGCTGCTCAGCATCAAGATATCCAAGGTCTTCTAGTTGATAACCAAAGGCTGGCTGCGACCCATGTTGCACTCAAGCAGGAATTAGAAGCTGCGCAATATGAGTTGCAGCGGATGGCTTACCATGTTGATTCACTTCGGGGAGACAAGGATGTTCAAATGAGAGAGTTGTACGAGAAGTCTGTTCGTTTGGAAGTGGACCTCCGTGGAGTGGAGGCTATGCGGGCAGAGCTTGTTCAGGTTCGTGCTGATATCAAGGAGCTCACAGCTGCGAGACAAGACCTCTCAGGCCAGGCACAAGCGATGACGCAAGATTTGGCTAGAATCACTGCTGATTTGCAACAGGCTCCAGCTTATAGAGCTGAAATTGAAGCTATGAAACAGGAACTGCAACGTGCTAGGTACCTTTTGCCTGATTCATTGCTATAACTGAATATAATGTTTACGTTTTTGGTTGTTTTCTATTGATTTCTATTAATTTTGTGTGCTCTTGTTGGCATTTAGAGGTGCCATTGAGTATGAAAAGAAAGGATATGCAGAGAATTATGAGCATGGTCAGGTGATGGAGAAGAATTTGATATCCATGGCTCGAGAGCTGGAGAAACTTCGTGCAGAAATTGCTAATACTGAGAAGAGAGCACGAGCTGCAACTGCAGTTGGAAATCCAGGTATACAATTTATATTTGGTTTAAATTGTTAATGATTTTGAATTAAGATTCATTAACAAAGAACAAATTTTTTTATTCAAAACACCATAGCAGTACGTGTTGGTGAAAATTGAGGAGAAAGGATTAAGAAAATAAACTTAGTTTTCTGAGAACCATGCACAAAAATATCCTTTGTGGGAAAAATATCTTAAATTTTTTTTGAGGCGTAGTGGTTCCACCTTCCTCCAGCTGTATATACAACTTTACCAGTGGAAGCTCAAGGAAAATCTAGTCGGTCATGTTTTTCTTGACTATAACATCATATCTTTCTTTGATGAGCCTATAAAAATGTTGCATGGTTCACGGGTCGATTCGGTAAGTGGAATGATTATGGAAAGTTGTATGTTGTTGGTCAGTATGTTATACTTGTATGTTAATTGGTCAGTATGCTATGCGTGTGCATTATGTGTAGTCGGTCAAGGAAAATCTAGTCACTCATGTTTTGCTTGACTGTAACATCATATGTTTCTTTGATGAGCCTAAGAATGTTGCATGGTTCACGGTTTGATTTGGTACATGGAAAGGTGTGCGTTGTTGGTTCACATGTTATGCCTGTACGTTAATTGGTCAGTATGCATGCGTGAACGTTCTGTGTGTATGTAATTGGTCAGTACGTTATGTTTTGGGGGTATACTCAGTTAGCATGGAGTTTTGGGTCGCTATTCAACTTAAAATTTTATTTGGGTCCGTTTCGTTATTTCATAATTACTCTATTAAAATTTGAAACTAAGACGTTAGTATCTTTTTTTTTTTCCAACATAAAATCGATAATTAAAAGGAAATAATTTTAGACAGAAAGATGTGGTTAGTGGGACAGCTGTCTAATATTAAATGAATTAAAAAATTTCCTTGTTCCGTCTACTTTCCACGGGCTGCCTGTTCCTTTCCTCTTCCTTGTTTGAAGCCCTTTCATGGCATTGGTACCTTTCTTTCATGGCATCGGCACCTTTCTTCATCCTTACTTTGCAATGGCTAGGAGGTTTTGGTCGTCCATTTTGCTGTTCTGGATTGTGAATGCACGTCATTTCGGGTCATGCAATCCGTATCGCAATTCGTATAGAAAACCAGCAATCCATGTAACATTGGGATATATCTTTTATCATCCATCAGCATCATCAAGTTTCACAAATTTATCATTCAATTATGTTATCTTATTGTGCCTTACAGATTTAGTCTAAAATGGATGGTTTCTAATTGTCTTTATTGATGTTCAACCATGTCAATCATGGTTTAACTATAGAAAAAAGGCCATGAACAACTTGCCGAGTCAATTGATTTGATCACTAATATGCTGACTGTTAATGTTCTGAACATCATGTCACAATCACATTGATGCCAGCATAATTCGATGATTATTTAAAACTTGGAGCTTGAGACAATCTAATTGTATTTTTTTCGCTACAGTTGCAGGTTATAATGCAAATTATGGCAATCCTGAAGCAGTATATGCAGGGAATCCTTATCCTGCCAACTATGGCATGAATCCTGTAGGTTTTTCTCTGTTTACTGATTTCATAAGAGGCGTGTTAACTGCTTATACATTGATATACTTTGTTTTCTGGTATATCTGTCTTCGTTTTATCGCATATTTGCTTAAACTGCAACATCTGGCTGTTATGTATGCAATATTTTCCTCTAATTGTCTGAATATTTTTAATTGTTCCTCCCTCTATTTTCAGGCACAGAGTGGTACTGAAGGTTTTCCTCAGTATGGACATATGCCTGGTTCGTGGGGTGCATATGACATGCAGCGAACTCAGGGACACAGATAAACGAGTTGATCCATGATGCTTAGCTGTGTTCTGACCGGTATCTTGGCTGCAGTGAATTAGAGACTTAGGTCTGTGATTGAGGTGTTATCTCACAATAGACACGTTGAAAAATTTTATTGTTCATTTTGGTGTCTAGTTACTGTACCGAAATATATGCCAAATCATATTGTCTTGATGGTGCAATACACTAATGATAGTTTGGTGTTCTGAGATGCAAATATTTGCCCAAACTTTCGTAAATGCATTTTGTTATGATATTAATGCTTCTTGTCCTTGTTTATATAAGCATTGTCGCATGTCATATTTACATAGAAAATAATTTTTTACATTCTTTTGTGCTTCTCCTCTGTGAGATCTGCTTCGTAAGGCCAGTTTGTTGACTTTCCTGTTTTCTGAAGCAAGAACATTGCTTATGATCTCAATTCTTAATTTGTTATTGGATACATGAATGGTTATGTCAATTGTGCCTTGGTTATGTGAATTTGTGTCATTACTTGCGAGTTCCTTTCTCTTTTGTACAGCTTGTAACATAACTGAATACTCTCCCCTTACGATCTAAATTTATTAATTCATTTTCTACATTATTATTGGTCGTTTAAGCTTACAGAACATTTCTAGGCAAAGGTTAATTTTTTTTCTGCATCTTGTCTGCTAATAAATTTTAAGTCTCCATTAGGTTTAGGCCTCAGGAAGCTTGTCTTGCAATTTCAAATATTACCTGGTGGTCTTTTTATCCGACTGCCTTTAAAGATTTGCCCTTTCTCTTTTAGGTTGTAATGACCATACATGTCATAGTTTAGCTTCTAAGAGTTGATATTTCACCTTAGTGCAACTTCTCAATACATATGATTCATATGAATACTTAAGTCCTATATAAATGAAGTTTTTCTTTTTCTTTACAGTCTTTTACTATACTGGAGGACTAGGGTTCACTAATAAAATAAGCATCTCTGTTTTGTGCTAAATTAGTGTTAAAATTGTTAATTTATTGTTTTCTTTTTCTATGGCGATGTTGCCCTGCGCCCATTTTTTATTATACAATACTTGATTTCTGCTTTTAGGAAACACATAAAAACAAGTAGCTTGTACTTGTTTTCTTTTTGTTGTGTCCTGAAGGTCTCAGCTTTCATCAAGTTTGAGGACAGTGGAAGTAAGTGTAGTTGTTAATACACTACAGCTGTTGTTTAGGCCATTTTTGCATTTATACCCATCTATACATAAAAATAAGTGATTTTTTACATATTATTTGTTGCTGTTTAGTACACTGCCCATTGTATTATTATATTTCCACTAATCCAATTGTTCATCATAATTGGATTCTGGTTATGTTCTAGCAAACATAAAACTCAAGAAAGAATACTTAATTTTTCTTGAAGTCCTGTGAGAGAAGAACACATCACACACAACCACACCCACGTTAGAAAGAAAATTTCTTAGGATAATCTGCTGTCTTATTCCTTGGTTAGATGAGGGAGTGAATGGTACTTAAAGATTGTTAAACTAACTGCATTAATTTGTATACGCCACATTTAAATTAAAAGGGCAGTAAATTAAACTTTTTCTGTTATCTGTGTAACTGCTTAGATTTTCGAGATTGTGGACATTTTGTGGTTGATACCAGTGGTGGAGTTTTGGTTGTACTTAGTGAGATTGTGAGAGCCTTATTGTGAAGCATTTAATAATTGATATATAAAAGGGTGAGCTTTGTGGTCTTAGTAATTTTTGACTAATTTTTATAGACATGGAGTAAATGTTGAATGCGTAGAAGGTGTGGCAATCTCAATTAAAGGTAGATCTGCAGTGAAACATCCCTGGGTTGGTGGAAAGCAATGCTCAAGAATAGATCAATAACTTATTAAGTATCTATGTTGATAGCATAAATTGATTAGAAAACTTCTGTATAAGAGTTATTCATCATTGTTTTATTGTTATTGTTATATCCGTATTCATGAATAACCTAAATTGTGTTAATCAAACATATGCTTGGATATGAAAGGATTGGACTTTTAAATGCTTGAAGTAGATACTTTAAGTTTTTTTTTTTTAAACTTCTTTTTATTTTTTATTGAAACATGTTATCCACTGATTTTATTTCAGTTTTTCTTGTTAGACATTGCTGGGTGGTTTGTATATCTATTTTGGAGTCTTAGACAGAACAAATTATCTGAGTACGTTGGTTACATTGAGTTGTGTCGCTTGTGAGATGAGTGCACCAGTAGATTTTCTCAAAATCACCTATGGAAGTGAGTAGGTTGGTTTCCATTGAGTTTGTTGCTCATGAAGTGCTCCACTAGTTCTCCCCAAAATCACATACTACAATCAATCTCCTGTGCAGGCCCGATATGAATTTTGAAAGAGCTGTTACCCCTGGCTTAGTTTATTATGTCTGGGAAACCTTTGTGCTCAGGAAACTTACATTTATTTAAAGTCAGCTCACACTACTTATAATTGAGTTATGGTCCTTGTGTCTAAATTCCAAGTAGTGGAACACTTAGTATGCTGTCACAGCTGCAAAAATCTTAATATATTCCTTGTGTCTCCCCGTGCATGGCTTGTGTAAAGGGAGTTCTTCGTTATCTTTTACTGCGGGATTTCAGTTTGTGGAATATGGACCATCCAGGCAGGTTCTGTAGTTGCTCATTCCATTTATTAGGACACTGGCAAGGCACAAGTTGTGAGACAAAAGGAGTTAACTGTTTGGGACACGGGAGATCTAGTAGGTGACACCTTGATACCTTTTAAGGAAAGGAATTCTTTCCATATCTTGTTTCTTTTAGAAGAACAACAAAAAAAAAGTAAGGGAAGCGCATTCATAGCGTGAGGTATGCTGCTCATTGGGAAGAGAATCAACAATGGAGCTGCAGAAAGAGTTTCTGGTCAAGTAAGTTATTTAAATTTCTGACTTTTGACAGTCAGTTATTTCTTTCTTCTTTATTTGTTTAAAATATTATTCCCCTCTTGGTTGTGACTGCACAAAAAATGGGGATTTCATTAAAACTAGACTTGTATTTTTGTGCCAAATCTCCTTCGAAGAGGACCTTTTAGAGAAATTCCTTATGATCGTGATTGAGGAAGTTTGGAGTTTTATTTCCTTGATTCTCTCTTTTAGGTTGTTGGGATTTAGGCTTCAAATCAAGGGTATACTGTTTTTTAGTTGTCTTGATGGTTGTTTCTTGGCAGCAATTAGGATGTTATCTTAGGACATTCTTGCGCCTTGTGATGGGAAGGCTCTGACTGATTGGTAGTTCCCATCTCCTATGTGTGTATTCTAGATTAAAATGAACTTAGTGTTTGCTGTTTTTTTTTACTGAAATGTCTTTTTCCATCAATTGTTAGATAGTAAGTAATACTGGATAGGAATTTGGATTCTGTTTTGGAAAACAAAAGCCAATTTGGTGAAGATTGGATGTAGGGTTTAGAATGAAATAACTTTATATCAGAGCATGGAGTGTTCTTGGTTTGAGTGTAATTTATTGTAAACTCTTTCGGTCTAGGAATATAAGGTTTGTGCTGAAGGTGTACTATTATATGAAAGCTTCCAAAGTATTCATAACTGGATTAGTCTAGGAGGAGTTAACTTTTCATTGGACAACATACTATCTCTTTCTAGTTAACATAATGGACATTACCTGGATTTGGACCGTGAATGTGCCTTGGGGGATGGTGATTTACCATCAAGCTCTCACAACAGTGACGTCGGTGGGCAGCATTACCTATTGTTTGTTTACTGCATTGGTGCATTTCAGCAAGGATCTGCGACTTTTTATTCTTGAAATTTTGCAGTGTTTCTTTTGGCATGCCCAAGAGCATGGCACTTGTTTGGAAGATTATATACAGTTCAAACTGTTTTATTTGGGTATCATTTTACGCACAGTTCTGAAATAGACATTGTCTTAACAGCTTTCTTCGGTAGACCTGTTTATCTAAGTACTCATTACTTATCTTGTCCGAAAGCTTAAGCCTCAAATTGTTGCTGCCTAGTTTTCTTAATCTGCTCGATACATCACGTAGGTTTTGTTGTCATAGTTTAGCCAGAAATACATTGATTTAATTTTGTTGTTACCGTATTTTTTTTCTTTCCTATATTTTAGCAAGCTTTATGATGCAGTAGGTTTTAGGTGCTATTATTACCTTATTGCACAACTCTTGAGTTATGAATCTGGAGTGAATATTGTTCCATATTGAAATTTGTGGTTAAACCAAATCTGACTCTATGGTCATCTTCTCACACGTAAAAAGTTGTGTCCATGACCATTTTCGTCTTTTAGAATTAAGGAATAAATACCTGCCTATCGGATTCTTGGTTGAATTTGCTGCTATTTTCTGTTAATAAAGTTTTTTGTTTAGCTTGTCAATATCTGATCTCTAATATGCTTCATGTATGTCTTCATCTCCAGGTTTGCATACTTTTTACCCTGCAAATCTAATGTGCCTGATATCCTGAACTGCTTTGTGAGTAATATGTCACTATGTCACGAGGTATGGCAGCTGTTCAAAATTTACCCCCTTTTTTTCCCTGGTTTATTGTTTGGATGCTACTGCCATATTTTGATAGAATTAGACAGAAATACCATTATCAGTATAAGTTCATTCAAGAAATTAAAAAAGAAGGCGGATAGATGAAGCAGTTAATCAAATAGGGAGTGAGGGGAGCGAGAAGGGGTGGGAGTTTAAGTTTAACCTGGATTAAACATTTTACAACTGGAACCATGGTGTTTAATTGGTTGATTTATGTGCTCCCATTTGCATTTTCTTTTGAGAATCTGCAATGCTGGCATGGCTTCACTTCAGATTTCTTTCATATTGTCTTTGAAGGAGTTCAAAATATGCTTTTCTAGATGGACAAAAACAGTTTCAATGTCACTACTTATATGGAATGAATGTTCCTTGGAGTTAGACAATTTCTGTTGGCACATAGCTCAATGCTCCATTCAGAAGTCTTTCATAAAACTTCATGGTATAAACTTCTACTTTCCTGGCTGAATATTGGAAGGATAGATGCTGGGGGGTGAAGGGCTGTGCATTGTGGGGTTGAACAGCGATTTGGCTATTTGCGGCGATGCAAGCCTGATGCTCTTGTACAAAAATGGCTTGGAAAGGTGTGGCAATTGTTTTGACATAGCTTAATGGAATAAATCTAGCAGAGGAAGGTGTGGTAATAAAAATTCAAAAGTTAACTGGAGAATAAGGGATTTGGACTTCAAGTTCTGGATAAGGGTTTTGTAACATATCGAAGAGAATCTTTTAATTTTTGTTCAATGGATAAAGATGACAACTAAACCTTATGGATGACTCCTATTTTCGGACCAGGCTGATGCAGATTTATGTGGAGAATGCAAGTGTTATTAGAACAAGCCAAGAAAGATTCGGCTTCAAGGTGCTGATTCTGATGGTGCAAGTGGGTCTTGAGAATAACTACACCAGTTACTTTTTAAGCAAGTTTAATAAGAGATTCAGTTCAAGGTTTTATGAGATTAATTAGGAATTCAGCTCAGATATAATTAGAAAAGATAAGCTATACGAATAGCACTTCAATTAGGAATCAGGATTAGAATTTGAATTCCTCTTCAGTCCTCAAAGAGAGCTTAAGAACTGTTGGGAATTTCTTGAATTGGATAATTTGTATCTAAGTTAGAAGTCGGATTAGACGAAGAAAATAAAACATGGAGTGTTCGAATGGGAGAAAAGAAAACATGGAGTGGTTGGAAGAGGAGGGATGGGAGAAAATAGAGGAGGTTGCTGCCCAAGCCCCAAGGTGTATTATTACTAGATGTTTCCATCCAAATAATAGTTTTACTTACGAACATAAGTTGTGAGAATCCTACGCTGATGAAATTACTCTTTTAAGTCTGAAATTTTTAATTAAGAAAGATATACTATTATAACCTACCTAAAAGTTTTACCAGTTTCATTTTCCTTGTTTGGTACTTGAAAGTGTTTCTAACTTATAATTGCACTCTTGTCTCCGTTCCAAAGAATCATTGATGTTTCAACACTTGCAGTTCTTTCTTATCTGAATTGGTCAGTTTAAAACTTTTTGGCAGAGACCGAAAGGCCTCTTATAGGGCACTTCAATCTAGTCTTTCGCATGGAAATGCCTGTGAAAGCTTATTGTGGACGCAGTTGATGATCCACTCGGGTCATAGCGTTATTGCTTCGAAGTTCATACTAGCTTACTGAAATCCTACTAGTAATGTTTTAACCTAGTCATGTCATCTAGAAAGGGCTAGTGGAAACTTTCATGGAGTTCAGTACATGTTTGCTTCATACTACCGCGCTGATAATCAAATAACTGTATTTTCTGAGGATCAAAATCGGGATTCTGAAGTATAATCATGTGTCTCGTCATTATTTGAATAGTTAGGTTTATATTTTATCAAGTAATATGCAATTAATATCAAAGTTTAATTTTTATTCTCAGGTGGTTGTTTCTCAAGCCTAGAATGGGTTCCTTCACCGAATGGAACAGATCACCAGGTGCTTCAAACTTATGATTCCCTTTGGTGGTGGTCAAATCGGCTTGACCATAAATCTCCGGCTCCGTAAGCCAGCAGGGAAAGATGTGTGAGCTCAGAGCTGGCTTAATTGGAAATAAAACATTTTCCTCAGCGTGTAAAAAAAAAAATCTGCATTCTACCGGAACTAGTGGCTTCTAGTTTCTTTTCCTTCTGAGAAGCAGAGAAGTGAGCAATAATCTGTGAAAGCAAAATGCATTTCCCATATTGAATTTCATACCAAAACCCTAAAGAACAAGTAATGCTATGTATAATAAACTACACAAAACATCTCATTTGAAAACAGAGTTGCTATATATTTCTACTCTGCCCAAGAAACTTTTTAGATTTCTTCGAGGCACACTTGCCTATGGTCGGAGACATTGCCGGAACACATGATTGTCCGATTACATTCACAAAAGCAAGGGTAAAATGCTGTCACATACGCCCTTCCTTAACTTGACTACGAATTTGTCCCAGAGAAAAAAACTTGCCTATCAGCGGAGAAAGTATGCGTGTCAGTGGAGAGTTTTTTCGGCTAGCTTGAGCACGTTAATTGTCAGATGATCACATTCACAAGAGGCTGTTATAGTACAGTGATTTTGGTGGATGCATTCAATTGGTAGAGTCGTTATTCGACGGTGTAGATTTAAATGTTAATTTTAATAATATATTTTTATATTGTCAGAATCCATCCAATAATCACCCGTTCTAGCAATGCATTCTTGCTCTCTATCTTTCTTGTCGGATGAGTTGAGTCTTGCACCGATCGAATTATTACCCGTTATAGCAATGCATTCTTGCTCTCTATCTTTCTTGTTTGGTGAGTTGAGTCTTGAGATGGTGGTGACGAGCTGCTTATCCCATGACCCATGTCGCATTCAGTGATTATTGACACTTATAACAGTTAACACCAATTATTCATATTTGTTAATTGTATTTCCTTGGTGCCTTACGAAATGCCAAAATGCAAGTTACATCATTTTAGAAACCAGTCCACCGTCCACGCTGTAAATATATGAAAGTGGAAACTGGTAGGCGAGGCGAGGGAGGGAGATCAGAGGCGAAGAGAGAGAATGCAGTCGTCACTCTCATATTCCAATGGAAACACAGGCTTCAAACTTGAATCAAACCCAATTTCAAACAAATCACCATTAACAGCTAAACTCCGATCATTTCTCTACCATCAACACTGCAAGACATCTCCTTTACCCTCTTGCGCTATAAGATCTCTCAGCAACCCCACATGGCATCAACCCTCTAATTTATTTCAACCAACTACCAAGAACGCGCAATTATCACTAGCTCCACTTCACTGCGGCATTTCGTCGAACAGTTACAGCACCGGTGGTAAGAGGAGTTTCAGGGATTGGGTTGAAGTGGTTGGTGAGGGTGTATCAACTGCTTTTCCCGTATGGGTTGCTTTGGGGTGCCTGCTGGGGCTTATCAAGCCGACTTCCTTCACTTGGGTCACACCCAACTTGACCATCTTAGGTATAACACTGACCATGCTTGGCATGGGCATGACCCTCACTTTCGATGACCTCCGTGGCGCGTTGGCTATGCCCAAGGAGTTACTCGCTGGCTTTGTTCTTCAGTACTCGGTCGGTAGATCCGTTTTGTACTAATACTGCAATTAATTCATACGAAATCGGATATTGAAATGCTGTTGCCTATATTTTCTTTGATGCAGGTGGTTTATTCTTACTTGTTAGTTTTGTTTAGTCTCAAAAATTAGGACCTTGCTATAATTTGTATATCTTTTAGCATTTGTGTTGATATGACTACAAATCCTTGAACCAAAATGAAGATGCATCAATTGCCCGCCTAATTTCTGAGCTCAAGGAAATGTCAATTTGGTCTTAACTCCAAAGATTTAACTTTGTTGAACCCTCTTAGTTACCCCTGCCGCCCTGCGTACCCTTAGGCTTCCAGTGTCAGACTCTCAACGGCTTGATCTTTGGAACATTTTGAAGTCTATGTTCTTCTGTACTGGGGTTAAAAGGTTTTTACGTCCAATTTGTTTAGGGATAATTTTATGACATTTATGATTATAAACGCTGAGTTCTTGCAGGTGATGCCTTTATCAGGATATTTTGTGAGCAAGCTTTTGAATTTGCCATCCTATTATGCAGCTGGTTTGATATTGGTCGGCTGCTGCCCTGGTGGTATGTATGTTTGCAAGTGTTTTCATCATTGTCCTAGTTCACTCCATCCTCACCTCTATTTCTGAAATAACTTTTTTTCTTGATTTCTACTTTGCAGGAACAGCAAGTAACATTGTAACTTATATTGCACGGTACGTGAATCGCCCAAATTAGTATTATACAATAGTCCTTCTTTCCTGTATCCAAAATCTACTTTTATTCTGTGTAATTTTCTCAAAGTTCCACTTCACTGCTTAGTTTCAATTTATGTACAGTCAATCTCGTAGTTTACAGTTTGTGTCAATTGATCCCCTCTAGTTTCAGTGTAAACGATGTCAACCCTGCGGCTTTCAATCTGTATCAATTTGTTACCTCCATCCCATTTTGTTCATCTGATTGAACAAGAAAGACCACTGCTTGTCTCCATATGATCCTAATTTCAAAAGACAGCGTTTTTTTGCCCAAATTATCTACCCTAGAACCATTTGTCTCGACCTTGTGATCAACATGTGGTAATTATTGCACCCCTCTGTGTTGGCAATACATAATTTTGGAAAGTTTGATCGGGTATATATGATTTTCTTGATATTCAGGATTGAAATCTCTGTGCTCAATATGCTCCTTGCACACCATCTTGAATGTCTATGTTTAAGAGATCTTTGGGTTGGTTAGTGAGTCAGTGACCACTTGCTGGTCCCGTGAATAGGAAGGGGATAACATTATTCAAACTCAGACTAAGGGGACCAAACTAAAACTGTTCAAAACCAGGGTGACATAAGTGTTCTGCCTTTTCCTCTCTCTTGGCCACAGGAACTGATGACCTTGTTGTTTTTCCAGTGGAAATGTGGCACTTTCCGTCTTGATGACAGCAGCAAGCACTTTATCAGCCGTGGTCAGTAAACTGACATACATTCTTTTCAGGTGTTTTCGTTGTTCAATTTGGTTGTACTTGTGTGGTGCTAAATTTGTTACATCTATAGAAAAGATGGCTGTTAAGATAGTTAGAGAGCCCACCTTATGCTAAAACTTATAAAACAATTAGTTAACATTCTATAAATTCTATTTCCTTTATGGGTACCATCAAATTCTCTCCCTTTGATTTGAAAGGGATTAGTAACTATTAATTATATGCAAAATCTTTTTATTCATTTTGATATTCAACCTAAGTTATCCACTGAAAGCTCATTTCTTAAAGTACTGGCTACAGCCATAATTTTCAAACTGATATACCTTACAAGATGAAGAGAGCGTTAGAGTAGTCTTGTATTTTGGGAGATACTCCTTTAACTCCGTTAAGTAGTTACTACTGAGTAAATTAAAACATGATTTAACCCTCTTATAACTTATGTGCTTATTCCTTTCCGTGATCTGAATCAACCTTACGTCTTTCATCCTTTCATCTTGTAGATCATGACCCCCTATCTCACAGCCAAACTTGCTGGTCAATATGTTGCAGTAGATGCAGCTGGGCTTTTATTATCCACTTTGCAGGCAAGCTTTCAAATTACGGCCTACTTGGTAGTTGTTGCTATTGATGTCATAGATTATGGATACCAATACCATATGCTTTGAACACAGGTTGTACTTCTCCCTGTCTTGGCGGGTGCATTTCTGAATCAATATTTCCAAGGCCTGGTTAAATTAGTCTCCCCTTTGATGCCACCCATTGCTGTGGGAACTGTAGCTGTTCTTTGTGGGAATGCAATTGCCCAGAGTTCTTCTGCAATCCTAATGTCTGGTCAAAAAGTGGTGCTAGCTGCCGCACTTCTTCATGCATGTGGATTTTTCTTTGGTTACACACTTGCAAGGATTCTTGGGCTTGATGTCGCATCATCAAGGACTATTTCCATCGAGGTTGGCATGCAGGTTAGTATCCTTATATAGTTCTTTTATATCATGGATTACCAGTTGTGAGTAATTCAACCCTAATAGTTTGCATTTTGTATTGCCGGGTGTTCTTATCAACACTTTTTGTTTCAGAATTCGGTGCTTGGAGTTGTACTAGCCACTCAGCATTTCGGAAATCCTCTAACTGCGGTACCATGTGCTGTTTCGAGTGTTTGTCATTCAATCTTTGGTAGTGTGTTGGCAGGAGTCTGGAGACAGAGTGTGCCTCCTCAAAAGCAAGATTGAAATGTTATGTACAAGCTTTTGAGAAGCTGTATAAAACTAGAATGAATCCTTCTTTTACCAGATCAGCTGCTTGTCGTGGGAATTTCATTGCAAGTACATTAGATAGTCGAGCAATTGAATTTGGGATTTCTGCTGCCACTCTCTGAATAATTTGAAGTTGTAAATTTATTTTCTTTTCACTTTGAGTCCTGATATATACTAATCTTTCTGCTTTGATTCTTCATAAGAAATAATTTCTTTGCAGAACTAGACTTTACTGTAGTCATGTAAAAAGTATTATGAAAGAGAAGCTAACTACTAACAATGAGAGAATAGTTCCTTTTTCATTCCTCACGGGATAAGTTATGTAAACTTCCTAGTAGGTTGAAACTGAAAGAGGTTCTGCAAGTTTTTCTTTCACTTGGTCTCAAAATGCACTTAGAACAGCTAATTTTGTTACGTGGTTTCAAGCTTTGCTAAAGCTTCTACAATGTGATTTTTCAACAAGTATTTTGCTGTGCTGATTGCCCATTTTTTGTAATTTGCAAGTAGATATACAGTAAAAGTCATAATTTTATTGTAAGTTTGAAACCTATGCTTAATCCATCAATCTGATTTGGGAAGAGGGAGGTGTGAGGGGCTGGGATGCTTCCTCTTCCTGCGGGAACATGAAGGGGAGAGAAATTGGAAGAAATTAAAAATACCAAAATTACTGATATATTGCTAATTAATTATAGATAAGGGTTTCTCGGGCAATGTTGGCCGGTGCTTTCTGTCGATGCAAAAATACAAAAAAAATGATGGGTTGTTTTAAGAATGGGAGGTGACAATAAAACCACATTTTAATTTAAAATTTGAATCTCTACTCATAAGTCACTATTAATAGTAGTACTAGTTGATTCCGATTCAATTTTTATAAAAAACAAATTTAATATCCAGCCCACAAGAGCATTTTAAAAATATAAGCCAAAAATGCCAAATATTTTTAAAATATTTATTTGTATGTTCTCGTTAACTGTGTGGCCCAAGGCCCAAGCCCAAGTCCAACAACAACAACCTTACCTCCAGCGGCCACTGGTTTCGGTACCAAAAATTTTGTCTCTAATTTTGGCGCCGGTTTTTGCAAATTGAATTTAATCCCAAAATCAAAACTCAACCAAAATTTAAGAACCCCGCAAAATTCAAATCTCTGCGCTGCTAAAACTCAAAACTCAAAACAAAAAAGAAATTTTGCGTCTTCCCCTTTTTCCCACCACCACACCAATCTCACTGTTTCATAATCCATTTCAAATCCCAAACCCCAAATCAAACCTCTCTCAATCTCAACTCTCAAACCCCTCCCAATTTCCTCTGCTGTCTCTCCCCAACCAAACCCAACCAATGGATCCCAGATTCAATGGCCTGCCTCCTCTCAAGAGATTCAGGCTCATGCAGCAGAAACATCAGCAGCACCTTCATGAAGATCCCCCTTCAGCCTCTTCGTGCCTTCCGGCGAAGAAAAGAAAGGAGTCATGGCTCCAGCCTGTTCTCCCTGACCCCAAAGCCACCGCCCCCATGGCTGTCTCCACGTATTCGCTGCCTGCCAAGAAAAGGGTTTGGGCCTTTCAACCTGATTTGGTCTCCGAGGAGCCAACTTCGACATTTGACCTTAATGTCGAGTACAAGCTGGGTTTTGGGTCGGAGTCAGAATCAGAGAAGAAGGCTATTCCTGAAAGTGATTTCAGTGAAGCTATTGAAAATTCTCAAGAAGAGAAAAGCCATGAAATTACAGGGGATGAGGAAGAAAATGAAGAAGAAGAAGATGATGATGGGATTGTTTGTGCTGTTTGTAAAAGCACAGATGGAGACCCATCAGATCCAATTGTGTTCTGTGATGGGTGTGATCTGATGGTTCACGCCACCTGCTATGGCAATCCCCTCATAAATTGTATCCCTGAGGGTGATTGGTTCTGCTCCAAATGCTCACTTTCTTTCCAATCCAATGATTCCAAAGAGTCCTGTTCTTGCTGCTTGTGTCCTACCAAGGGAGGGGCAATGAAGCCCACCAGAGATGGCAAGTGGGCCCACATCGTGTGCGCTCTATATGTCCCGGAGGTGTTCTTCAAGGACCCCGAAGGCCGGGAGGGGATTGATTGCTCTAAGGTTCCCAAAAGGAGGTGGAAGGAGAGGTGTTATGTGTGCAAGAGCTCAAGAGGGTGTGCTATTCAGTGCTCTGAGCTCAAATGCCCTTTGGCTTTTCACGTCACTTGTGGCTTGAATGAAGACCTTTGCATTGAGTACAAGGAAGGAAGAAGTAAGGGAGCTATTGTTGCTGGGTTTTGTAAAACCCACTCAGATCTCTGGAAAAAGGTAAATGCTTTTATTTCCATATCATGAATTTTAGGTACTTGAACTGAATTGAATTATAATGTATTGATATTGGGTCTTGTTCTTCTTGCAGCAAGAACAAACTGGCAAGTACAAGATTGTGGCCAGAGATGACTGAAGAGCACAATTACTTTGATAATTTAGTTTCCGTAATTGATAATTTGGTTTCCGTAATTTGATAATTGGGTTTCTCTTTTGTAGAATTAGATGTTGCTGTAATTGTTGAATTGTGTAGGGTTCTAGTGTTGGCTAGTTTGATTACTATTGATGCATTTTTATTCGGTTCTAACTTATTGTCAGTTCATCTATGAATGAAGCTAAATTAAAATACTTACCGGCAATTGATGTTAAAGGATCACTTATCGTTTACAGTTGTGTAAGAAATTGATCTGTTATTAATTATTCAAGCAATCAGAGGGCCTAACAGAGCACATGATTATTTCAAATTGAAAGATTCATATAAATAAACTGTTATAAGGAGATGACGGAAATATCTCTTATCACGTCCAAGTGCATCAGACCCATAACTACAACACGAATGCAGAGCTTCCACGCAATGGCGCATATTGGCGGCTCTGTAAAGTGTGCAGCGTCTCAATGCAGAGTTCCATGGCGGCTTCTTTGAAGGAGAAGGCATATACTTGGCCAAGAAAACCGCAGAAGCAGCAACCATCGACGGGCAATAGCAAACCACGCCGTAATCCACAAGACTCAGCTCTGCAATGTACGATGCCGGGCTCTCAAGTTGCGCCGGCAACGGAGCCTCCTCCCTGCTCTGCTCAGCAACAGAGCAAAACCAGGGAAAGCCGACATCTCAAACCTCAACTGATTCAACACATCCAATTCCGTCTAACAACCTCTTCTTCATCAGGGGTTGGACTTGGAGTCGCCATATTCAGAGAGCTTTGAGTGAGTTGCTTCTTCTCAAATGATTTTGCTTCTCAAGTTCTGAGTAGAACAGACAATTGGAAAAACAAACGGAAACCCAATTGGGGCCCAAAAGTAGACAAACGATAATAGTAGAACAGACAATTGGAAAAACAAATTAAGAAAATCAAAACCTTTCCATAAAATAAAATTAGTCAGAAAAATAAAGACGGTGTAAACATTTTATTGGGGTCCCTTTTAGACGAGTCACGAAATTTTAATTTTGTAAGTTTATTAGTAAAATGTGAAGTCCCAATTTTAATATTAAATTATTGCAAGAAATTTTAAATTCAGTTATTACAAATGACGAAAATATATTTATATTAAATATGAGAGTCCTTCGATATCCTTAACCCTGATGTCATCGCTGCCTTACTTGCTTCTAGTTTCGATCTCTTAATGTTTTTTGTTTGGTCTACATTATTGTTAATTATGCCATTTTTATTGCTAAACCATATCTAACTTTCAATATTGTCTGAATAAATAAATCCTAATTAAAGAAGAAGATTCAAAAAAGTCACCGGCCGCCTTTGACATGTTCCTTCTCCGGTTCAGAAATTCAACCGTGTTGATCCATTAGCATTACCATTTTGATTTCGAATAGTGTTCCAGCTAATTAAGGCTCATAAAAAGTCTAGCTACATATGAAAAATGGTACAAGTAATATATAATGGATAACACTAATCGACTTTTATACATTTTCTGCATTATCATCACCTCACAACATCTCTATAAATACTTCCATTCTACAAATTAAAGCCCAGCAATTATTTCTTCAGATATATATTCGAAAAAGTACTCGATCGATATTAAACCATGTCTATGAAGTTGATTGGAACCCTAAGCAGCTGCTTATGGCTAGCCATGGCTATATCAACCCTAGCCCAAAACACTCCAGTGCTTGACACTGCCGGGCAGCCTCTTCAATCCGGCGTCGAATACTACATCAAACCCGCCATCACCGACAACGGCGGTCGTTTCACTTTAATCGACAGAAACGGGTCATGTCCGTTGTACGTCGGTCAAGAAAACTTCTCAGGCCCCGAAGGCTTCCCCGTAGTCTTTGCTCCATTTGTGGAAGGACAAACCGTGGTGAGTGAAACGCGGGACCAAAATATCACATTCTCGGCTTTCACAATCTGTGCGCAATCAACTGCATGGAAGGTGGGCGAGAGGGATGAAGACACCCAAAGGAGATTGATCGTGACGGGGGTCGACCGAAACGAAGGGATTGCAGGGCCTGCCGGCAACTACTTCAGGATCAACAAGCAGGCGAGTCCAGAAGGAGTGTACAATTTGGAATGGTGCCCTACTGAAGTATGTCCCACTTGTAGGTTCCGTTGTGGGTCCGTTGGGGTGGTTGTTGAGAATGGGAAGAGGTTGCTGGCCTTGGATGGCTCTGCGCTTCCTGTTGTGTTTGAGAAGGCTTCATAATTATGACCAGATCATAGAAGATGGAAATGGGAATAAATGGGTCTCAACTATATTATGTGTAATAATACTCTTATCTCATAATTAGTTATATATAAATAAATAATTAATAAACTTGTTGAGCTAATTAATGTATGTGTGGAAGTAATTGTGATTCAGAAATCAAATATATATGTTCTATTTCCTTTTCTCTTGTTTTTTGAGAAAGAAATTATATTATTGATTGGGAAAATATATAAGAGCCTAGGATGCTCTAGTGTAATCAGATTAAAAATTTTGTCGGAGCTTTGAATTTCCAAAGAATAAAGTAGCCTCCACCGAAACAAAACCCAATTGATAAATCCTCTTTTCTTTTCTCATGTTTGGGTCCATAACTTACAACTTAAGATCGATACAAATCAAGATTGATAGAACATATATATAAATCCCTCATACATAATTTTTTTTTCAAACAATAAAGGATACAACCGAAATTTGATTACAATTATAGACAACTCAATCCAAAATTTGTAATTAAGAACCAAGAAAACTCACACACGAAAGCTTGTAAATATCGTAGTCTATATATATATATATATAGTGTAATGACACCTAATAACTAGCTTTGTTCGATCCAAACAAACTCACAATTGTACACACACAGAGCTCATTTCTTTCTGTTTTTCATTTCATTTGCTGTTTTACACTTGCAGTAAATGCGTTACACACTTCAACAAGAATGACCACCAAACCAGGTTAATTTGGGTTCACAAAGAAATTGAAGAAATTAAAAAAGAGAGTTAAATGGTACATGTCGAATGGAGTACGTGCTACGTACTCACTTAACTTATCTCTCATACACCTACCAATACCATGATTTCATCACATATATATATATATATATGCTCTTTTTTATATTTCTATAATTACTAATTTGTACAATTTGTTTCTTGTTTTACTATGTATATTATATTACATATATATATATATATATATATCATGATTCTCAGTGAGTCAGTGACTGAGGATGGGAATTGAAATGGGAAGAAATGTTTGAAATCGGAAATATTAAAGGTAAGAAAAAATTAAAAGGATAAATTTATTAACTAATCCTTGTAAAATTATATTTTACTTAAAAGTTGAAATATGATAATTTTTTAGTCTTAGATCCCTCAACTATTTTTTAGCCATGCATGTTTATTGTCATATTCTCTTTTACAATGCACGATTAGGATTTTAATAACCTCTATTTTATAATTAAACTTAATTAAAATACTTTTATAATTAAACTTATACCAATTAATTTTTTTTCTTCGAAACAAAAAATGAAATCCCGGTTGTTTGGGCTTTAACGGTAGGGTATAGGAAAATTTAGGGAGAGGGTGGGGGGTGTTTAGGGTTTAGTTCTTGGATTTTGGAAAGCCGAAAATCCAAGTACTAAACCCTAAATCATAAGCGATTAACTTAATCGATCTTTTAATTTCGGATAATAAATATTTTTCAAATTTGAAGTTTAAAAGTATTTTTGAAGAATTCTTGCTCTTAATTGTCTTGTTTTATGTTGGATTTTTCTTACATATATTACTCCTTAAAATGAACAAGTGAAAAAAAAAAGTTTATAAATTGGAGTAATGTTTTCATAAAATAGAAAGGAAAAAAAAAACTAGATCGATAGTATAGGATTAAAAATTTTAAAGGGTCAATTTCATTGTTTGAATAATTATTACGGTGGTCAGGGATTAGAAAATTTAAAAAAATATAGTGAGTGGAATTTTGAATAAATATTGATATTGTCATGGCTTCATCAATGAATAGCTCTAGTTTGTATTCAATGAAGCCTTGTTTCGACTTTTACTAAAACGAGGTTAATGTCTAATTTATACATATGATCTTGTTTTCAATATCCTTATGTTAAAATGTAAATAAATTAACAACAGCCGTCATCACAACCCACAAGCAAACAAACGGATTTTTATTCAATGTAGGACGCCAGTTAGGCTATCATCATCCACATACCTGATTACCTAATAAGGTCGAGTCTTCCAGATAGAGCTAAAACTAGCCAAACAAAATTTACCAAAAGCCTAATCCATTAGCAGAAGCAAAAGCTTGATTAAGCTATGGAAGAAAAGCAGGCATCGGGGAGCTTGTACGGTGGATCTCTTCTTGTGCCTAGTGTTCAAGAACTAGCAAAGAAGCCTATGATCACAATCCCATCCAGATACATACAATCACAGCCACATGATCATCAACATCATGTGGTCATGATCAATTCTCATGCAGCTGAAGAAATACCATTGATTGACATGGGAAAATTGCTTTCCCAAGAATCAGCTAATGAGATTTCTAAATCTGTATTAGCCAGGCTCCATTTTGCTTGCAAAGAGTGGGGTTTTTTCCAGGTACACACCTTTTTCACTTAAATAGTCTTACTGAAAATTCTATGCTGAACCAAACTATTTAAGAAAGAATTTTGAAATTTTAGATACCATTTAGAATAAAATATCAAAATTTAGTCGTTGAATATTTAGTTGTTCAAATTTTAAAAGCCACATAAAATTCTTAATGAAAGGGGTTTATATAATTAATCATTGAAGGTAACTAATAGACATGCAATTTGAAAGTAATTGAGGGATTATATATATATATATATATATATATGTGTGTGTGTGTGTGTGTGTTATACAGTTGGTAAACCATGGTGTGAGCTCTACCTTGATGGAGAAAATAAAGAAAGATACTCAAGACTTCTTCAACCTTGGCATGGAAGACAAGAAAAAGTTTTGGCAACAGCCAGAAGATGTGGAAGGTTTTGGACAAATCTTTGTAATTTCTGAAGACCAAAAACTTGACTGGGCAGACATGTTCTTCTTCACCACCCTCCCACCCCAACTTAGGAGGCCTCACCTATTCCCAAACCTCCCTTCTCCTTTCAGGTAGCTCCTCTCTCCCTTCATCTCAACTACATGATTATGGATGTGTTTTTTCGATTCATTAACGACCCGAATTCCAGAACATCTTAATTTGTTTTGATCAGTTCATATATGATGAATTTTGGATGCTCTAATACTATTGTTGATGTTTTGAGAGTGTTTATGTTGGGTTTATGAGTGAAGGAGATTTAGGAAAGGATATGACACAAACACAATTTTATTGATAAAACGGAGGAGTACAAGACTTTTTCTTAGGCTGGCTAGTGTTTAGCTTCTCACCTAAGACCTAGCTATTTCCGGCTAGTATCACTCAAAGCTCTCTTTGTGGAGCTCACTTCACTCTCACTTGATTCTTCTTCACACTCTTGCATTACCTTCATTACATGGCACCACACCTCTATTTATAGAAATCTTAGCCACTAATTGTAGTTAGTTTCTAGAATTTTTTACATTAATCTCTTACAATATCTCATTATGATTTCTCTAGATTTTGCTAGCGATTTCTAGCTTATACTTGATGAAGCTTTTCTAAAGCTTTCTAGAATTTTAGATATTCGTCTTTCTTCTCTAGAATTCTCTAGAGTTTGTCTTGGCTAGTCTCTCTTGAATCTTCTTCGTTCTTCTCTTTTTCTCTTCTTACATCTCAATTCTTCTTGTACTCTCTAGAATTCTCCACATCTTTCTCAAATATTCATCTCCTTTGTTCTTGATGCTTCTTGTACTCTCTAACATTATGTAGAATTTTCTACACAAATATGCATTACTTTTCAACACTCCTCCTTAATGCATATTTTCTATTCTTCGAGCTTGCTTCAATGGCCTCTCGAATCAATGTTTCAGAAGTGTCTACATGATGTCTTCTCGTTTCTCTTCTTCAGTCTCATACTGATGAAGTCTTTGTTGCTTTGGCTGCTCCATTTTTGCGGCGCTTGCTTTCGTCCATCATAGGCTTTCCTTGGCCTTGGAACTTTATGTGCTCCTCCTTTCTCCATGAGCCTTTTTGTTGGCTTCCTCTCTTCTTTTATCGGCGTTCTCCTTTTCTCTCGTCTCCCTACAACTTCAAGACTTTATGGTTCTATAGTGATGAAGGTGCATGTCTCGTATTCTTCTTTGAGAGGTTTGGCTCTCCTTGACTTCGACTCTGTAGAAGTTTTTTGTTGCTTTGACGGAGGAATTGGTCTTGATGCTGGTGGAGCTATTTGTGCACCTGGAGTTTCTGAAGTCTTTTCCGCTTCAACTTCATCTTCTTCTCTGCTTTGCCTTGTTGCTTTGTGTGCCTTCTCTGTCCAGGCATAATTCCTTTCTGCCTTTGTAGTAGTAACTCCAAGGAAGTTCCATTTTTCGATTGGAAAATTTCTATTTTCCATCTTTATTTTCATAATTATTTTATTTCTTTTGTCATATATGGTGCAGAAATTTCTAGAAAAGTACAGAGAGTATCCATTTTCAAGCATTTGATCAATGCTCAATAAATTATGCCCCAGGCTAGGAACTAATAAAACATTGTTTATATATTTAGTTAATTTATTAGTTTGGATAGAGATCGTACCTTTTTCTTGCGTCTCCACCAAAGCGTCATCTCCCATTTTGACTTTGCCTTTGACAGACTTGTCTATGTTGGCAAATATGCTTTCGTCACCTGCCATGTGGTTACTGCAGCCGTTGTCAAGGTACCACTTCCTGTTGTTTTGTTCTGACATTTGACGAGCATAGAACACGTGCTCGTTCTTTTCTCTTTCTTCTATGAAGTTGGCTTGATGGTTTTTCTTACGCATACAATCTCTTTCTATGTGCCCAAATTTTCTACAATTCCAACATTTGGGTTTTCCTCGAAACCAACATTCTTTTTCTGGGTGACTTGTGTTTTTACACACCCGACACGGAGGATATGTTTTCCTTTCATTATTTTGTCTTTCATTTTCCTTTTCCATTTTCCCACTTATTATTGGGTGTATCTCCTCCTCTACTACTTTCTTTTATTCTCCTTTCCTCTTCTACGGATTTCTGAGACTTTAAATTTAATTCCGACTGGAAGGCGCTCTCTACTAGAATTTTCTCTCGCCTACTCAGTCTTTTCTCATATGCTTCTAAAGAGCCCATTAGTTCTGTCACTGAAAGAGTTGAAATGTCTTTCGACTGTTCAATGGCAGTTACTATTGCATCATGCTTATCACTAAGACTGATAAGTATTTTTTCTACAACTTTAGCATCGGTGATTTTTTTACCATATGCTCTCAATTGATTTACAATTTCTTTTACTCTTGCATAACAATCTTGAGCAATCTCAGAATCCTTCATTTTCAAATTTTCTAAATCTCTTCTTAAATTTGTAGTTTTACGGAACGTACCTTTTCGTTTCCACGAAACTCCTCCTTCAAAGTTTCCCATGCTTCCTTTGCCGACGTTGCACCCATGATCCTTGGGAAAATTGTCATCCAAGGCTAGTTGGAGAGCATATGGAGCCTTTGCATCTCTTTGTTGCTCTTTCTTCAACTGCCTCTGCTGCTCTGCATTCGGATTTTCTAGAACAGCAAATCAGATGTCAACTATGTCCCATAAGTCTTGAGACATAATATGTCTTCATCTTTATACTCCAGAAGTCGTAGTTTTCTCCGGAAAAAGATTGGAAGCTGGACCAAACTTTGGCGGGATGTAGACATGATGGATGACTAGAATTAACCCAACGCCCAAACTTGCTCCATTGATCGAACGAGCTATGACACGACTTGCTCTTGATCAAACCAGCTCTGATACCACTGATGAGTTTTGGATGCTTTAATACCACTGTTGATGTTTTGAGAGTGTTTATGTTGGGTTTATGAGTGAAGGAGGTTTAGGAAAGGATATGACACAAACACAATTTTATTGATAAAACGGAGGAGTACAAGACTTTCACTTAGGCGGGCTAGTGTTTAGCTTCTCACCTAAGACCTAGCTACTTCCGGCTAGTATCACTCAAAGCTCTCTTTGTGGAGCTCACTTCACTCTCACCTGATTCACACTGTTGTATTACCTTCATTACATGGCACCACACCTCTATTTATAGAGTTCTTAGCCACTAGTTGTAGTTAATATCTAGAATTTTCTACATTAATCTCTTACAATATCTCATTATAAATTCTCTAGATTTTGCTAGAGATTTCTAACTTGATGAAGCTTTTCTAAAGCTTTCTAGAATTTTAGATGTTCTTCTTTCTTCTCTAGAATTCTCTAGAGTTTGTCTTGGTTAGTCTCTCTTGAATCTTCTTCATTCTTTTCTTTTTTCTCTTCTTACCTCTCAATTCTTCTTGTACTCTCTAGAATTCTCTACATCTTTCTCCAATATTCATCTCTTTGTTCTTGATGCTTCTTGTACTCTCTAGCATTATGTAGAATTTTCTACACAAATATGCATTACTTTTCATCAAAATATTATGTATGCTTAGATCATCCATCATATTTAAGGATGACAACTAATCTAGCTTCACAATTAATTTTCTTTTTACAACTAAGGACAACCCTATTTTTATAATTGTGAAATGTAGAGAGAATTTAGAAATGTACTCATTGGAACTGAAGAAGCTAGCTATGATTATCCTCTCACAAATGGAAATTGCTTTGCAAATGGAAGCTAAGGAAATGACCAAGTTATATGAAGATGATGGAATGCAAGCCATGAGGATGAACTATTACCCGCCATGTCCTAAACCGGAGAAAACCATCGGTTTTACGCCTCATTCCGACGGTGTAGGTCTCACCATCCTCCTACAAGTGAATGAAATGGAGGGCCTCCAAGTAAAGAAAGATGGGGTTTGGGTCCCTGTTAAGCCTCTACCCAATGCTTTCACTGTCAACATTGGAGACATTGTAGAGGTAAGTTTGGGTTCATGTACGTCTAACTATTTACTGATGGCATTTCTAATTATGTGCTTTTCATCCATGTCAGATTCAAACAAACGGGACTTATCGTAGCATCGAGCATCGTGCGACTGTAAACGCAGTGAAAGAAAGACTCTCCATCGCCACATTTCACAGCCCGGGATATGGTGGTGAAATTGGCCCGGCCTCTAGCTTGATCACTGAGCAAACGCCTGCAGCATACAAAAGGCGGGGAGTTGAAGATTATTTCAAGGCCTTTTTTGAACGTAAGCTTCAAGGAAAGTCCTATATTGAGGAATTGAGGATAAAGCATGATGGTGACCATTAGAAAACTTCGAATATGTGAGACCACTTCAACTCATATTTCGTAGTAAATCCAAATCTATTCTACTCAACATATAATAAAAAGAAAAAGAGAAGGAATTTTCTTTTTATTAATATTTCAATAGTGCATAGACATAATTACAAAAGTAATGTAGAAGGGTTGGCAGATAATCTTATGCATCAATTAGACCAACGAAAATGCATAAAGGATAAGTTCTAAGTTTTAGGTAAACTAGGAATTTTGTATTTCCTTATCTTATAAGGAAATAGTTTAACTAGAATTTCTTTTTAATGTTTCTTTAATAATAAATGTTCCAATTCCTTTTAGGAATAGGACTTTAAGTAGGATTCCAATTTCTTCTAGGATTAGGATCTAATGTCTAATTGTCTATACAAGGCTTTGCCTAGTGTTTGTAATTCTTAGACTTGCTTATTATCAATAAAACTTGAGTGTTTTCTCAAATACTGGTTTCAATGTTCTTGGTCTTAGATGTTTGTCTAATTCCTTCACCCATTTTTCGCTGCGTCAATTGGTATCAGAGCCTGGGTTTGCCTAACTCAATGGCAAACGATGAAGGGAGAATCAACAATTTCGACGTTCGACGCTGGCCGAGTTGTGTGCAGAATTCACCCTTACAAACGTTCCCGCGTTACTCGCATGGAGACGTTTGTGACGGAAGTCACTAGAAGACTTGATGAATTAACAGTGGGTCACGGAGGAGCTCGACATCAAAACCAAAGAAAACCTCGTCAAAAACACCATGGAAGATGTGTTGAAGGATTTTCCCGAAGACGATAGCGGATCTGAAACCGAGGAGGAACCAAAAGGAGAATTGAGGACCTGAAACAACAACGACAACAACTATCAAGGACCTCGTGAAGAATATTACTGTTCTAAGGCTGAAATTCCACAATTTAATGGGAACTTACATGTGGAAGATTTCTTGATTGGATCACCGAGGTGGAGCGATTCTTTGAATTGATGGAAATTCCTGAAGACAGACAAGTCAAAATAGTTGCTCTCAAATTGAAGAAGAGTGATGCTGTTTGGTGGGATCAATTGCAGAAAAACCGAGAACGACAAGGGAAAAATAAAATACGAACTTGGAGAAGGATGTAACAACTAATGATGGAAAGATTCCTACCTAGGGATTATGAGTAGTATTTATTTGAACAACATCAAAATTGTGCACACCATAATAGGCCAATACAAGAATATACTAATGAGTTCTTAAGACTGGCGGATCGATGCAACATTGACGAGACAGTCTCCCAAAAAAGTGGCAAGATATTTGATGGGTTTAAAGCCGTATATTCGAGACAAAATTGGGTTACAGACTGTGTGGAGTGTAGAAGGGGCAATGGACCTTGCACTGAAGGTCGAAAATTTAGAGAAAACTAAGCAAGAAAATTATGAGAACCGTAGAGGTTGGACAGAGCCGACACCTGCGAATTTTAGTCGAGGAAAAGAAGTAATCCAACAAAAGCCTTCGTCTGTTGGATTTACTCAGTTATTAATCACTTTGGCATAAGAAATTATTGGATTTGAGTTCTTAAAGGAGCTTTATGAAAATGGCGACGATTTCAAAGATATTTGAGCTAAGTGTGCCACTCAATAATCTATTAGTGATTTCTTTATCAATGAAGGCTATTTTTTTCGGCGTAGCAAGTTATGTATTCCTCACTCTTCCATACGAGAGAAACCGATTTGAGATTTACATAGTGGAGAGTTAAGTGGACATCTTGGTTGAGATAAGACTATTGCAAGTTTGGAAGAAATATATTATTGGCCTCCATTAAAGTGAGATGCAGGCAATATCATTAGGAAGTGCTACACTTGTCATGTTTCTAAAGGTCGGCCTCAAAATATAACTTGCAACTTATGATAAAAATCAAGATTGATGGACATATAAATCCCTCATAATTTTTTTTTTCAAACAATTAAGGACACAGCCAAAATTTCTTTACAATTAAAGACAACTCAATCCACATTTTTTAATTAAGGACCGATCAAACTCGAGCTTATATATATCCTAGCCTATAGTGTAATGACACCTAGCTAGCCTTGCTTTCCAAGCAAACTCACACATACACAAAGCTCATTTCTTTCTGTTTTTCTTTTCATTTAATGTTTTACCCTTGCAGTAAATGCTTTACACTTCAAAAGAATGACCACCAAACCATGTTTGGGTTCACAAAGAAATTGAAGAAATTAGAAAAAAAAAAAGAGTTAAATGGTACATGTCGAATGGAGTACGTACTACTTACTTAACTTACCTCTCATACACGTACCAATACCATGATTTCATCACATATGCTTTTTTAATATATTTCTTGTTGTGAAGGATTCAGTAATAAGTATGAAAAGAAGGACGTTTGTTTTTGGAAGGCAGTCAGAATCATGTCATTAGAATAGAATAATAATATAACACAACCATATATATGCTAGGATTTAGAGACAATAATAAAATGACATAACTACCCTTATATGGAAATAGCCACAAAGTTACAATTATTTACAACGTTCCCCCTTGGATATTTCATGTAATAGTGCTGCTTGGTTGCGCGCCTATGTGTTGCCTCGTTAAAATCTTGCCAAGTAATAAAAAAACATTGTGGGACAAAAACAACCCTGGTTAAAGGAAAAAGAGTGCAACGCGCGTGGATACGAAGTTGTCGCGTCGGAACTTCCGGAGGTAGTTGAAGTCATCTCTTCTGGATAATGAGCAGGTAGTACATCTATGGGATAGGATGCATTAGAGCTGCTACACCACAACCTTGCCCGGTAAACCCAGTGGGAAAAACCAGTTGTCGAAGGGAAAAGATGAGCAAATGCATATGAGTCGAATCATGGCATCTTCAGGATGCAGTGTCAATGGGGTGACTATACCAAATGTGTGCCTAGTTAAAACCTAGCCAGGTAACAAAACCCAATGGGACAAAATAACCCTGGTCGTAGAACAAAAGAGTACACGATGGTCAAGTGAGTATGCTTTGGGATACTCTGTATACTTGGTATGCTTTAAGATACTCCCCCTGAAAAGTACAGACTAAGTAGATCAGCCAGTCTACGTAAGCCAATACCTCGAACACGCTGCTGGAATGTAGCCTTCGGTAATGACTTGGTAGAAAGGTCTGCATAGTTGTCTTAAGATCTGATTGACTTGATTTCAATCTTCTGATGCTCTTGTTGTTGTTGGTTGAAGAAAAACTTCGATGCAATATGCTTAGTGTTGTCACTTTTAATGAAATTGGTCTTCATCTGCTCGATGCAAGTAGCAGATAATCGTCAGTTCATTATTGGTGGAATACAGTCCACAAGTACTTCGAATATGCCCCGTAATGGCTCTTAGCCATATACATTCACGAACTGATTCATGAAGAGCTAGAATCTCTGCATGATTCGAAGAGGTGGCAACCATGGTCTATTTCGTAGACCTCCAAGATATTGTTGTGTTCCCAATGGCAAAGACATAACCAGTTTGGGAATACGCCTTGTGTGGGTCTGATAGGTAACCTGAGTTAGCATACCCAACAAGGTGTGTATCATTCCGAGGATCAAAAGGGTTTGATCTATTCATAGATGCATAGGGATAGAATTAACCCATATCTGTTTTACCTTTGAGGTATCGAAAAATGTCTTTCATGTCATTCCATTAGCGGCGTGTTGGCGCAAATCTAAATTTAGCTAGCAAGTTCACAGTGAATGAAATGTCCGATCTAGTGCATTGAGCCAAGTACATTAATGCGCCTATTGCTCTTAGATATGGAACTTCTGGTGTCAATATCTCTTCATTATCGTCAGCGGGACGAAACGGGTCCTTATTAGGATCTAGACTACGGACGATCATGGGAGTGCTTGAAGGTTTCTCTTTATCCTCATTAAAGCGTCTCAACATCTTCTGGATGTAATTGGATTGATGGACTAAAATCTCATCTGCACGGTGCTCGAGCTCCAGGCCGAGACATAAGTTCGTTTCCCAAGATCTTTCATTTTAAATTCTAACTTCAGGTGCTTAGCAATTTCTTTGATATCTTCAGGAGTACCAATCAGATTCATGTCATCAACATAAACTACCACTATAGCGAACCAAGAACTTGTTTTCTCAATAAACACACATGGGCATAGTTCATTATTCACATATCTCACTCTGATCAAATATTCATTTAGACGGTTTACCACATCCATCCAGATTGTTTTAATTCGTAAAGTGAACGCCTCAAACGAATGAAGAGGGTGTTTCGTGGTTTGGAACTACTTGCATCAGGTATCTTAAGTCCTTCAGGAACTTTAATATATATATATATATATATATATCTCTCTGTATCCAAATCCCCATAGAGATAAGCAATGATCACATCCATAAGTTGCATACTCAGTTTTTCGGAAACTACCAAACTAATAAGGTAGCGGAACGTTATGACGTCAATTACGAGAGAATACGTCTCCTCGTAGTCAATCCCAGGGCGTTGAGAAAATCCTTGCACCACTAAACGAGCCTTGTATCTCACAATCTCATTCTTCGCATTACGCTTCCTTACAAATACTCATTTAAATCCTACAAGTTTAATATGGGAAGGTGTGGGAACGACAGGTCCAAACACCTTCCTTTTTGTTAAGGAATCTAATTCGACATAGATTGCTTCTTTCCATTTTGGCCAGTCTTCCCTACGTTGGCATTCATCAACGGAGCGAGGTTCAATGTCATCACTTGTTATTATTTCGGTAGCTACCGCGAATACAAATATATCATCGATGATAATATCATTTTGATTCCATATCTCACTTAAACATGCATAATTTACCGAGATCTGTCTATTCTCGGAAGTGGGTTCAGACGTTGGAGCGTCCCCCAATGTCGTCTCTTCTAGGACAGACCCATAATTCTTAATTATCTTATGAGATGGATCAGTTGATATTAAGATGTCTAAGGGATTCGATTGTGCCAAATTTATCCTCTTTCGGGGATGAGAATCCTTCGAACCTATTGGTCTACCTCGCTTTTAGGCAGGTACATATGACTGGTTAGCCTCCATGGCCGTACCTAGTCCGTCGAGGACGACTTGTCCATCTGGGACGACACGTCCTACATGGACGTCTATCCGCAGGCACATTTGCAGCAGGTATATGTGATCACGTCACTTTAGCTAGGTCAGTGAAAGTGTATGGCATATTATTAGCTACACTATGTATATCTAGAATTCTTCGCACCTCATTCTCACATTGTGCGGTTTGGGGATCGAGATGAGACATAGTGGGGACATTCCATGTCAATTCACGTCGTTCTTTAGGAACGATGACGTTCTTATCTCCCCCTAATGGCGGAAGACTGTCTCATCAAAGTGACTGTTCGCAAATCTAGTGGTAAAGAGATCGCTAGTCAAGGGCTCTAAATAGCATATAATGGAGGGGAATTCATAACCGACATTTATGCCCATCCTGCGTTGAGGACCCATTTTTGTATGTTGTGGCGGCGCAATTAGAATGTAAAATGCACACCCGAAAACGCGTAAGTGTGAAACATCAGGTTCATACCCAGTCACCAGCTGTAATGCGGAATAGGGTTGGGTGGCAGTGGGCCTCAACCGGACCAACATGGTTGCATGCAAAACTGCATAGCCCTACGCAGAAATTGGAAGATTGGTGCGCATAACCAATGTCTGTGCAATCATTTGCAATCACTTAATGAATGCTTCTGCGAGACCATTTTGGGTGTGAACATGGGGAACTGGATGTTCAACATCAATCCCAAGGGACATGCAATAATCATCAAATGAATTCGATGTAAACTCTCCGACATTATCAAGTCTTATGGACTGTATAGGATAATCCGGGTGGTGGGCCCTCAATTTAATGATATGGGCGAGGAGTTTAGCAAACGTAGCATTGCGTGTGGACAATAGTGTAACATGTGACCACCTTGTCGATGCATCAACCAAAACCATGAAATATTTAAATGGTCCGCATGGGGGTTGGATAGGTCCACAAATATCCCCTTGTATTCTTTGCAAGAAATGGTGGATTCTTTACGTATCTTTGCATATGATGGTCTAGTATTCAAATTTCCCATCGAACTAGCTTTGCATAGTGTTTCACTAAACACAAGGGCCTTATTACTAAGGGGATGCCCGTGTGATGAATTGAGGATACAACGCATCACACCTTGACCTGGGTGTCCCAACCGATCATGCCATAATAAATAGTTGCTCGGATTAGGTAGCTTCTGGCTAGCCATGTGATTTGCCTCAATTGATCTAATGGTGGTCGTGTAGAGACCACTCAAGAGACATTTCAATTTCACCAATGTATGCTTTCGACCGCACAGGTTGGAGGTTATGCAAAGGTATTCCACATCCTTTTCTTTTGTGGTTTCAATGTGATAACCATTAGCTCGAATATCCTTAAAACTCAACAACGTTCTTCTGGAACGTGGAGAATATAAAGCTTCATCAATGGTAAATGTAGTACCATTGGACAACATAAAGTGGGCATTGCCACAACCCTCAACTAGGTTGGATTGGTCTGATATGGTTGTCATAGGGGTATGAGTAGGCAATAAGTTTGTAAAAAATTTCCGATCTTGGAGGATAATGTGTGTGGTAGCACTGTCAGCCAGACAACAAACTTCCCTACTTGACATGCCTAATCATGAATTTAAATAACAATTAAATATCACATTTATGGAAATAAATAACTGGATTAAAATAAATAATATTAGAGCAAAATCAAACTTCGAAATCCAAAGTAAACATAAATCACCAAAAATTGTCCAAAATTAAAAAAAAAAAAATATATATATATATATATATATATATATATATGTCCATAAAAACGGCACAAACGTCGATCATATCCATGCTGTTGAGGTCGCAAGCCTCGTCATGTCAAGCGGCAGTCTGGAAATCATCGATCTCAAGGGTGGCATCGGTGGGAACTAATCTTTCAGCAAAGTTGGTCTCTCGAGTTCCGCATCTGGCCTCTTCAATAACTTGAGCTGATGCACGATAGGTGCTGGACCAGTGATCCCGTCCTCCACATATGTAGCATAGATTTTGCTAGTTTTGATGCGACGGGTCGGACCAGTTTTCCTCTCATTTTGGGCTTTCGGGGCTAAAGGAGTGCGGTTCCCACCACGTGGACCTCAACCAATTTTACCTCGGCCACGTGGGCCATGGTTATGCTGATCCCAGTCATAGGGATACCCTTCACGTCTTGGGTGGTTACGCCTTGCGCCTCTACCACGACCCTGATTTCTCCACTCGCTATTTGAATCGCGATGAGCAACAACATTTGCTTCAAGTAATGGTGTTGGTCTAGTACCAACTAGTCGGGATTGATCATTTTTCATTAACAGACTGTTGTTCTTTTCATCGAGCAACAAAGTAGTGATCAATTCTGCAAACTTTGTAAATTTCCTCTCCCTGTATTGTTGTTGCATGACCATACTTGAGGCAGGAAATGTGGAGTGGAGAAAGTCTTCTCAAGGAGGTCAGTTTCAGTAAGCTCCTCCCACAATATTTGAGTAGAGACCGGATTCGGCATATCTCATAATTGTATTCGTTCACGGATTTGAAATCCTGAAAACGGAGATTATGCCAATCATGTGTTACTTCAGGCAAAAAAATATCCTTATGATGATTGAATCGATCTGCCAGCATAACCCATAGGTTCCTCGGGTTCTCTTCACCGAGATACTCATGTTGGAGTGCCCTATCCATATGCCTTCGGATAAGGAACGTAGCTAGCTCTTTAAAATTCTGAAGTAACATTATCTTCCTGAATTGTTGAGTGAATCTTTTTTGCAGTCAGATGAAACTTCACATCTTCGGTCCATTGGAAATAGTTTCTTCCGAAAACTTCCAAAGCATCGAAATCAAGCTTGTTGAGATGTGCCATTCTCTACATGGAAGAAATAATTATATTAATGCTTTGGGAAAACTCATCCAAAAGCAACTAATGCGAAGTGCATGTTCTATAATATGGTATGATAAATTGGAATAAACATAAAAAAACTACTGGTTTTAGCATGTGTGGTGAATTTATGAAGGAAACTTCGGGTTCCCTTTTTTTCTTAAAAATACCGACATTTCTAGTCTGGTTCATTTAAATACATACATTTCCTAAATAAGTACTAAAGAAACACTTAATCATTTAAAGGAACATTTAAACAATTAAAAAATGTAAATATACACTAAATAACATGTAGTGATAATTTGAATAAATGCTTATGGCATTAGATAATTTAATATGTTAAACAAATGCTTTGAAAGTTTAATTATAAATTCTGATGTTTTTTTTTTGTATAGGTAAATAGTATCATTCAAAAAAATCCGGAACTACAAACTTACAAGGGGGTATACCTCAGGAGAAAGCAAGAATTGCTTTAGGTACACTTACAAACAAACCCATAAACAAAGAGTCCAAAATTCATCCCAGACTCAACAAAATTCAAAAGGACATTACAGAAGCATTCAAGTGAGGAAGCAAGAACGCACAAGAAAACCCACAAATAATAGACCAATTGAACAACCAAACTTAATCTAGCTACGCAGACAGTGAAAGTGAATAAAACATCGTAACCAAAACTAAACTAACATAATTAAAGTCCAGAGGACCTAAAAAATTGAACAAATTTGGGAAAAAAACCCTAAAACCAATAGTGACAGAGCAAATGTCTATCACTACCACCCGACATAGTACCGGAACAACTTGACCAACCAAGCCAAGAATAACGATATGAAGATTCCGGGGGGCACAGCATTCCCAAGAAATTCCAAGAAATTTCTTATCCGCATAAGCCATCGCCATCCCTAGCGTCCAAAACCCACTAGTTGCAGCCACAAGCAAGAGGGGACGCTTTCAACAACAAAGAGGCGCCGGCACCACGGCCTGCTACAGTAGCCACCATGATCGGCTGGAGCAACCACACCCACCGGCCTCATAGATCCCTCCAAATCATATCACACATGTTGGCGTTGCTACCAAGAGCATCAGACAGAATCGTCGCTGCTGGAGCTAGGTAGAGGAGAAGCCACCGCCATGCCAATGCCGTCGGGCTCCTAAGCAAGGTGACAACACCACCACAAACAAGAAGCAGAAGGGAGATAAAGAGATCAAGAGGCCAAGGGGATAAGGACAGAAAGAGGAAGAAAGAGTGCAAAAGGAAGGAAAGAGAAGGTGGAGGTGAACTCTGGAGCCATCACTAGGAGGTGGAGCTCTAGAGCACCCGCACCCCCAAAATTTTTAGGGGCGGCTGAGAGTTTTGTAGAGAGAAGTCTGAGAGAAATATGGGTAAAGAGAGAAAATAAGGCTAGTTTGGCATAGTCGTGATGTAAAAAGTACAAGTGGCCCTATGTACTTACTTCATTAACCATGAGATTCCTGGTTCAAAACCCAAAGGGTGCAAATAAATGCCCACTGTTTTTTTTTAGGCTCAAGTCGAGCCGAAACGACTCAAAGCCGAGCCTAACCGAGTCGAGCCGAGCTGAGCCAGCCCCAACCTGACCCCAAGCTGAGCCGATTGCTTCATGGCTCCAAGCCAAGCCTACTGGGCTTCTGGGTTTGAGCTTGGGCTGTTTGGCAGGCAAGCCTTCTGGGCTGCATGCCTTCTGGATGTTCATGGGCTTACATAAGGGTTTTTTATTTTCTTTTGGGCTTCTCATCCGCACGCCAATGGGCTGCTGGCCCGCTGTGCAGCCATCGGGGCTTGAATTTTCTGCTCGGGTCTGAGCTGGGGTGCCTTCTGGGCTTGCAATCTGCTAGCTATAGTTGGTGGCCTTCTGGGCTTCGAGCGTGAAAAAGAAACTTTCACAGCTCCACCACCACTCTAAACGGGCATTACCAACCATGGGCAATTTCGTCACACCCAAAATACACAACCGAGCACCCACGTTGCATTCCGTGGAAGCCACCAGTGTGAATTCCAAATATGCCCTAGTCGAACTATGCGGAAACCTTTTGGGGTGGTTAGAAAAAACCCTAGGCCTTTGGATTGACAGTAGGCGCAAGCAACAAACAATTATCATCACATGCCCATGATCATATATATAATCATCATCATCATCATCATCAAACACCCAACGGATAATTCAACCCATGAAGAATGATCAAAACGTCAATCCAATTTCAATCAAATAATTCATCATCAATTCCAGACAATTATAAAAAAAAAACATTTAACAATTATCAACTTTCGAGGATGAATGCGAACATCAAAGTTTCGGCCAAGATTTATTTTCATGCAATCAATTAATCAAATAAACCAAATCAATCCTAGTATTCATTGGGTTTGAACAATAATAAAATAAATCATAAACATGAAATTCAAAAAAACAACTTAGATTTCAGAAACCTACTTGATTTTGCAGAGCAATAATTCTCCTTGAACGAACGATTTCCAATTCCTTGATTAGATCGTCGTGCTGATAACGTGTTGTGAAAGATTCAGTAATACGTATGAAAGAAAGAACGTTTGTTTTTTGGGAGATAGTCAAAATCATGTCATTAGAATAGAATAATAATATACACAGTCATATATAGGCTAGAGTTTAAAGAGAATAATAAAATATCCTTGCATGAAAATAACCACAAAATTACAATTATTTACAACATTTCTATAATTATTTATACAATTTGTTTCTTGTTTGACTATGTATAGTATTATATTACATATATATTGTGATTCTCAGTGAGTCAATGAAGAAATGTTTGAAATCGGAAATATTAAAGGAGTGTAGAAAAGGTAAGTGGCCCTGATTGAAAGATATTAAGGCCTTTTTTGAACGTAAGCTTCAAGGAAAGTCGTATATTGAGGAATTGAGGATAAAGCGTGATGGCGAGCATTAGAAAACTTCGTATATGTGAGAGACCACTTTCAACTCATATTTCGTGGCAAATCCAAATCTATTTCTACTCAACATATAAAAAGAATAAAAGAAGGAATTTTCTTTTTTTAATATCCCAATAGTGCGTAGACATAATTACAAAAGGCACAATTGGCAAAAAAGAAAAATAGCGGATTATACAATCACTCCACCCTCCTCAAATCCAAGAATAGACTCTCACCTCTCTTGAATCCCCACTTAAACCCACCTAAGACAATCCATACTGAACAGCTCCAGTGTTCCTGTGAGCAGCTACAGCTACGGCTGCGGCACCAACCGGACCAAACTGAGATTGTGCCTGCATCAGTTTCGAATCTATCGCGTTTAATTGATCTACCTTGGTGGGTGGTGGGTAGTATGGGTTAGTATTCACTTCCATGGCCATGCCCATGCCCGGAGCAGGTTTTTCTGCTAAGTTCCGTTGTTCGTGTTGGGGTTGGGGTTGGGGTTGGAGTTTACCATGTGACGCATCCCTACGCATCTCAAATCCGGGCTTGTCTTGATTGGCAGTCTGAGTTCTGAAGAAGCAGTGTGGAGAGACAGACTGAGGCGGATGAACTCCGTTTCTGTAGAATGCCCTAGGATCATAGGTTTCCTTGATATTTCTCGCATTGTCGTATGGAAGAACTGGCCCGACAACTCGTCCAGGTTTTGCTGTGCAGGGAAAGGAAAGATAATGAACATAACTAGATCAAACATTTAACAAAACATTGTCCCAATGAAAAGCTAGCAAATCAAACAAAAGGCAATACTTAACAAAACATTGTGCCAATGAAGATAATGAACATGCAACTCATTGCCCCCAGTTAGATGTCATAGCAAAAAGAAGAGGCACTGGAAAGAGTAAACAAATGGCAAAGTTGGTTATTGGTTTAGCACCAAGACCAACTCTTGGTTGTCAATAAGTCATTACTTTGTCATGAAATATACTGCAAATTCTAATTCAAACTGGTATGTCTTAAAATCACTAGAGCAGATAAATATAGCTCTGTATATTACATTGCGTAATTCATGCTGATACAGAAGGCAGTGGAGTACCTGTAGGCACTCTTGGTGGAGGCCGTGAAACCTTTGATACGCTTCCAGAACTTGTGTCAGTTACTCTCAAACTGCTAGAAGCCTCTTCTGTCTGTCGGTTCTCATAAGAGACAAAAATTGGCTGTGCATTAGGGGGGACTGTACTCGAGTGAACAGTGGATCTGCAAACAAGGAATATGGACAGGTCCACACAACCACAATAATGTATCAAAAATCAGAAAAAAATTCTAAAATAATAATAATAAGAAGAAGAAATCAACATGTTTTCCTGATGAAAGAATTTGACTGTAATATAGACCAACAATGAAATGAACTTGCAAATAGCCTACCGTGGAAGGGAAACATGCTTCCTCGCTGGAGGAATAACCGGTCCACTTTTCCCACTATTTTCCTCAAGATAAGCAAACTGCTTTCTGAATTGGCCTATAGCACTGCATTGAATAAATATTTTAAAAATTGTCATATGGAAACAAGCACAGAACTGTGATAGGTTGATAAGAAGCAAATTTTCAACCTTGGATAGAGAAAACTTGTGCCTTCAGTTCCATTCATGTAGTCTTTGAGTAGCTGTGGATGGTATTCTAGTATTTCCCGGTAAATTAGTTCCCTGATGTCCTCCTTTGTGACTCTTCGCCTTTCAAATTCAAATTCCAGTTTTGAAATAGGCTGACAAGAATGTTCTCTCTCAACTTTGGCAAGACCTTTGAAGTACGGATCAGCTAGTGCCTACTAGGAAAAAAGGATAAAAGGTTGAAGTCCAACTACAGAGAGCAAACAAGCTCTACAAGTCTACTTGATAGTGGTTTCTAGATGCATGTTGAGGAATCATTCATTGGTGAAGGAAATCAATTAGACATAACACAATCACAAACCTCCTCAGCAGTTGGTCGATCCTTTGGGTCAAAGGCTAGTAGCCTTTGCAACAGACGGAGTGCTAGAGGATCTGCCTTCGGAAATTTTTGTGTAAATGGAATATGGGGTTTTTTTCGCATTTCCCCCAAGTATTTCCTTGCCTTCTCATTTCTAACCTGAAATCATAGAAAATACCCATAGAATCAATAACTTAAGTAAGAACAACAAAAAAGACCATTATGCATCATTAACGGAGGTAAAAACAGCAACACGGACCATTATGCATGTGAGAGAGAGAGAGAGAGACAGAAATGGCACGTACTCCAGAAATAGTCTCGAGCGAAGGCGCCCCAAGGAGATCAGTGATTAAATCCAATTGATGAATAACACTTTTACCAGGAAACAGTGGCTTCCCTGTCAATATTTCGGCAAAGATGCAGCCAATACTCCAGATATCAATAGCAGGTGTGTACTGCAAACAAGATTCAAACAAAATCAAACGATCTAACCAGAATTAGGGAGTTGACAAAGCACATAAAACACTCCAGAGAAACGGACATAACCTGACACATTTACCTGAATGACAGATACAACTTCCAGGAGAATTCAATAGTCCTCCCTGAACAAGAATTATTATAATCTAGCATTACTGCTTACTATAAAGCACTCAGAAGACATTCCAGACAGAAATAAATGCATGATCTTAACTATGTTAAGCCAAACAATTTTCAACATTTATTTGGAAATAAAATGCAAATCAATTTTTTACTCTCAGAGTAAAGTCAATGTGAAACACAAAATAGAACATAAATGTACTTGGGCAATGCTGCATGAGACTGTCCTAAGAGAACGGTGACTACCAAAACAAACAACAACATAACCAAACCAATTTTACAGTCCAACAAAAACAAACTTGGAGCATGACCAGATTATATTGACATTGCATCTGAGAATAGATCATTGATGGTAGAAAACCCATACCTTGGAAAAGAATGACCCACATAGTTCCGGAGCTCTATACCATCTTGTAGCAACATAGTCCTAAAGTGAATCAAAAGAAGAACCATAAATGGCATCATTTAGCAGTTATACAAGTGAAATTTCTGTTTGAGGAAACCAGAAGCTAGAAAATTACTTACAGTCCAAAAAATTGTTGTCGGGGTATCACTAAAGGCAACCCTTGCTAGTCCAAAATCACAAACTTTGAGCTTGCAATTTGCATTTGCTAGTATATTTTTTGGCTTAAGATCTCGGTGATACACATTTGCTGCAACCATAAAACTTATACTTAGATCATAATGCAGAACTAATCCTAAAAGTTCATCCACCACAAGCTTCCCTTTCCTTAAATAAGAAGGAAAAAATAGAATGCATCTATCATTTAAGAATTAATACAACTATGGATAATTTTGTCAATAAACACATCATTTATGGATTTAACAAGATACGAGAAAATGAAAGTAAAGGAGAATGAGAAAAAATGAGTGAAAACAAAAAGAGACTAACCTGTATGCATATATTTCAAAGCACGTAACATCTGGTAAAGAAAAAATTGATGATGTTCGCGGGTCAAGTCATCATTAGCCTTGATAACTTGGTGAAGATCAGACTCCATGAGCTCGAAAACAACATAAATATCTTTAAACTCCCTCTTCGAAGGTGGTAACATGATGCGCTTAATTTCGACAATATCAGGATGCCTCAAAAGCCTAAGCAACTTAACTTCACGCAGTATCCTAATAGCATCAGAGATATGCTCAAAAATATCATTTATTTTCTTTATTGCAACCTTCTCCCCAGTATGTGTGTCAATAGCCGCACAAACAACCCCATAACTTCCCTTCCCTATGACTTCAAGAATCCTATATCTATTAGCATCCCCATATTCAGTGAAAAAGTCCATCTCTTTGAGGTCCTGAAAAATAGAAAATATAACATTAAAAAATCTTTATATATGCAACAATTTCAAACAGAACTTACCACACGTGAATTTCAAAATGCAAACAATTGCAAATTTATAAAATAAGTTTACAACAGGCAGTGTAGTAAGCAACACAAATACAGCAAGTTCGACTGGACTTAAAGATACTGCCCACTATCGATCACAAAGAACCAGTTAATTTTATACAAATGCTTCTTCGACAGGTCATGGTTTCTTTCCCATATCTGAGTCAGTGAACAGTTAACAAGATATATTTTGGTACGCATTAATCACATGGCCCATGAAATAATTAATACAATGGGAGAATAGAATCAGGTGCTAGAAGAAAAGGGAGCAGAGTAAAATAATATACTATGGTGGAGTACCAAACAGTTATATAACAGACTAGATTCCTTGCTTTGAATGCCATTCCAGAACAAAGAAAAAGAAAAAGAAAGCAAAAAAAAAAAAAAAAAACCTAACCAAATCTACCTTAAACAGAATATTCAAAACACATGCAGTAAGTAAATTACTCTGCTAATTGCAGTGATCAAAATCAGATGAGTAACTGAAAAACAATACTAACCGACACCTTAAAAACAAAAACCCATACGAAAACAATAATTGAATATTTCACCCAAAAATTTGGAAATTAGAAGGAAACAAAAAAAGAATGATACCTAAATAGCAAATTGATGGTTTATGATTAGACTTACAACTATGGATCATACGATGAAAGTTAAGCCTTTTCAGAAACCAATTCAAATTCCATAACACTTTTTTCCTAGCACCAAATGGATGATGATAACCCCAACCCAGGTCTTGAAGAACCAAAGAGATAGATAAAGATACCTTCTTTGGATGATCCGGATGCATCATCTCCTTGCTCTTCTAGTAATTGAACAAGATCAAAACTCAAAAGAAAACGACGACTTATACAGTTACAAATATTAAGGTTTTGCACGAAGAAGAAGAAAACTAAACTAGCCACATTTGCCACAGCGTGACCTACTCCGAATGATGAGCCCAAAGTCCCTTCCAGCACACGTACACATACAGTACCAACCTCCTCTCTCTCATCCAAATCTACACCCTCCTCTCAATTCCCAATTTCCCAGATCCAATAATCCCACAAGTAACCCCAAATTCAGAAATATCAACCGAATTGAAATTGGAACCCTAGAAACTTTAGAAAAGCCGAAACCCAGGATCCTTCAAATTTTGAAATTGGAAACCCTAGGCTCCCTTTGGGAACGAGAGATCCAGTAGGGTGGTTTCGGATCAGAGAGAAGCGAAGGGAATTCAAAGAAAAGGAAGAGAGAGAGACAAGAGAAGGAGAGAGATGGTCGTCGTCGTCTTCTTTTGATTAATGGATTAATTGATAATTGTTTTGTATGCTTTATCCACCAAAATTAATTTTAATTTGTTTTTTCTTTTGTCAAATTCTTTTTTAATTTGTTTAATTACTCTTATCACAGTGTGTACGGAGAGCTGGCGTGTACGACAGTGGCCGTATTTGTAGTTCATGCAAATACTGTGCCTCTTTTCGTCTTTTGGTCTAGCTATGGTTACATATTTGGTAGCCATTCAAAAATACTTGTTATTCAAAGTAGCCATTCAAAAATACTTGTCCAAAATAGTTTTTTCTTCAAACTCTTCCAATTTGGTAGTCGGGATTAGATTGAATTGATTAAGTTATCAAATCGGTAGTCGGGATTAGATTGAATTGATTAATTTATCAAATCGGTAGTCGGGATTAAATTGAATTGATTAATTTATCAAATCTAATATATTTATAAATGAATAATTCATCAAATTCAATATATTTTGAGTTAGATAATTTCATTTAATATATATTTTTATTGTAATAGAATTAGATAATATTAAAAAATTACCTCTTCTAAATTTCTAATTGTATTAGGGCCCTTTTGTTTAGCTGAATTATTGGGGTTGGTTGGGTTTATAAACCTAATTCTATGTTTGGGCTTCTATTAGGGCTCGTTTATTTGGCTGGATTATATTTATAATCATAAGGAAAATACTTGCATCTCACCTTGTTGGTATATCCTCGTACTATCCTTTCGATTTATCGAATTTTCTTTATACATATATCAAATTTGAACCGCTAATTCTCTAAATCCTAAGGAAAATTCTTTAGCCATTCATATGTATCAAATAAATCAACGATTTTGATAAGAATTAAGATTTTCATGACGGACTGTTCATTTAGTTGATATATATATAAATAGCTAAACGAACTCCAATTTTGTTAATTTTTTAAAAAGATAATTTTAACATGATGATTTAAAGAATGAACGGTTTCGATTATGATATATGAATAAAGAAAATTCGGTAAATTGAAATAGTGGAATGCAAATATTGTCCTAATCCTGATTCTGTTTTTGGCGGTCCAAAAGCAAGTTGGAGTGGACTATTCCAGTCAACTTTCCAATCCAGCTTGCAACTCTAGTCAATCTATTCAATCTGAAACTTGAAACCGTGAAAAATGAAAGAGATGTCTCAAATTAAAAGTAAAAATCTCAGAATCTAATTTTACACATCTCTTGAACTTTCAATGATGAAAGTGATCCCTCTAAGCAAGTAGGAATCTCGGAATCCAGTTGATGTCCTATAATTACATTTAAGCTTGACAAAGAACTCTAATTAACAAGTCTCATGTGATGTATTGACATGGAGAGAGAGAGAGAGAGAGAGAGAGAGAGAGAGATGATGTTCACTGCCAAGACCAAACTTTATTTGTGTCAACAGCAATTAGACACGCCGGATAGGCCAACGCCGATAGCAGATCCATCAACCTTGCATCACAAGATTACACCAAAGCTTGGTAATTTAACACACATACAATTAGAAAATAAAAATAAAAATAGAGAAACACAACAAAATGTAACAGAAGCATGCCACTGGAAACTCACTTCATTCAACAAGAATTGGTCTAGCAGAATGGCTTGGGAATGGAAACGGATTGGAATCTGATAAAAAAAGAAAATAGAAATTAATTTAATAAGATCACTGCTAAGTACCGATCATATTGGAGACAAACTAAAATTCAAGTGTAATTCGGGTACCTTTAGATTCTACTCGCAACCAATCTTGTGTGCATACCAAAGCCTCGCGAATATCAGGATTCAGTGAGCCACGGCATTGATCAAGCACTCTGCCACCAATGCTGAATGCTGATTCTGGTGCAACAGTTGACATAGGAGTTCCCAGAACATCACGTGCCATCATCGACAAGATAGGGTACCTTGGCGTGTGGACCTTCCACCAATTCAAAATGTTGAAATCACAATTACGAGGAAAGACTGGTTCCTCTAAATATTTGTCCAAGTCTGATATCACATTTTGGCTCTGAGAAGTCTCGTAGAGAAATTTGTCAAATCCCTTCAATCTATCCCTGGTATCACTGCTGGTACTAGGTAAACTACTGCCAGGCAACGCTGAACCTTGATCAACCATTGTAGAGCAAATGGAATATGCATCAAACAGCTCCTTGATGCCGTCAGAAACTTCCTTAATCCTATCCAGAGCGGTACTGCCATAAATTTGAGAATAATAGTACTCCACCAACTTCATTTTGAATCGGGGATCCAAGATTGCTGCTACTGCCAAAGCCAAACTGCACTTGCTCCAATACTTATCAAACTTAACTTTCATCTTCAGTGCCATAGAGCTAAGAAATCCGTCGGGGCTCTTGCACCAGTCAATTAATTGGATGTGAACATCACAAATCTCAGGAAAATATATACTTGCAGTTGGACATTTGTTGCCTGAAAAGACAGTAGTGATTTCAACAAGAAGTTTCAAATAACCTGCAACAAAATTCGTCCATTCCCATTCTGTGTCGGTTAAAGCTGATGTATAAGAAGGGTCATGTTCTTGCAGGAGAGAAAATGCACTCCTGTAATCTAAGGCTGTTTCAAGCATAAGACATGTTGAGTTCCATTGAGCTGGAAAATCAAGAATTAATCTCCTCTGACTACTAATTCCAACTTGCTGGGCAAATTCATTAAACTTCCCTTGCGTCATTTTTGAACTTCTCACGTGTTTGACACTTCCTCGAATCTTGTGTATCACCTCTCTCAGTGCTTCCAACGCATCCTGCACAATTGAATTTAGTAGATGTGCAGCAGACCGAATATCAAATAACTGACCATGACCCGAGAGAGGCCTGCTTTGGGAGACGGAGATCTGGTCTTTAATTTTTAAAACAATGTCATCATCAGTTGAACAGCCATCAAATGTGAATGCAAACAACTTGCCCTGAATATTCCAGTCCATCAGACAACTGATAATTACTTCTGAAAGCAAGTCCTCAGTATGGGTAGAATCAAGAGTGACAAAATTCAGAATTTTCTTTTGTAGTTTCCAGTCTTCGTCAATATAGTGTGCAGTCAAACACAAGTACTCAACATTTTCTGGAGAAGACCACATTTCAACAGAAAGGTTAATTCTGCCATGCAAACTATTAATCATCTCATACACTTGCTGTTTTTCTTTCGCATAAATCTCCATACAAATATGCTCAACATCATTATTTGGCACAACCTCAAATAATGGCTGTAGGTTCTTGACAAAAACTTTGAATCCAACATGATCAACCATGGTCAACGGGTAACCATGCAATATAATCATACGAGCAAGATCAAAACGACTACGGTCGTGATCAAACTTTCCACTTGCAATGGTAACAATGTCATCTTTTTTTGGATCCTGATCGAACTTTATACTTGGCATCACTGGTGTAATATGTTCATCTTTTCTCTGTGTTTCATCACAATTAATAATTGCTAAGCCGACAGTATTATCTTTTTTCCTCCTCTTCGCTGCAAGTAGTTGAGACACATCAAAGTTCGATCGTTTCAGGCATCGCAACAAATGGTTTCTCAGATGTGTGGTCCCACTATTACTTGATCCACTGAGTTTCTTGTTACAATGCACACAAACAGCATAACATATATCATTTTTTCTAACCCTTTCAAAATGATTCCAGACAATAGATGTTAACCTCTTTGGTTTCTTGATAACCGAGTCAATTGGTATTTCCATCACATAGGTACGCGATCAACCAAAGCCTGCACATCATATGAGATATAACAGCTAAATCAGAAAAAACGACAAGATGAATTTGCAAAACCTCAAATATCAAAACCAAAATTAATTAAGTCACAGAAAAAATTAAATAACTCCAAATAAATATGCCATGATGACATCATTATGGAAATGACATCATATACTAGCAGATTATTAAGGTCCTACTGCATGGTGAATGGAAAATATGTGTGTTGTGTGCATATAATTGCATAACACATTTTGTATGAAACCTCAAACCTCTGATACTAATAGAGATTTTACAACTCAACTGAATTGGGAAACATATAGAAAAACAAGTGCATGATAGAATCTCTGTGCAAGCAACTCCTTGGAAAACAACCTCTATGAGTAGTCAAAGTAATTTATAATCAAAAATTTGGTAATGTTGCATCCTCGGAAACCAGTAAACTATAAAATATGCGACACACACGTGGAAATCCGTGAGCATATAGACCCCAAACCACTACAGGAAGAAAACACCACATTATCTTGCATTTAAAGTGACCAAGAAATTTATCATAAGATACACATCAAGAAGTCAAGAGATATATGTGCTCTGATTTGCCTAATGGGATCATGAAACACAAATGAGCATTATCTATTCAGAGGACAAAACAAAACAAAAAACTGAATCACTTTTAGCCCATAGAGATTTCTACAGAAAACCTGAGAAGTAGATACTAATGAATGTCAACCAAACCACGAAACTTCAAAACTTAAAGATCAATTCCCATATAAAATCTTCCAGCACAAATATAAAGGAACGCATAGCAGGTTCAAATACCACTCAACATGTATTTAGAAGTTTGTGACCATAAGTTAATAATTGACACAACCAGTCATGAACCCGCACTAAGCCTGCATTTAAAGTGACCAAATTTATCATAAGATACACATCAAGACGTCAAGAGATATATGTGCTCTGATTTGCCTAATGGGATCATGAAACATAAACGAGCATTATCTATTCAGAGGACAAAACAAAACAAAAAACTGAATCACTTTTAGCCCATAGAGATTTCTACAGAAAACCTGAGAAGTAGATACTAATGAATGTCAACCAAACCATGAAACTTCAAAACTTAAAGATCAATTCCCATATAAAATCTTCCAGCACAAATATAAAGGAACGCATAGACGGTTCAAATACCACACAACATGTATTTAGAAGTTCGTGACCATAAGTTAATAATTGACACAACCAGTCGTGAACCCGCACTAAGCCTACTTAGAGGGCCACAGGTCACTAAGCCTTAATGCAAACAACGAAAATGCAAACTTCGAATATCAAACCATATCAACAAAAGTTAAAAAACTGTCCAAATGCAAAGAATAAGTCGTAATTCAAGAAAAAGGTGAATGAAGTCATCCAGAAAAACAGAAAAGTAAGAAGAATTAAAAGATTCAAAATCCTGTGGTGAACTTCAAAGTGAAGTTTTTCAACAACAAAAAACTCAATTACCAGTCAACATTTGGAGTCATTTGTTAGGTACCATATACCCATATCACAATTTCAGTGATAATACCAGTGTCAAAACCTGCTTCTCGTGATAATACAAAATCAAGAGCTAGCCACAACCGCATGACTTTATAGATTCTTTACCACCCAAAATTCACAAACAAACGTCAAACAAAATCAAAAAATCAAATAAATGGCAACCAAAATCTAATATTTAACGATAAATTTTCAACAATTCAGCTTCAATTTCATATGCAAAGGAATGAAACATATGAATCAAACTCTAGAAACTGGGTCAGACCCAAAATCTACCAACTAAACTCCCATCAACATTAGAAATTCCAATCAAAATCTGGACCTTTCAGAGAGAGAGGGCAAAATAACAATAAATTCTGACAAAAATTCAAAATGGGTCTTACAGATATTCTTGTAACAACTTGTTTCTTCAAAAAATTTCAGCGAATCCGATCGGTGGTCCGGTAAATGGGGCGTTGGCTTGCTAGTCCCAGAGAGAGCGAATCTGAACCCGATATGGCTGTGAGAGAATATGGGTTGGGTCCGATAAGACTATACCCATATTGGTTTGTGGGTCAACGCACTAGGATAATATTTTAGTCGGGTCGACCCGGTTGAGAAGGGAACGGATCCTATCGAGTTGAACTAACCCGAGCTTGGGTCCATTTTGGTTTACTGTTCCCCAATTACGTAAATTTTATTTTTTTTCACCTCGGTTATTATAATTTGAGCAAAATTTCAGAACCTTCAAAACATTGCAATGTCATTGAATGCTTAAGATAACCATACAAGTTGCCAATCATTCCCTTTTTTTTCTATAATTTTGCCAATAATCCTTGCGTTTAGCATCATCATTCTAAATTTTATTAAAAATATTATGAGATGAATCTTTTAAATTATTAATAATAACACTTTTTTATTATCGAAATGATAAGTTACTCAAATTATATATTGTATATTATAAGTTACTCAAATTATATCATTATTCTCTTCTATTCTATCAATGTCTAACACAAATACATTACTTATAATTTTTATTCACAATTAATTTAAAAGGATACGTATTCTAAATTTTCCCTACTTAATTATATATCTTTAAATAACCAATTGCATTACTTATAATTTTTCGCAATTTAAATTTAATCCAAGTTTTGCTCCTTTGTTGTTATTACTTATTTTTCTTCCCCACTTACATATCTTATACAAATCGAATTGGAACATATCAAGTCATGCTCACGCATGTAAATTTGGTTCTCGTGAAAGAGTAATGAGTTTTATTTTCTTAAGGTCATATATCATTTTTAACTCATGAAAGTAAGGTCATATATCATTTTTAACTCATGAAAGTTGATTTTCATACTCTATTTTTTATATTATGCACTATTTCTTTTGAATTTGTGCATTGATTTTGTTTGATCTACTTAATTTGACAGTTAGAAAAAACTGAGGTAGTGCATTAGAAGAAAATATGGAGTATGAAAAGTTGTTTCAAACTCATTTAACATTTTTAGTGTGTGGAACCCAAAATCACCGGAAATTTGTGAAGTTGTCACGTGGCCTATAATTAATGTAATGTCCAAATTACCCATGGTAATGACATTAACGGCTCATAAACACCCACACATTAAATAATATAATTACCATATATTATTTGATCGGGTTAAGGCCTCAATATAATAATATTCTCCTTGAGAATTAATTATTATTATTATTATTCATTTAATAATAAATAATAATTATTATTATTCAATTATTAAATAATATTTTTTATTAAAGAATTATTTATTAATTACAAAATCCACCGACCAAACAAAACGCTCCGCGGTTCTCAAGGTTTCCTTATAAATAGCGGAACTCATTTCACTTTCAAGGTAATTCTTTCCTCGTTTCTAAAGTTCTTTCTAATTTCACTCACAAAGCTAACTTAAGCATTTGAACGTTCTTAGTTGAACAACCCCATCGAAGCTTCAACATTAGCCTCGATTGTTTCTTGTTTGCTGTTTGTAAGGATCGAGAAGATTTTTTCAAGCGTGTTCGATTTCTGCTTCAACAATTGGTGCTTTCATTGATAGTCGAATTGAGCCGAATTGAGAAATACTCAAAGAGTGCTCTCCAATTCGTTCTTAAAAGTTTCAAACATCGTTCGTCGTTCATCAAATCTTGTTCATCGATCATCAACACCAGTCATTGTTCTTATCATGGCAAGAACACGACAATCAGTTTGTTCATAAGGAGTCGTTGCTCCCTTCTCTGCAGCTTAGGCTGGGTGCGAAACGCACACTGAGAACCAGGGTGAATAGCTAGCCATTCCCTCATGCGTGACGATACTGGCACCCATCGGGACACATGGATCGACTCTCGCTGTTGGCTTCAGAACCTTTCCTATCCCATCAACTCATGCACCCCCACCGATTCGAACGGGGCAAGCTAACAATACCGATTGTGTCAGAGGATACCTGGTGGATACCGGAGGATTCCGGGCGGATGAAAGACTCCGCTAACGATGCCGTTGGACCGAGGATTCAAGACGGGTCGTTACATCTTCCGCCAGTGCGTGGTGGCACGTGAGACTGATCCTTGGCCCACGATAGCGCGTGTCGACTGGTTTTCGACTTTTTGGACCTGTTGGCGCAAGTTTCGGGTCAATCAGAATTCGTTTAGGGGCTGTTTTGGGTGTTTTAAGTACTTGGTACGCGTTTAGGGCGCGTATGAACTCCCCCGGAATTTCAGGCTGCCAGATTTCAAGTAATTGTCGTTTAGTTATGCCAAGTAATTTTTTTTGATAGGCGTAGAGGCTCCGAGTGTCATGGTGGACCGAATAGCTTGGAGTCGGATTCGAACGGACATTGAGGTGAGTGGACTTGGTTTCTTAGATTGCAAGGTATGCATAATTCTATGTTTAAATGTACCATTATCTCTTATGAGGTTCAGGAACTAAGGATAATCATTTTAATAGATTTATTATGGATTATGGATTTCAATAACAACTTTGAAATGATTTTGGACATTAGACCCGGTTATGTGATTTGTGTTTAGACCGGTTATGAGGTTTTGGGTTACGTCCTGGTTTTATGGATTTTGGTCTTATGAATTTTGAACTACTTGGATTTTGGCTTCAGTTGAGGTTATGGTTTTGGGCTTAGGCCTGAGATTTCGGTTTTAATGGATTTTGGGCTTTGGCCCGGATTTTCCATGATTTTAGCTTTAGGCCAAGTAAAAAGGATTTCAGTTGGGATTTCGAATTCACGTTACGGTTTTCACTTATATACCATCCCCATGTATCATGATTATTTCTCTGACACATGACTTCGAGGTATTTTCGGTCATGTGCTCGTTGAGGGTTCTTTCTCCGAGGTGTGGCGTGAGGTATTTTCCGTCATGCGATCGTTGAGGCTATCTACGCGTAGTATAGGGTTATGCCCACATATCTTGAGGTATTATCGGATGTGTGGGGAGTAGGTCCCCAGGTTGGATCTCTCGTCTTTTAGCCATTTCTTGAGGTATTATCGACGGTGGTTAGGAGGGCTTGTTCCCATGCTGGACAGCCCCAGATATCGAACTACGGCTCGGGATTTCATTTGGGGGATGGTGGGGTATTTTACAGCATTTTGTATCCAGTCGTTCTTATGATTTTGAGCTCCTTTGAGGAGGGTTTTCAAAGTAAGGTTGTGGTCCACGAGATGTTTTCATTTCTCGTGTTTTCGTGGGTCCCGTCGGGTTTTTATTCTATAAATGGTTTTTAGGTGAGTTCTTTGTAACTATCTCTATTTAGTTAGCTATTTTAAAAGGATTTTACGTTGTGCAAACATGCTTGTACTTATGGAGGGGAAAATGTATGTTTTCCTCGGAATTTGTGGTTAAAATTATTATTAGGTTTGGCCGGGTTATTAAGATGACAGGTACAGTTGGATTTGGTGAGGGTTTCGCCTATGTAATTGAAGGGTACTCCGGTAAGTAGTAGATATATATATATATATATATATATAGAGGGTCTTAATGTAATTTGATTCACCATGAAGTGGGTTGTCCGAATTACCTTATTTTATTTACTATAGCATTATCGTTACTTTATTAGCATGAGTACGCTTCGATATGATTTATTGTCCACTCACAGTTGTTTTGGTTTTGGTGCTCTCTAGGTCGTAGTGGAACGATGCGACAAGACTAGGAGGAAGCATAATCTTTCGCTGATTAGGTTTGGCCGCACTACAAGAAATAGTATCAATTATAGCATCTTATTATAGCTCTTTTACAAAAATGCTATGAAATATCAACACAAAGATAGCGTATTAATTATAAAACGCTATGGAAGGTTTTTAATTAGCAAAAGCGGGAGCGGGATAAGGGTGGAAATTGAAAATTTTAAAAGAAGAAAAAGTCGCTAATTCCAAATGTAGAATAAAGATGAAAAATAGCAAAAAACCCAAGAAACTCTCGCTCTTATTCTCATCGTTCTTTCTCTTCTTCTCTTCGTCTCGCTCTTATTCTCATCGTTCTCTCTCTTCTTCTCATCGTTTTGCAACCGAAAGAACAAAGGCTATGGTTGGTACGCCGTATAAGAAACCGAACAGGATAATATAGTACGAAATCGATGTTTGGTACCACTCATATTAATTAGCTACCGTATAAGTTAAAACGGTTGGGTACCTTTATATGGTCCACACCCGCTAAAATAATACCGTCGAAATTATCCGTATTAAATAGTCGGATGACTAGTGATCTTGAAAAAAAATAATAATAATAATAATGATAATAAATAATAATAAAAAAATAAAAAATTAATAATTAATAATAATTAAATAAATAGTAATAATAATAATAATAAATTATTATTATTATTATTTACGATTAATTTTTTTCCTTTTTTTTTAAATTTTAGGGTTAAATTTGTGTATTCGATTGTCCGAATATGGCTGAAAATTTGATATATGTGGAGATGAGGAAGAACGCCCTAACTATGAAACTGCTCTGGTGTCCATTACTACTTACGAATTCTTAAAGTGACTTGAGAAGTTCTTTCTTCAGTGACTTGAGAAGTTCTTTCAGATTTTTGGTGTCCATACAGGTCAGTACTCTTGATTCATATGTGTCCGCGTGTTTGTATTTTGGGCTTCCCATTCAATATTAGATTTACATTTTCCATTCCTGTTAGGAAAATTAGCCTGGATTACTATATGATTAAATCGTAATGTATTAAGCCTTAAACTTTGGTTGGTTTGATCGTTAGAAAATTAGGAAAAAGGATGGAACATCTATTTGCTTTTGGGATTTTAAAACATGATTTGTGAGATTCTTTAACATGTAACATGCTTCAATGCTTTATAGGTCATCGATTCGAAGTCCTGAGAAGGTTGACGTTCTGAAGATGAAGCGAGAGGAGAAGCTTGTGTTCTGGATTAGCGTTCACAATGACTTGGTGATGCATGTACGTCATGCAGATGTTCAAATTCAAACTATAAATTCTTTGTTCATTATATCTTTCTCTCTTCAAGTTAAGCTTTTAGTTCATGAAAGTGTCTTGTGTTGGAAGAGGATTAATGGGCTATCTCGGAAATAAGGTACAAATTATACGTGTAGAATGTATTTTGAACTTGAAGTAGAAACAACAATCTTATTCCCTTGAGTTTTCCAGGATTCAATTTCCATTAGCATGTCTCTGCACCAAACAAGCTTTTGTTTCATCTGTAGTCATCTGACCTCTGGGCAGAAGGAAGGAGAGGAACTTTGAAAAAATTCTGATGTCATGGAGATCCTTAGAAAGACAAGGTCTCCCAGGGTTCAAGGAATGGGAGATGAGTAAGAACCCTTTTGTCCAATTTCTTGATTCTTTAGTTAATTTTTTTTCCAACTTGCTTAAAGTGCACAAATTTATTCTTATTTTCCTTCTGCAGTCGAATCATTTGGCATGGGGATTTGAATTATCACATTGCCCTTCTTACCGCTCTGCGAAAGCCTTGTTGAGATGCACAACTGGAGGGCATTGTTAGAGAATGACCAGGTATGTCACCTATCCCACTACAAGAATTATGCTTTTCTTTCAAATGTGTTACTCTTGTGTTCCCACAGGCCAAAGGGAACAAAAGGAAAGGAAAGAAAAAAAAGAGTCGTGGTCTTTTCTTTTGACTTGCTTTGGCATTGCTGGTAACAGTGATCTACTCACCAAGAGTCGTGGTCTTTTCTTTTGACTTGCTTTGGCATTGCTGGTAACAGTGATCTACTCACCTCTTCCATACACCATTCATTTCAGGAAAGAAGCTTCCCTTTTCAGCTTTGGTGAGGCTGAGCAGGTATTGGGAAAAATTTCCGAGTAGGGAGAGGCTCCTCCACTTAAAGTTCATATAGGCCTTTTCGTTATGTATGCCAAGGCTGGAGTTGAGAAAAAGGTCCTACAAGCTTTGGGAGTACTGGAGGCTAAAAAGGAGCAATTGGGTTTGGATGAGTTTGAGAGGATTATAAATGTTCTTATAGCTGGTGGGTTTGTGCAGGATGCTCATAGGAGACTATAGGGTGATGGAAGCCCAGGGTTTTACTGATTTTATGATATTTACCTTGTTTCCCATGCCCTGATGGACTGTATGCAAGTCAGAATTTTGGTAATAAATTGTTTGAATGCGCAAAAAGAAGTAGGCTGGTTCTATTGTGCAATTGATTGAATATGCCATTTATTTACTTCCATGTGTATATTCAACCAAATGCTTTCTCACTCTAAGTTCTGTCATAATTACTGATAGAAATTACTTCTATGGCTTGCACTGCAGAGGTGGAGAATAGGACTGACATTCTTTCGCACAAATATTCACTTTGATTCTCATAATTGCAATTGTACTTACGAGTGCATTGCTAGGTGTCTAGTTCGCTTCATAGTAGATCCATTTCTTGGGTTTTAGTTGTATTTGGTAAAAATGGTTGAGGTCACAGTAAGAAAATATTGTTTTGTAGCTGCTGTTTCTATTTCTCCAATTGAATAAGGTTTGTAAGAAGTATGGCTTGGCTGTTTGTGTATCGAACTATTTCTCCTTTGGATTTTAATGTTTGACTCATAATTCTCTCTAGTATTTTTCCTCTGAATATATATCCTATAATTGTGTAGATTTTGTAGATGGACGCTGAAGATCTATTTGGCATCTTTGTCATTTGAGTTTTGTTCGCCAGAGTTCTTCATTAGAGGAGAGACTGTTGTAACCAAAACACCAGGTCAGCAATTGTGTTATTAATGTTAGGGGTGAGTTTCCTTGCTTCTGCTAAATTACATGCATTAGTAGTTGGCTATTGTTTTTGAGTTTCCTTGCTCCCTTTTCGAGTTCCAAATCTTCTTCCTCTTAGGGGTCTGCAGACCTTATCTTATCATATTCTGATTTCACCCACTAGTTTAGCGTAGATATTGTTGTTAAGTTTCAATTTTTGAATTTCTAAGTTCTTGAATCCTGCTCAATATCATTATCTCATTTCCTAAGTTTTAATTGTCTACAATTCTATAGGCCTGACATACTGATATATTTGCATTACTAGATTTTAGAAAGAATCACGGAAAGGTATGGTACACATGTAGGTCACATGCCTCTAATTAGCTATTATTTTAAACATGTTGATCCAAAGTTTACTTAGATTTTGTTTTTTATTGTTATATACTCTTAACTTGTGATTAGTCAATCTTCTGTTTAGTAAATTATGTTATGTTGGACTTAAAGAAGCTTCAGGGGAGTAAATTTGTTCATGTTCCTTGGTCAATGTTAGGTAATCCTTCTACTTCATCAGTCGTGCAAGATTTTGCTGATGAAAATCTTTCAAAGGGATAAAAATCTCACGTATTTACTCATTATCTTTATTATTAATCGGTTCAACTTTTTGAGATAACTTTTTCTTCATACATCTCAGTGCATATGCAATGTCTTTATTCATATTCGCTGTTCTTGTGCCATTATATTGATCAACTTCTACTATTATCATGTTCACACTAGCACTGATACATTAAGGTATGATGTGCATGTTGTTGAAATTGTTTGGCAGCTTGAATACATTGATAAGCTAATATCATGGATTTTGGATAATGGAATTGGAGGAGACTCTCGCAGCTGACTGGTTATTATAGTTAAACCTTGCAAGCAGGGTAGGGACCAAAAGGGACCCAGTCTAGGATAAAAACAATGTTTGGGTAGGCACACAACCAAAGAATATAGTAGACTATGGTGGTGAAGAAAGAACTATATATCAAATAGAAATGCAATCTGTTCAGGAAAATAATCTTTTGTTAGAAAAGATGACTTCCATGAGAGATAAGACATGAATTATAGTTAAAGATGAAGATTGTCTAATTCTTGTGAGAGTAGAACAATGAAAACATTACAAGTGAATTGTTTTCTGCAAATGAATTTTCTGCATTTTCTGTATATGAATTTTCTGCATTTTCTGTATATGAATTTTCTGCATAGAATCATCATCTGAACCATCACTTTCTGAGAGGCCTTTTGCTGGTTTACTACTTGTTAGTTTTCAGATTTTCTGCATTTTCTGGTTTACTACTTGAACATGTTAGACATTCATTTGCTGTGAGGATAGAATCATCATCTGAACCATCACTTGACTCGTCTCTTGACTCATAACTCGAGTACAATGTAGCTTGCAATGGATTATAGTTAAAGCTTGATGTGGATGTTGTTGAATTGTTTTGCAGCTTGAATACTTATGTATCATGGGATTTGGATGAGGGAATTGGAGGACGCTAGCAGCAAATTAAGTTATTATATGACAGTTTATGTACACAAGGACAAACATGACATATGTATTATGATTATGAAGTTTTAGGTTGAAAGTTTATGTACAATGGATATGAAGTTTTTTGTGTTTGATTTCTGAATTGGATATGAAGTTTCATTAATATTATGAAATGAATTTATGAATCTATTTTGTGTTTGATGGTAGAAAATTATGTTAGGAAGTTTTAGAAAATCTGGAATATCTTTGATAGCATTTTGGAATAGGAATTTGAAATGCAATGGAACATGAATTAAAAATTTGAAAAATGTTTCATAGCATTCTAAAAATGTTATGGAAAATGTTTCACAGCGTTCCAAAAACGCTATGGAAAGACAATGATAGCGTTTTGGAACCGCTATAAAAAAACTTTCTACAACACTTCAAAAACACTATAAATATTTTCTATAGCACTTCAGAAACGCTATGGTAAAGGTAATACCTACCATAGCGTCGGCTATTATAGCGTTTTCTATACCGCTATGATAGACTATTATAGAGTTTTTGGAGTGCTATAAATGTTGATTTGTGGCGTAGTGCCGGGTTATTAAGATGACAGGTACAATTGGATTTGGCCAGGGTTCCGCCTATTTAATTGAATGGTACTCCGGTAAGTTGTAGAAATATATACATATATATATATATATATGGAGGGTCTTAAGGTAATTTGATTCACCATGAAGTGGGTTGTCCAGCTTACCTTATCTTATTTTCTATAGTGTTATCGTTACTTTATTAGTGTGAGTACGTTTCGATATGATTTATTGTTCACTCACAACTGTTTTGGTTTTGGTGCTCTCTAAGCCGTAAAGGAACGAGGCGACGAGACTAGGAGGAGGCATCATCTTTCGCAGCGCTACGTCCACGTAGGACTTTCATTAGTTTCTGTAATTAAAGGTTACCTAGTTGCTCTTATCCTCTTTTGGGTATTGTAAATTATTCTAGGGTTTGGTAGTTTGGGGTTGTAGCTGGACTTTTCAGTTTTGTTTTTGTATCCTTCGTCTGATAGGTAAAAGACGGGTTGATCGGTTTAAGGGGAGATTCTACCGAATTTTCGGTAGAGTTCTCGTAAAGTCTTTCCTGAAATGGTAAGGGTACTTCAGGGATTATTATGTTAGTTCAGGTTTTGTCAAACGGGAGAAGGGCTTCTCAAGGATTTCGAGGGGAAATTCGGGAGGGGTCCTGTCAACTTAGTATCAGAGCTCTAGGTTATCTTCCAATGGACCGCACTTAGTGTGCAATCTTGTACCTTCGTGATGCCTCTTGGACGTTGTCCTCGTTTACGGTCTGTTGTTGAGACAGGAACAGAGAAATGTGCAAGGTGCACGGGATTTAAGGTTACGATTTGTTATATCATTTCGGGTCAACATACAATGAGTTTGTAGAGTTTCAATTGGAAATCGTATCAGAAGTTTGAAAATAGAAGTTGACGATCAACCTGAGGGACACTGTGAACCAATTGGACTTGGGTAAAGAAGTTTCGTTCGTGTCGATGAAGGCGCGATAGGACTCGAAAGGATGTAGGAAGTTGATTCTTTGACCCGCGTTGAGTGAATTTTGAGGACGAAATTTCTTTAAGGAGGGTGAGTTGTAACGATCCGAATTTAAATTTAAAGTCAATTTGTAAAATTAATTAGAAAATGACGATTTTACCCACATGTTTAAGAGGGGTTCGAAATTTACTTTTGTTCCGGGACACTTTTGGAAGTTTATCTTGGACCATTGCGTAGGTCTCAAACTCACGAGTTCATTGACAAGCGGCACTCGAGAATCGAAGTTTGTACGAGTAAGTTACGGGTCTAAAACGATGAAGACATAATGGTAATTTTTGAAAAGTCCAAAAGTACAAATAGGGCACACTCTCTCTCCTCACGCCATAGGTCCATCTGCACTCTTTCTCCTCCTTCGATCTCTCTCTCTCCCCCTCGTACGAACACCACACATCACCATCATCATCGACCCATTTCAGGGTCGTTTCAAACCAAACCAAGGCCATCAATGCCTTCCTCTTGACGTCGCGAGTCGTTTGGTGCCAAAATCGAAGCGTGGGAGTCGCCGTAGTAGGTGAATCGAGAGGGAGAAGTTGGCCGAAACTTCTCGATTGGATTCCAGCCAAACTAGGTATGACCTCGAGCCATTGACCCCATTATTGAGTTCCTGGGAGTGGGAGATGGAGTTCGGAGTGTGGATCACATTTTTTGGTGAAGAAATGAAGGAGATAGGAGCTAGTCGAAGTTGGCGGTTTCCGATCATCTTCTCCGGCGAGTCTCGACGAACTAGTTCGTCTGGTGTGCTGACGTGGCATGCCACGTGGGGCCACCTGGCATACATATAGAGCCACGTGGCAGTCCAGTCAACATCACAGTCAGCAACCAGTCAACCGTTAAGTCAACTGAAGCCGTCGATGTTTGACGGAATATGCTGACGGCGTTAGCATATTCAGTTAAAAGTTAACAGCGTCATAATGGAGCTTTGATGCCGTTAACTAGACAGAATATTTCGATTCCGTTAGAATAATCTGTCAAAGTGACGGAATATTTTGTCAGAGTTGATGAAATATTCTGTCTAAGCGACGAAATATTCCGTCGTTGATGTGTAGGAGCTTGAGACTCGTGTGGGGGCGAGTGACCACGCGTGGCGGCGCGTGGGACCAATCCTTCGCCCACAACGGCATGGGTCGACTTGTTTTCGATGTTTCGGACCTGTTGGCGCATGTTTCGGCTCAATCAGAGTTCGTTTAGGGGATATTTTGGGTGTTTTAAGTACTTGGTTCGTGTTTAGGGCACGTGTGAACTCCCGAGGTATAAGGGGGCCAAATTTCAAAGTTAATCATTTTTGTTTAGTTATGCCAAGTAATTTTTTGACAGGCGTAGCGGCTCCGAGTGTCATGGTGGACCGAATAGCTCAAAGTTAGATTTGAACGAACATTGAGGTGAGTGGACTTGGTTTCTTAGATTGCAAGGTATGCTTAATTCTATGTTTAAATGTACCATTATCTCTTATGAGGTTCAGGAACTAAGGATAATTGTTTTAATGGATTTATTATGGATTATGGATTTCCATAACAACTTTGAAATGATTTTGGGCATTAGGCCTGGTTATGAGGTTTTGGGCTACGTCCTGGTTTTATGGATTTTGAACTGCTTAGATTTTGGCTTCGGCCGAGCTTATGGTTAGGGCTTAGGACTGGGATTTCGGTTTTATTGTATTTTGGGTTTTGGGCCGGATTTTCTATGATTTTTGCTTAAGCCAAGTAAAAAGGATTTCAGTTGGGATTTCGAATTCACGTTACAGTTTTCACTTATATACCATCCCCAGGTATCATGATTATTTCTCTGACACAAGACTTCGAGGTATTTTCGGTCATGTGCTTGTTAAGGGTTATTTCTCCGACGTGTGGCGTGAGGTATTTTCCGCCATGCGATCGTTGAGGCTGTCTACGCATAGTACATGGTCCTGGCCGCATATTTTGAGGTATTATCGGCGTTGGTTAGGAGGGCTTGTTCCCTAGCTGGACGGCCTAGAATATCGAGTAGGGCTCGAGATTTAATTTGGGGGAAGGTGGGGTAGTTTACAAGATTTTGTTTCCAGTCATTCTTAAGATTTTAAGCTTCTTTGAGGAGCGTTTTCAAAGCAAGGTTGTGGTCCACGAGATGTTTTCATTTCTCGTGTTTTCGTGGGTCCCGTCGGGTTTTTATTCAATAAATGGTTTTTGAGTGAGTTCTTTGTAACTATCTCTATTTAGTTAGCTATTTAAAAAGGATTTTACGTTGTGCAAGCATGCTTGTACTTATGGAAGGGAAAATGTATGTTTTCCTCGGAACTTCTAGTTAAAATTTTTATTAGGTTTGACCGGGTTATTAAGATGACAGGTACAGTTGGATTTGGCGAGGGTTCCGCCTATGTAATTGAATGGTAATCCGGTAAGTTGATTCACCATGAAGTGGGTTGTCCGAATTACTATTTTTATTTACTATAATGTTATCGTAACTTTGTTAGCGTGAGTACGCTTTGATATGGTTTATTGTCCACTCACAGTTATTTTGGTTTTGGTGCTCTCCAGGCCGTAGCGGAACGAGGCGACAAGACTAGGAGGAGGCATCAACTTTCGCTGCGCTACGTTCACGTAGGACTTTCATTAGTTTATGTAATTAAAGGTTACCTAGTTGCTTTGATCCTCTTTTAGGTATTGTAAATTATTCGAGGGTTTAGTGGTTTGGGGTTGTAGCTGGTCTTTTCATTTTTGTATTTGTTTTTGTATCCTTCGTCTGACAGGTAAAAGACGAGTTGACTGGTCGTAAAGTCTTTCCTGAAATGGTGAGGGTATTTCAGGGATTATTGTGTTAGTTCAGGTTTTGTCAGACAGGAGCAGGGCTTCTCACGGATTCGAGGAGAAATTCGGGAGGGGTCCTATCAACTTGGTATCAGAGCACTAGGTTAACTTCCTATAGACCGCACTTAGTGTGTAATCTTGTACCTTCATGATGCTTCTTGGACGTTGTCCTCGTCTACGGTCTGTTGTTGAGACGAGAATAGAGAAATGTGCAAGGTGCACGAGATTTAAGGTTACAATTTGTTACACCGTGAACCAATTGGACTTGGGTAATGAAGTTTAATTCGTGTCGGTGGAGGCGCGAGAGGACTCGAGAGGTTGTAGGAAGTTGATTCTTTGACCTACGCTTAGTGAATTTCAAGGGCAAAATTTCTTTAAGGGGGGTGAGTTGTAACGATCCGGATTTAAATTTAAAGTAAAATTGTAAAATTAATTAGAAAAGGAAAATTTTACCCACAGGTTTAGGAGGGGTTCGAAAGTTACTTTTGTTCAGGGACACTTTTGGAAGTTTATCTTAGACCGTTAAGTAGGTCTCAAACTCACCAGTTCGTAGACAGACGGCACACGAGAATTGGAGTTCGTACGAGGAAGTTACGAGTCTAAAACGATGAGGATGAAACAATAATTTTTAAAAGTCCAAAAGTACAAATAGGGCACACTCTCTCTCCTCATGCCATTGGTCCATCTGCACTCTCTCTCCTCCCTTGATCTCTCTCTCTCTCTCTCCCCGTGCGAACACCGCACCTCACCATCATTATCGACCCATTTCTGGGTAGTTTCGAACCAAACCATGGCCATCAATGCCTTCCCCTCAACATCGCGAGATATTTGGTGCCAAGATCGAAGCATGGGAGCCGCCGTAGTCTACGAATCTAGAGGGAGAAGTTGGCCGAAAGTTCTCAATCGGATTTCGGCCAAACTAGGTATGATCTCGAGCCATTGACCCCATTTTTGAGTTCCTAGGAGTGGGGAGATGGATTTCGGAGTGTGGATCACATTTTTTGGTGAAGAAATGAAGGAGATAGGAGCTAGTCGGAGATGGTGGTTTCCGGTCATCTTCTCCGGTAATTCCTGACAGACTGGTTCGACTAGTGTACTGACGTGGCATGCCACCTGGCAGCCACGTCGTGCCATGTGGAGCCACCTAGCATACACGTGGAGCCACGTGGCGGTCCAATCAGTAACACAGTCAGCAACCAGTTAACCGTTAAGTCAACTGAAGCCGTCGATGTTTGACGGAATATGATGGTGGCGTTAGCATATTCCGTTAAAGGTTAACAACGTCATAATTGAGCTTTGACGCCGTTAATTGGACAGAATATTCCGATTCTGTTAAAATATTATGTCAGAGTGACATAATATTCTGTCGGAGTTGAAGGAATATTCTGTCATAGCGACGCAGGTGGGGACGCATGGCGTGTAAGAACTAGGTGGGGACGCGTGGTGGCCCATGGGATCGATCCTTGACCCACGGCGGAGCGTTTCAACTTTTTTTCAACGTTTTGGACATGTTGGCGCAGGTTTAGGGTCAATCAGAGTTCGTTTAGGGGCTATTTTGGGTGTTTTAAGTACTTAGTACTCGTGTGAACTCCTGGGATTTAAGGGGGCCATATTTCAAGTTAATAATTGTCGTTTAGTTATGCCAATTAATGTTTTTGACAGGCGTAGCAACTCCAAGTGTCATGGTGGAACGAATAGGTCGGAGTTGGATTCAAACGGACATTGAGGTGAATGGACTTGGTTTCTTAGATTCCAAGGTATGCATAATTCTATGTTTAAATGTACCATTATCTCTTATGAGGTTCAGGAATTAAGGATAATCGTTTTAATGGATTTATTATGGATTATGGATTTCTATAACAACTTTGAAATGATTTTGGGCATTAGGCCCGGTTATGTGATTTGGGTATAGACCGGTTATGAGGTTCTGGGCTACGTCATGGTTTTATGGATTTTGGTCTTATGGATTTTGAACTACTTGGATTTTGGCTTCGACCGAGCTTATGGTTTTGGGCTTAGGACTGGGATTTCAGTTTTATTGGATTTTGGGCTTTGGCCCGGATTTTCCATGATTTTGGCTTAGGCCAAGTAAAAAGGATTTAAGTTGGGATTTCGAATTCACGTTGCGGTTTTCACTTGTATACCATCCCCAAGTATCATGATTATTTCTCCGACACATGACTTCGAGGTATTTTTCGTCATGTGCTTGTTGAGGGTTATTTCTCTGACGTGTGGCGTGAGGTATTTTCCGCCATGCGATCGTTGAGGTTGTCTTCGCGCAGTATAGGGTTATGCTAGCATATCTTGAGGTATTATCGGATGTGTGGGGAGTAGGTCCCTGGGTTGGACCTCTCAGTTTCTAGCCATTGCTTGGGGTATTATCGACGGCGGTTAGGAGGGCTTGTTCCCTTGCTGGACAGCCCCGGATATCGAGCTACGGCTCGGGATTTCATTTGGGCGATGGTGGGGTATTTTACAGCATTTTGTATCCAGTCGTTCTTATAATTTTGAGCTCCTTTGAGGAGGGTTTTCAAAGCAAGGTTGTGGTCCACAAGATGTTTTCATTTCCCGATTTTTCGTGGGTCCCGTCGGGTTTTTATTCTATAAATGGTTTTCCGGTGAGTTCTTTGTAACTATCTCTATTTAGTTAACTATTTTAAAAGGATTTTATGTTGTGCAAGCATGCTTGTACTTATGGAGGGGAAAATATATGTTTTCCTCGGAACTTGTGGTTAAAATTATTATTAGGTTTGGCCGGGTTCTTAAGGTGACAGATGTAGTTGGATTTGGCGAGGGTTCCGCCTATGTAATTGAATGGTACTCCGGTAAATTGTAGAAATATATATATATATATATATATTTATATATGTGTGTGTATGTGTATGGAGGGCCTTAATGTAATTTTATTCACCAAGAAGTGGGTTGTCCGGATTACCTTATTTTATTTACTATAGTGTTATCGTTACTTTATTAGCGTGAGTACGCTTCGATATGGTTTATTGTCCACTCTCCGTTGTTTTGATTTTGGTACTCTCCAGGCCGTAGCAAAACGAGGCAACGCGAATAGGAGGAGGCATCATCTTTCGCTACGCTTCGTCCACGTAGGACTTTCATTAGTTTTTGAAATTAAAGGTTACCTAGTTGCTCTAATCCTCTTTTGGGTATTGTAAATTATTCGAGGGTTTGGTAGTTTAGGGTTGTAGCTGGTCTTTTCAGTTTTGTATTTTTTTTGTATCCTTCGTCTGATAGGTAAAAGACGGGTTGACCGGTGTAAGGGGAGATTCTGCTGAATTTTCGGTAGAGTTCTCGTAAATTCTTTCCTAAAATGGTGAGGGTATTTTAGGGATTATTGTGTTAGTTCAAGTTTTGTCAGACGGGAGCAGAGCTTCCCACGGATTTCGAGGGAAAATTCGGGAGGAGTCTTGTTAGCAAAGCGTCTAAGCCTTCAACCCTCGAAATGTCTAAAACTTCGCCCCGCGTATTGTCTAAGCCTTCACCCCACAAAGCGTCGAAGACTTCTCCCCATGAAGAGTCGAAGCCTTCGCCCCGCACAGCGTCAAAGCCTTCGCCCCGCGAAGCGTCAAAGCCTTCGTCCCACGAAGCATCCAAGCCTTCACCCCGCGAAGGGTCAATGTCTTCGCCCCACAAAGCGTCAATGTCTTCGCCCCGTAAAGCGTCCAAGCCTTCGACCAGCGAAGCGTCCAAACCTTCGTCCCGCGAAGCATCCAAGTCTTCACCCTTTGAAAGCATCCAAGCCTTCCTCCGGGTAGCAACCAAGCATTCCTCCCGGAAGCACTGAAAGCCTTCCTCCCTGAAGCACTGAAAGCCTTCCTCTGGGAAGCACTCCAAGCCTTCCTCCTGGAAGCAATCCAAACCTTCCTCCAGGAAGCACTCAAAGCCTTCCTGCGGGAAGCACTCAAAGCCTTCCTATGGGAAGCACTCAAAGCCTCCTTGCGGGAAGCACTCAAAGCCTTCCTCCGGGAAGTACTCAAAGCTTTCCTCTGGGAAGCAATCCAAGCCTTCCTCCGGGAAGCACTCAAAGCCTTCCTCCGGGAAGCAATCTAAGTCTTCCTCTGGGAAGCATTACAAGCCTTCCCCTGTGAAGCACTCCAAGTCTTCTTCCAAGAAGCAAAATCCCTTCCTTTAAGGCAAAATAAAACCATCATCTGAAAGGCAAGTTGAATCAAAGCCCCAACGCCTAACGTCTGAGGTTGCAATGGGGGCATTTGAAAAGACCAAAAACCCTTCCTTGAAGGCAATGTAAAGCCCTTCTCTAGAAGGCAAAGCGAAGCCCTCCTCCAAGAGACAAATGGAGTTAAAGTGCTATCGTTGGATGCTCGTAACAATACAACGAAAGCATTTGAATAACCAATAAGTCATTTTTTTCATAAATTGGGCAAAACCAAAGTTCCAACACTTCGAAAAAATCTCAAGGATTACTAAGTTGGAAGCAATAATCTGGCCACAAGATTCCGACGCAGGAGACATCACTTCGGAGGCTCACCACGGATTCTTTACTCACACAATCTTGATTCATTGCAATTTTCCATAAGCAACTTCCACCTCAAATTTCCCACGGAGTCTTCAAGTTTCGACGCTTGTTGAAAAAGCCTACTCTTCAATTTGATGCGAAGTTTAGGGGCATACAAAGGCAAATATGGCTCGAATTTCAACTTTTCAAAGTTCAGCATTGACACCAATTATTCCAAGCTCCATGAACTTGATCTTCCTCCCTAGAACAATAGGGGCAACGACTTTAGCTCAACTCACTTTGGCATCGCTAGGCTTTGCAAAGATAGCTTCGACATCATCTTGAACGGTGACTGCAGCTTTGGCACTCCGTGTCATCACGCCACGCGCTTTGATATCAAGAACCACTTCCTTATTTCTCGCAATGGAGATGGTGTAGGAAATTTCACTAAGGTGTGTCAGCTTCGCCTTCACATATGAAACTTTCAACTTCTTTTCCTTCAACTGGTCAGCCACTCCAAAAAATTTTGCAATAAACTTCATAGAGGTCTTTTTGGCGCCTTCCGCTGAACAACCTGAGGACTTGCACTTGCTATCCTCCCTCACTGGGTTAGGACAATGAAGTGCGACATCATAGGCTTCACACAGGGCATGTCCAATCCTCCAATATCGAGTCCCACCTTGGTACCACCCCATCTCAAGCTCAATAAGGCCTTCAAGGTCGATGTGACGACCCGTTTATTTAATTAGTAAATTTTCGTAGTTATTTGAGAAAAAGACAATTTTACTATCGAGGTTCAAATGTCACTTTTAGTTTGGGAATACTTTTGAAAGTTTTTCTTGGACAGTTGCGTAGATCTCGAAATCACGAGTACGTAGACAGGCGGCACGTGAAAATCGGAGCTCGATTAAGAGAGTTATGGGTCTAAAAAGTTGAAGCACATTTTGGTAAATTGGATTTCTGATATTTTGGAAAAAATATCTACCTCTTTTCCTTATTTTTCCAGAATTTTCTGGCATTTTTCTTATCTCTCTCCCTGTGTCTTTCTTCTCCTCCAAGCCCGTGAGACACAAAAACACATTCCACCACCATCACCAAATTTCTTGACCTTTTCGATTCAAACCAAGGACACTACTACCTTCCTCTCATCCCCACGAACCCAACCATACCTTCCTTGAAGCTTGAGGATAGCCAAGGACGTTGTAGCGAAACCCAGAAGTTTGGTCGAATCTTCCTGTCCAGTTTTCGGCCACCACAGGTAATGGATCTCAATTTGGACTTCATATTTGCATTCCTTGGCTCGAGAAGATAGATTTCCAATATTAGAACATCGAATTTGGTTGAAAGTGACTGAGTTATGAACGTTTGAAAATCGAGTGGTTACGGGGTTTTCTGGCCGGCGAGTGAACAGTACCCGGCGAGTGAACAATACTCGGGGAGTGAACAGTACCCGACGAGTGAACAGTGCCACCGGTGAGTGAATAGTACCCCCATTCGTGTTTGCATATTTTCGCCGTTCCGGATCTTTTGGCGCAGGTTTCGGGTCAGTTTAGGGGTTGTCTTTAAACGCATTTAGGGTGCATGTATACTCCCGGGGTTTAAGGGGTTGGATTCGAGGTTTGTAATTTCCATTTGATAATGCCACGTATCGTTTTTGACAGGCGTGGTGGCTCCGAAGGTCATGAGGGACTGAATAATTTGAAATCAGACGCGTTGGGACCTTGAGGTAAGTGGAATTGTTTTCCTAAATTATAATACACATATTGTTATATTTTAAGTATTTTATATTCAATTCCGAATTTTGAGAATCTAATGGAAGGATTATTTAGTATTATCATGAGTCTAGGGAATTAAGGATAACTATTATAAAGCGTTTATTATCTTTCCAAGACATGGGACTAAGGGATAACGATTTACGTGACTTTTCACTGGTTATGGATTGTAATTTGTAAGGATATGTATTTATTATTGATTATGGATATGAATAACAATTTTGGGGAACGACTTTGGCATTGGCTTGGGATTAGGCCAGGGATGGTGATTTTGTAAGGACCCTTCCCGAATTTCCCCTCGAAACCCTGGAAGAACCCTTATCCCGTCTGACAGCTCTTTTACCTCAAAATAATATACTAGGAATACCCTTTATCCTTAAATAATATTTAGTAAACCTTACAGGGTTCCCGACAGAACCTCTGTACTTACTTACCACTCCTACCTGTTAGACGCAGGATAGCATACAAGTCAAAACCACGACCTCGGAATGGTGGTGGTCCAAATAGGAATACCCTCTGACACCAAATGTCAGTAGGTTAGACATTGCTGACACCTCTACTGGAATACCACAAGACAACTGACTAGTCAGCCACTTGTGAACCAACAATATCTCGTCACTCTGGGTCACCGCCCATACCAACCCACTGACCCGGATGACGAAGGAACCATACTTGATTAAATTGAGTCTCACTGACTCGCTCCGAGTCAAACTCGATATCCCGGCTCGTCCTGAGCACCCCGAGTGATAACTCGATATCCCGGCTCGCCCTGAGCACCCCGAGTGATAACTCGATATCCATGTTCCTCTAGAGCCATCTTGGATCTCAACGATAAGGCGGAGAAAGATCCCTCGAATGCCAACATTGGAGAACCTCTCGACGATCTGGCTAAGGCATACTCTCTAACACCAGTCGGAGAACCCCCATCAATGTAGCGGAGAAAACACCCTCTACGCCAATCCTCAGAAATCCCATGGTATAACCCAATAACTAAAAGCATGCCTTCCCATGCAATCCCGGAACCCTATTCCGTTCGCAACACGAATAAAATAAGAAATCAAGGAAGCCTTAGCCCTAAGGAAGTCTTGACACAACAATGACCCAAATCCCTCAACCTCCCGAGCTTAAAACATGCTCCATGGTCAACCATTACCATTGGGATTGCCCAATCGGGGCTCCAAATGACCTTCTATGGCCTCGAAACCATTAAAATTAGATCCAGAACGTCCCAAAACCCTAGTCACACGTCGCAGTGACCTCGAACACAGTCCCACGCGCTGCCACGCGCTGACAGAAGGCCGGAACACTCGTCCACGCGCCTGCACGCGCGGCCACGCGCCAATCACGCGCCTGCTACAGTACCACGCGCCTGGATCAGTCCAATCCGGCCCAACTCGGCCTAACTCGATCCAACCTGACTCGGTCCACTCGACCCGATCCGTCCAATCGACCCGATCGGTTCGCTCAGTCCGATCGGTCCACTCGACCTGACCGGTCCACTCGTCGAAGAAGACGACCAAACAGTCGTCATTGTCGCCAGAGGCTGGCCGGAGAAGATGACCGGACCCCAGCCTCGTCGTCGTTGCTGTCGCCGAAAATTGCCATTTTCGATCGATTTTTAAGGTTTTCTATCTTCTTCATTTCTTTACCGATTTTCACGATCCACACATGTAAATTCATCTATTTTTCACCAGGAATCCAAATATGAGATCAAAGTTCCGAAATCATACCTGGTTTGGTCGAAAAACAACTGAGAAGATCCGATCCACCTCCCTCTTCCGTTCGTCACCTACGGCGGTGCTCCCGCTCCGATGAATACCCCAAAATGCTCGTGGGGCCCCGGGGAAGATCCTTTCGGCCTTGGTTTCAGTCAAATCGGATCGAACTCTATCCAATGGAAGGGGGGGTTCGGTGTTCGCACCATGAGCAATCGGGTAGGAGAGGGACTGAAAAATGGACCCTCCATCGAGGAGAGAGAAAAATATCTTATTTATAGTTCCAACTTTTTCAAAATTACCAAACTACCCCTGAAGCTTCTAGACCCGTAACGAACTCACCGTGCCTCCGTTTTTCGCGTGCCACCTATCTACGAACTCGTGAGTTTGAGACCTACGTAATGACTCAAGAAAAATTCCCAAAAGCACTGCCAGTCAAAAAGTGACTCCCGAACCCGTCCAAAATTGAGGGTAAAATCGTCCAATTTTCCAAATAATTTAATTTCTGGTCCGGGTCATTATAAATTTCCCCTCTTACAGAAATTTTGCTCCCAAAATTTCTCTAACTCGAATTAAAAGACCAACCTCATGTTCAGTTCCTCTCGCGTCACCACCGACATGAGCTTGGCCCTAGACGCAATTCCCAAAAGAACCCGTGCATTCTGCACATTTCTTCATTCCAATCTCGACAACAAATTGTAGGCGAGAACTACATCCAGGAGACATCCTGGGGGCACCAATATCAAATCAACACGGAACATACCTCGAAGTCAGGTGTTAGATAGGGTTACATGCACTACATGCAGCCAGCCTCAACGATCTAGCGGAGCACTATCTTACAATGCCAGCATCGAAAAGCCCGTCAACAATCTAGCAGAGAACTACCCTCCTTCGCTAGTCGGAGAAAACCTTGACGTATAAGTGCTGGAGAAGACCCTCCATGATGTATAAAACAATGCGTGCATACACAACATTTCTTTTCAAACCAGTTCATTAGGACAAACAAAAATCCATCTTTTGTAAAACATTTGGTGGGACCTACGAAATCCAAATAATGAAAACATTCCATGGTCCTCAACCCTGCTTTGAAAACCCTCCTCAAAGGAGTTCAAATCATGTAAATTAACCTAGACACATAATATAACCAATCCTCTGTTCCCGACATATCCACAACACACTAGGGTACCCCTTGAGATGTGCTAACCCTCAACGACCCGGCGGAGAACACACTCGACACCAGTACCGTAGAAACAATAACCATCAAGACAGAAAACCAGTGAAAACGAAATCTGTGTTTTGAAATCTTTATCCAAATGCATTGAAGAATCACCTTTTATATTGGCGGTTCACCAGGTTCACCACCGACAGCGGATCCTGGCCCCCCTCAAATTGGTGTTGTTTAGACAGGAGGTTCACCATGTTCACCGTCGACAATGGATCCTAGCCCCCCTCAAATCATTACTATTTATATTGGAGGTTCACCGGGTTCACCGCCGACAGCGGATCCTGGCCCCCTTCAAATCAGTACTGTTTATATTGGAGGTTCACCGGGTTCACCACCGACAGCGGATCTTGGTCCCGGATCCTAGCCCCCCTCAAATCAGTAATGGACCCAAAAACAGGGACTGTAAAATCACAAATACATGTCCAACCCAAAATCATGGACTCAATAATTACCACGTCAAAATGATATCAAAACCGAGTCCAAAAATCAGACCATTTCTCAAAACACATTTTCACTAAAATGTTAAAAAAATCTGTGTCTAGTAAGATTTGTAAGATACATAAAAGAGTTCAATTCAAATATACGTGTATGCATGCATTGTCATCTACGAAACTAGGGTCCACTCACCAGCAACAGCGACGCCTACCTCACCCGTGCATCATAAAACCTCCGCCTCCCTCAGTTCAAGGTCGCTAAAGAGATAAACGTCTTGGAGGCATCTAGTTAATAGGAATCCTTAAATAACTTGCACACAAGTGTGCGGTCTACAGGAAGTTAACTTAGAGCTATAATACCACTTGTAAGGACCCGTCCCGAATTTCCCCTCGAAACCCTAGAAGATTCCTTATCCCATATAACAGCTCTTTTACCTCAAAATAATATACCAGGAATACCTTTTATCCTTAAATAATATTTAGTAAACCTTACAGGGTTCCCGACAGAACCTCTGTACTTACTTACCACTCCTACCTGTCAGACGCAGGATTGCATACAGGTCAAAACCACGACCTCGGAATGGTGGTGGTCCAAATAGGAATACCCACTGACACCAAATGTCAGTAGGTCAGACATTGATGACACCTCTACTGGAATACCATAAGACAACTGACTAGTCAGCCACTTGTGAACCAAAAATATCTCGTCACTCTTGGTCACCGGCCACACCAACCCACTGACCCTGATGACGAAGGAACCAGACTTGATTAAATTGAGTCTCATTGACTCGCCCCGAGTCAAACTCGATATCCCGACTCGTCCTGAGTAACCCGAATGATAACTCGATATCTTGGCTCGTCCTGAGCACCCCGAGTGATAACTCAATATTCCGGCTCGTCCTGGGCACCCCAAGTGTTAACTCAATATTCCAGCTCGCCCTGAGCACCCCGAGTGATAACTCGATATCCCTGCTCCTATAGAGCAATCTTGGATCTCAACGATATGGCGGAGAAAGATCCCTCAAACGCCAACATTGGAGAACCTCTCGACGTTCTGGTTGAGGCATACTCTCTAACGCCAGTCGGAGAACCCTCATCAATGTAGCGGAGAAACCACCCTCTATGCTAACCCTTGGAAATCCCATGGTATAACCCAATAACTAAAAGCATGCCTTCCCATGCAATCCCAGAACCCTATTCCGTTCGCAACACGAATAAAATACCAAATCAAGGAAGCCTTAGCCCCAAGGAACTCTTGACACAACAATGACCCAACTCCCTTGACCTCCCGAGCTCAAAATAAGCTCCATGGTCAACCATGACCGCTGGGATTGCCCAACCAGGGCTCCAAAGGACCTCCTATGGCCTTGAAACCATCAAAATCAGATTTGGAATGTCCCAAAACCCTAGTCAAGCGCTGCCGTGACCTCAGAAACAGTCCCACGCACTGCCACGCGCCGAGAGAAGGTCGGAACACGAGCCCACGCGCCTATACGCGCTGGTCACGCGCCTGCTACAGTACCACGTGCATAGATCGGTCTAACCTGACCCAACTCGGCCTGATTGATCCAACCCGACCCAGTCCACTCGACCTGATCGATCCACTCAATCCGACTGGTCCGCTCAATCCAACCGATCCACTCGACCCGATCGGTCCGCTTGATCCGATCAGTCCACTCGACCAGATCGGTCACCGGTGACTCGTCGAAGAAGACGACCGAACAGTCGTCACTATCGCCGGATGCTGGCCGGAGAAGATGACCGGACGCCAGCCTCGACGCCGTCGGCGTCGCTGAAAATCACCATTTTTTATCGATTTTTAAGGTTTTCTAACTTCTTCATTTCTTGACCGATTTTCACGATCCACACATGTAAATTCATCTACTTTTCACCAGGAATCCAAATATGAGATCAAAGTTATGAAATCGTACTTGGTTTGGCCGGAAAACGACCGAGAAGATTCGGTCCACCTCCCTCCTCCGTCTGTCGCCTACGGCGGTGCTCCCGCTCCGATGAATACCCCAAAATGCTCGTGAGGCCCCAGGGAAGATCCTCCCGGCCTTGGTATCGATCAAATCGGACCGAACACCGTTTGATGGAAGGGGAGTTCGGTGTTCGCACCATGAGCAATCGGGTAGGAGAGATACTGAAAAATGGACCCTCCCTCGAGGAGAGAGAAAATATCTTATTTATAGTTCCAACTTTTCAAAAATTAACAAACTATCCCTGAAGCTTCTAGACCCGTAACGAACTCACCGGGTCTCCATTTTTCGCAGGCCGCCTATCTACGAACTCGTGAGTTCGAGACCTACGTAATGATCCAAAAAAAATTCCCAAAATCACTGCCAGACAAAAAGTGACTCCCGAACCCGTCCAAAACCGAGGGTAAAATCGTCCAATTCTCCAAATAATTTAATTTCTGGTCCGGATCGTTACAAATTTTATGGATTAAGATTTATGAATTTTAGGCTTAGGCCCGGGGTTATGTATTTGGGCTTAGGCCCAGGTATCTGATGGCTTTGGGGTTTCGACCCAAGATGGTGGGTTAGGCTTTAGCCCTGGTGGGAGGGTTGGTGGGAGTTTCACGGTGAGGTATGGTAGGGTGGATTCCCTCATATGCTTGGTAAAATAGGAGGTATGGTAGGGAGGATTCCCGCTTACGCTCAACATGGTATGAGTTATGGTATGGAGGATTCCATCATAGACTTGGAATGGTATGAGGTATGGTATAGCGGATTCCATCATACTCTCGGTAGGATATGAGCTATGGTATGGAGGATTCCATCATAGACTCAAAAAGGTATGAAGTATGGCAAGGAAGATTCCATCATACTCTCGGTAGGATATGAGCTATAGTATAGAGGATTCCATCATAGACTCGCCCAGGATATGAGCTACGGCTCGGGATGACGGCTACGGTCAAAATATCGAGCTACAACTCGTGATGGCGGCTACGATCGAGTTATCGAGCTACGACTCAGAATATTGACTTCGATCGGGTTATTGAGTTGGCAGGTACCATTGGTGGTGTCGTGGTTTCCACCTAGGTAAATGAGTGGCACTCCAATAGGTTGTAGGTATATATATGTAATGGAGGGTCTTGGTGGATTTATGATTTGCCACCAGGTGGATTGTCATGATTGTTTCATTATTATCCTCACTTTATTAGCGTGTTCACACCACGATATTGTTATATTGTCCACTCACAATTATTTTAGTTTTGTGCCCTCCAGGCCGTAACGGGACGAGGAGACAAGATTAGGAGGAGGCATCATCTTTTGCCGCGCTACTACTACGTAGGATTTGTGGGTTGTGTAAACTTAATTTCTAGACCTAGTTAGCTCTGATCAACAATTTGGAATCATTTATATTATATTCTATTGGTTGGATATGATCTGGACTGTTTGGATTATTGGTTAATAGTTGATTCCTTTGTCTGACAGGTGGAAGACGGTTTGACCAGGTTACAGGGGAGATTATGCCGAATTTTCGATAGAATTCTCAAAAGAATTTTGTTTGGTGTAGTAAGGGTATTTTAGGAATTATTTTGAGATTTCAGGTGTTGTCAGACGAGAGCAAGGCTTCTTGCAAGTTTCAAGAGAAAATTCAGGAGGTGTCATGACACTGGAGGAAGTCTTACCCCACGCTGGAGGAATTCTAATTCCGCACTGGGGGAAGTCTAACCCCGCATTGTGGCAAGTATCAAGCGTGATAGGAGCTCATAGGCCACACTGACGTCAGCCGAAAAACACTCTTCAGACAACAACTGAAAGCACCTCTGCCATATGGGATCCACCACAGCAGCCACTCGCAAGGATGAGTGCGTGCATTCATCTTCAAACACGTGTTGGAGGATTCATGCCACACTGACGTTCGCCCTTTAATATAAGACGTCAGTCGAAAGCTTTTCTTCATAGATCAGCCCACACTTGGGATCCTGCTGACATCAACCGAAAGCCTTCCAGACATCAGCCAATGCTGCGACTGGGCCACACTAACGCCACAAGATGGACTTTCGAGCTTTAACCACTCCCACAAAGTGAGTTCTTCAAGACTTCATCGAAAGTGTGCCTTCATACATCTTGAAATGACCGAATCGAAAAAAAGAGATCCATCACCACTTGAATCGTTGTCAACGGACATTCTGAGCTCCCAGAATTTTCGAAAAAGCAAAGCTGAAACAAAGAAACAATTTATTTAATTTCATAAATATAATATATGATAAGCTACATAAAAGTACCCAAACTATAGGATCATTTCAAGTTCATACCCCAACTACGAAAATGTTCATCTAGGTAGCCAAACTATCATAGCACAACATCTAGGCACCCATCGTTAACAATTTGTTAAAAAAATATGTTAAGTGCCCAAGTGGCACTTGTGGGGCTTTTTTTTATGCTGACATGGACGCTATGTAGAAAAAAATATAAAAAACTGATATTATTAAAAGTAATTAATAAAATCTTAAAATAAATAAATTAATTAATTAAAAAAACAAAAACAAAACCCAAATCAAAACGCTCCCTAACTCCTTCGTCTTCTCCGTCCTCTCCAACTCCACCTCACCTTCCAACGATGACCCAAAATCAAAACGCTCCCCTTAATCAATTTTACCGAGAACCACCTAACACCAAAAACGAAGAACTTGCCCCCCTACCATCAATTTCAAGATACAAGCCGTGGTATTGGTATAGTTTAAAATTCTCCCAATTTAGAGGCTGAGTCCTGAGAGTTCAACTCCAGACCAAACCCTAATAAAATATTTGGCTCCGTTTCATCGCCATCATCAAGACCCGCAATTTTCAATTCAGTCGCGAATGAGTCTGAACCCCTAATTTTCAATTCTGGAATTTTAGGGATTTAGAAAGGTTGTCCCTTAACGATGGGAATTCGCCAACGATTGTTTTTGGGGAGGCGAGAAATGGCTCCTCTACAAAATTCAATGCCGGAGAATCACGCCTTCGGTGCTGTCGGTGACAGTTTCGCTGACAGTGGCTGTGGCAGATTTTGAAAACAGTGGTCTCTTCGACGAACTTTGGAGAAGAGCATGTGATTTCGTCAAGCTCGTTTCTGAACAGAAATGGCTCCCAGCAACACCCACCTTGCAACCACGCCAACGACGAGTCATGTGTCGCTCATGCCATTGGCAACCTCTGCTAGAGCTTTCTGTTGTCGTACGGCGTCCGAGTCGGAGTTGGCATCCTTCTTCACGCTTTTAAGCTCGCTTTAGTACTCTTCACTCCTCGATCTTAAGGTATGGATTGGGGGTTTCGTAATTATTCTGCATTTTCGTGCTCGATTGTATTCCTTCATTCTCTTGTTAGTTTTAGTTGTTGTTGATTTGGAGGAAATAGTGATAAAATTGGGTCTTTGAATTAGTGCTCCAAAGCCTTGGAGAAATGCTATGATTGAAATGCTAAATTGTTCAATTAGTGATAGTAAATGTGTATATCTCTTTAAAACCAACCCCTCGATCTTGGCCCAAGACTCTTATCAAATGGATTGCCACCACTGCTTCATTTCACATTCTACTTGGACTTTGTCGGCGACGATGGTGTGCAAGGGGTGGAGAGATACGTCGTGGAGGCTGTGGAAGGCAGCGGAGATTTTCCAGGTTTTTTTCTCGGTGAAAATGAGGTTTTGATTTTGGGTCATAGTTGGGGGGTGAGGTGGAGTTGGAGAGGGCGAAGAAGACGAATGAGGTGGAATTGGGTCATTGTTCTCGGTGATGGGGACTGCGGAGGGTTTTCATTTTGGTTTTTTTTTTTTAAATTTATTTATTTTAAGATTTTATTAATTAATTTTAATATATTCAAATTTTTTTTTGTCTACATGGCATCCATGTCAACATAAAAAAGGGCCCACAAAGGCCACTTGGGCACTTAAGAGATATTTTTTAAATAGATTACTAACGGTGGGTACCTAAATGTTGTGTTTTTGTAGTTTTGATGCCTAGATGAAAATTTTCATAGTTCGGGTATGAACTTGAAATGATCCCTATAATTTGGGCACTTTTATGTAGTTTATCCTAATATATATATATATATATATATATATATATATATATATATATATATATCCATTAAATATATATTTATATCCATTAAATATATATTTATATCCATTAAATATATATATTTATTATATGTATTGTTGACGAGTGGGTCAGACCTGATAACTACAGAGTCCCTCGGGGGATGGGACAACTCCTAGGTTCCGTGAACGAGGTGGTCGGATCTCCTCCCACGATGAATGAAGATTACTTGGGACACAAGTCTTCGGGTTCTTCAGTGAGAGTGGGTCCTTCTTTACCCCATATTGAAGTACCTAAAAGGAAATAAGACGAAGACAAAGAAAAGGAAAAGGAAAATCAAGCTTGGGAGTCCGGTGTGGCTCCAGCCACTTGGTCTCCGATGCCTAAGTAAGTATATGTTTAGAGAGAAGGTAGAGAAAATATATTTCTAATGAGAGAAAGTATTTTGGCATAGCTTTTTTGCTTACTTGAAGTTAAGTTGTGATGTAAAAGTAGAGGGGTAAATATAGGAGAAGGAATAAGGGTTGCTACCTCTTCTGCCTAAGCTTGGGTACCGGTCGTGGGACTGAGTACCCACCTGCCAGGGACTTCGTGCCAGTGTAAGGACCCTTCCCGAATTTTTCCTCGAAACCCGGAAAGAACCCTTATCCCGTCTGACAGTTCTTTTATCTCAAAATTTAAATACCAGAAATACCCTTTATTCTTAAATAATTTTTAGTAAATCTTACTGGTTTCCCGACAGAACCTCTGTACTTACTGACCACTCCTACATGTCAGACGCAGGATAGTATACAGGTCAAAGCCAAGACCTCGGAATAGTGGTGGTCCAAATAGGAACACCCTCTGATACCAAATGTCAGTAGGTCAGACACTGCTGACATCACTACTGGAATACCACAAGACAACTGACTAGTCAGATATTTGTGAACCAACAATAATTCCTCACTCTGGGTCACCGCCCACACCAACCCACTGACCCGGATGACGAAGTATTTCCATAGGCTGATTTATCACATAACAATAGTCGTCAAACCATATTAGAGCTGGAAATATCCTCAGCTATCATATCACATCAGTCGGAAAGTATCCTCGACTATCATATCATATCATCAGCCGGTATAACCTTCAGTTATCCCTAGCCACCAGGGTATCCCTTGGGGTGTGCTAGTCCTGTATCACAACTCTCTATACTATGCATAAATAGCCTCGTGACCCGGCGGAGCCAAAACTCCTCGATGCCATAGTCGGAGGACTCAACGAACCAACGGAGTAAAACTCTTGATGCTAGTCGAAGAACAGTAACCAATTATATTGAAGGTTCACTGGGTTCACCACCAATAGCGGATCCTGGCCCAGATCCTAGCCTCCCTCAAATCAATGTTTATCTCGGAGGTTCACCGGGTTCACCGCCTATAGCGGATCCTGGCCCAGATCCTAGCCTCCCTCAAATCAATGTTTATCTCGGAGGTTCACCTGGTTCACCGCCTCAGCGGATCCTAGCCCAGATCCTGGCCTCCCTCAAATCAATGTTTATCTCGGAGGTTCACCGGGTTCACCGCCTCAGCGGATCCTAGACCAGATCCTGGCCTCCCTCAAATCAATGTTTATCTCGGAGGTTCACCGGGTTCACCGCCTATAGCGGATCCTGGCCCAGATCCTAGCCTCCCTCAAATCAATGTTTATCTCGGAGGTTCACCGGGTTCACCGCCTCAGTAGATCCTAGCCCAGATCCTGGCCTCTCTCAAATCAATGTTTATCTCGGAGGTTCACCGGGTTCACCGCCTCAGCGGATCCTAGCCCAGATCCTGGCCTCCCTCAAATCAATGTTTATCTCGGAGGTTCACCGGGTTCACCGCCTCAGCGGATCCTAGCCCAGATCCTGGCCTCCCTCAAATCAATGTTTATCTCGGAGGTTCACCGAGTTCACCGCCTCAGCGGATCCTAGCCCAGATCCTGGCCTCCCTCAAATCAATGTTTATCTCGGAGGTTCACCGGGTTCACCGCCTCAGCGGATCCTAGCCCAGATCCTAGCCCCCCTCAAATCGGTATTGGTTCCAAAATCAAGTATTTTATAATCACAAATACGGTTTCAACTCAAAATCATGGACTCAAATAATTACCACATCAAAACGATATCTCGCTGTGACTCATGTATTTCACCGAATGTATCATACCTCATGACTTGATATCGTGATACGTATCTCGGAATTGACCCTCGAGGTACCCTAATCTAGTGGTAGTTTATACTCATTCCAGAGTACCTACTTCTCATCGATATTCTAATTTAAATCTCAGAATCTATCTTTGAAATGTACCACTAAAGTATTAGTTTATACTTGTTTCCAAATACCTACATCTCATAATTAACAATGCTGGGTCCTAAAGCTAACCCTGGCATAGTCTAAATTTCCTATTATCATCTTGCATTATTCTCATTCCATATATAATATTATTAATCAATCAAACATTCATCACCACACACATAATTACATCAAATACTACTAACACAATTAAATCAATCATCATCCAATTGAAATCCCGGTCATCACATAATCTATCACATAACAGTACATAAGTCATGTAGGTATGAGTTTAGGAAAGGATTCCACTCACCAACTTCATCCAACCCAAAATTCATGGACGCTCTAGCCCAAGGAACACATGCACAACAATAACCCAACTTCCTTGACTTTCCGAGCTCAAATTCCGATTCAAGGTCAACCATTACCGCTGGAATTGCCCAAATCGGGCCTTAAACGAAATCCTATGGCCTCGAAACCAATAAAATCTGATTCGGAACGTCCCAAAACCCTAGTCACGCGCCGCCGTGACTTCGGGAACAGTCCCACGCTCCACTGGAAGGTCAGAACATGTGCTCACGCGTCGCCACGCGCCGGTCACGCGCCTGCTACAGTGTTCACGCACCTGGACCGGTCCAACCCGGCCCGGCTCGACCTGACCCGGTCCAACTCGACCCGACCGGTTCACTCAACCCGACTGGTTCACTCAACCCGATCGGTTCACTTGACCCGACTCGATCTGACCCGACTCGATCGGTCGCCGGAGAAGACGATCGGCTGCCGACGCAGTCGCCGAAGTCCTGCCGGAGAAGATGACCGGCAGCCGCCGTCGCCGCCGTCTGGTTTCGCCGGAATCCCCCATTTCCGGCCGAAACTTCAAGCTTTTATAACTTCTTCATTTCTTGACCGTTTTTCACGATCCACACATGTAAATTCATCTACTTTTCACCAAGAATCCAAATATGAGGTCAAAGTTCCGAGATCGTACCTGGTTTGGCCGGAAAACGACCGAGAAGATTTGGTCCACTTCCTTCCTCCGTCCGTCGCCTACGGCGGTGCTCCCGCTCCGATGATTACACCAAAAGACTCGTGGGGTCGCGGGGAAGATCCTTCCGGCCTTAGTTTCGGTCAAATCAGACTGAAATTCGTCCGATGAAAATGGTGATTCGGTGTTCGCACAGGATGAATTTCGGGTAGGAGAGAGAGACTGCTTCGACCAATCCCCCAAGGAGAGAGAAAAATATCTGATATATAGTTCCAAATTTTCCAAAATTACCAAACTGCCCCTGAAGCTTCTAGACCCGTAACGAACTCATCGGGTCTCCGTTTTCCGCGTGCCGCCTGTCTACGAACTCGTGAGTTCGAGATCTACGTAACGACCCAAGAAAAATTCCCAAAAGTACTGCCTGTCAAAAAGTGACTCCCGAACCCGTCCAAAATCGAGGGTAAAATCGTCCAATTCTCAAAATACTTTAATTTCTGGTCCGGGTCGTTACAGCCAGCCTTTGACTTTAGGGGAAGCCACCCAATTAGTGACACATGTCGCCTTCGGCTAACGCCTAGGGTCTTGGAAGTTGGAGTATCTCTGCCCAAAGCTCCTTGAGATGGCGTGTGGGGCACTCTCGAGGTGGGACTCTCTCCACCATGCAAAATATGACAAGTGTCTTTACTTTACAACTGTAGATAAAAAGGTGTAAGGTGATGTTTGTGGTGACTTGGCACTGTTGGTTGGGCGCCCCTCGGGTATGCAGCTGAGCGTTGCCTTGGTAGGCGAACATACGCTTCCCGAGCTGGTTGGACAACGCCTTCAATCTTCTTGGGCTTGGGCCTGGGGTGGACTTAGTGAGCTTGGGCTAGCAGTGGGTCCACTGGTGAGCTCTAGGGTTTGTCTTTAGTGAGTCCCGACCACATTTTGTCAGGTGTTATTTGCCAAATTCGACTCAACTTATGAGGGCTATCAACATGTACCATGATAGCTGTAAGAAACCTTATATATATATATATATAATATGAAAAGCAAAATAAAAGTTGTCAGAGCAGAGAAATAGAAAGAATGACAGAAAGAATGATTCATTCTTTCATCTCGCCTCTAGCCGCCGCTCAACCAAGCCAAAATCACAGAGAGATTCGCCAAGCCACCAAGCCGGTAGCGGCTGACATCTCAGTTGCATGGGGACCACATACTCACCTCACTTGCCCTTGGCTGTACATGGCGTGCACGCGCCTAGGAGCCACTCTTTATTCTCGCACGTGTGTTAGCAGAACAAAGGAGATGCAGACGCCAGCCTTGGAACGTTGATGTCAGCAAGCAACTTTCTCAACTGCGTCAGCTGACATGGACACTGCTCTCAATACCTTTATGCCATATGGGACCCACTGATCAATCCAATCACAAAGAATGGACCATCTCAGTCATTGATCTAAGCATATGGCTCTCCTTGCAATCATCACAGCCGCCATATGCCCACTGTGAGCTCCAATCCTCACTCTCATATGGGACATGTTGGTGATCATTGTACACCGCGCCGAATCTGTCAAACTGTACCTGACAAGACCTCATTTGGACTCACTAAAGTCAAACCCTAGAGCCCACCAAAGGGACCTACCATCAGCCCAAGTTCACAAGTCTGCCCTAGGCCCAAGTCCAAGAATGCTGGACATGGCCCAAGGCGTGCCTAGGTAGCGTGTGGCCACCATCCGGGTACCACTCAGTTGCCTCAACGATATGGCAGAGAAAGATCCCTCGAATGCCAACATTGGAGAACCCCTCGACGATCTGGCGGAGACATATCCTCTAACGCTAATCGGAGAACCCTCAACAATGTAGCGGAGAAAAACACCCTCCACGCCAATCATCGGAGAATCCCATGGTATAACGCAATACCTAGAAGTATGCATACCTATGCAATCCCGGAACCCTAGTCCGTTCACAGCGCGAATAAAATACCAAATCATGGACGCCCTAGCCCCAAAGAACTCTTGACACAATATTGACCCAACTACCTTGACCTCCCGAGCTCAAAACCCGCTCTATGGTCAACCGTTACCGCTGGGATTGCCCAACCGGGGCTCTAAACGGACTCCTACGGTCTCAAAACCATCAAAATCTGGTCCGCAACGTACCAAAAACCTAGTCGCGCGTTGCCGTGACCTTGAATTCCGTCCCACGTGCCGCCACGCTCTGGCAGAAGGTCGGACCACGCGCCGCCACGTGCACCCACACGCCTGCCACAGTAACCCGCGAGCTGACCCGGTCCAACCCGGCCTGACCTAGTCCAACCTGACTCGATACACTCAACCCGATCGATCCACTCAACCTGATCGGTCCACTCGACCCGACCGGTCCACTTGACCCGATCGGTCGTCGACGACTCGCCGGAGAAGATGACTAGATCGCCGTCGCCATCGTCGGAGGCTGGCCGGAGAAGACGACCGAACTGCCGCAGCGCCACCGTCTCCGTCGTCGGAATCCCCCATTTTTGGCCGACCTTGAAGTTTTTCTAACAGCTGCCATCACAGATTGTAACAGCTGCCACGTGGCCCATAAGTAATGTAATATCCAAATTACCTCTGGTAATAACATTAACGGCTCACAAACACCCACACATTAAATAATATATTTACACGCTGAATATATTATTTGATCCGATTTAAGCCTCAATAATAATAATATTTTTCTTGAGAATTAATTGTCATTATTATTCATTTAATAATAAATTATTATTATTAATATTCAATTATTAAATAATATATTTTATTGAAGAATTATTTATTAATTACAAAAAATTTCGACCAATCAGAACGCTCCGCGATTCTCAAAGTTTCCCTATAAATAGCGGAGCGTCCCTCGGGACTTCAACATTAATTTCTATTGTTTCTTGTTTCATGTTGGTAGGGATCAAGAATATGCTTGGTCGTTCGTTTTTTGCTTCAAATATCAAACCCATAATCAATCTGTCTAATTATCAACCTATGTAGTTTTCTAGGTGTCAATTTCATCTACATAGTTTTGAAAAGTACAATCCTTCCCCTCAAATTAGGTTGTAAATAAAATAACCAGGTACATCGCTCCATTGGCGACAAAAAAAGGTTCGAACTTGCATGGTTATTTATTTATTTTGTTTTTTTTTTGAAGAAGAAATTGCATCATTTTGATCCCTGCAGTTTGACCCATTTTCCATTTTGATCCCTAGTATTTTAATCAAGTCCATGTGAGCTTTGGAATCACCGACAGTGTATGCAAGTCTAGGGCGAGCTTTGGCTGGCTACCGCCACAGCCTTCACGGAGAGAAAGAGAGTAATGGCGAGGAGGAGATTGTTGCTGCTCTTAAAACCGATCGACGACTTTTACCCAGTATCCGAATCAGACGGTCTGCCTCGCATCACCAACCCTCACTCTCAGGTAATCTGACCTTCTGCTTCTTCTGTTGGACCCTCATATTTGAACTCTAGAATCTGTAAGGGTTGAACCTCAGCTTAGCCTTCCAAGTGTTTGTCAAAATGCCAAAGTTGATAACTTTTGTAAATTTTATTGTTTTGCTCTGTTTATATTTTTTTGAAGTTTATCTTTGTAAATGAGAATTGGAAATGAAAATAAATGAGAAAAGCTCAGTTCTTTATAATTATAAATTTTTCAATGAATGCAAGAACTAGATAACAAAGGTAAAAATGAATTAGAACGTAGTATGCCATGCTTCACAATGCAAAGTATGGTCAAGTTTTTATGTGTTTAGGATTTTGCACAAAAGTGACAAAACTCAAGTATTTCTCCTCAGGATTCATTGTATTTGGATAATAGCCTCTCAGCCTAAGATTTGAATGCTTGAGGCTTTTACAGCTGAATCGAACTTTGAGAAAATTGTTGGAATAAGTGTAGGCAATAAATTTAAAAACTAACAGTATGTGAACGTTGATTTCACTGCTTTAACCTGGTAAGTTGAATGTTATACCCGGAAAAGAATAATAAGTTAATGGCGCTTTAGGTATTAAAATGTTTCAGAAGCTTTGGCTTTTAAATTGTATGGATAATCAAATTCAGATACAATATATGTTCAGTAGCATCTGTCTTGATTGTGGAAGTTTTGGTGAGGAAACTACACTCACTTGTTCTTCAAACTCTTTTCTTCTATTGCAGTTCTCCCATCTCTTTTACAAATCCTCTCACCCCCTATCCCCCTGTTAAGTCAGTCACCCTTATAATTCAGTGTCTTTTGAAGGAATTGCAGATGTTACATCACTTGCAAAACAGGCGAAAGGTGCACAATGATTCAATAATTCTTTGTCAAGATATTTTGTGTCGGAAGCCTGTTGAGTGGAAATCTATAGTGCTTAACAATCTGGCACAACCCGTCTGTGATGTGGACCTTGTAGTTACACTTGGTGGTGATGGCACTCTATTACATGCTAGCCATTTCATTGATGACTCCGTTCCAGTTCTAGGAGTGAATTCTGATCCCACGCAGTCTGAAGAGGTTAGCCTTTATATTGGCATATTAGTTTCCCAAGTTTTGCTCAAATGAATCCATCTTTGTCTCTTATTCCAGATTTTGGGCAGAGAATCTTTTATTTGTTGGAGCAGCTTATTTACCACATTTTATTTCGTTAGGTGGAGAAACTTAGCAATGAGATTGATGCTACTAGAAGCACAGGCTATCTTTGCGCTGCAACTGTCAACAATTTTGAACAGGTAAGACTACGCCATGAATTTGACGCAAAGATAAGCAGAATGGAGAGACTCATCCTAGTTTGGCTTCTTTATCCTAGGGTGTCTTTAGAATCAGTCCTAAGGAGAGAGCGGAATTTTCCGGTTAAAGCCTTCCTGATAGAGTGTTAAAGGCATCTAGTAGAGTCAGTTGCATAAAATGACTCGAGTCATATCTTATTTCCAATTCTTGCAGCTATTCTGCACAACTTCAATATGACTCAATTTTCTAAGATATGGAGTCAATGATTCGTTGCAGAATCAGTTTTTTTAACCTCCAAGCAAGTATATTTTAGAATTGATCTTGTAAAAGTTTGCTCTTTTTTTTTTTTTCGCAGGTACTAGACAACATCCTCGAGGGTCGAACAATTTCCTCCAAATTGACAAGGATATCCATATGTGTAAACTCACAATTGCTTTCAACCTATGCTCTTAATGATGTTTTGATCGCACATCCATGTCCCGCTGCACTCTCACAGTTCTCATTCAAGTAAGGTTACTCCATGGTCTGATGGTCTATAATTAACTCATTTGTTCAGTGTATGTATCTAATTTACATAGAAGTTTTTGAACTCCTGAGCTTCCCTTCCCTACTTTAGAAATAAAATTTACAGACAAGTGATACTTTTATGCAGAATCAAAAGCGATGACCAGCCATGTTCCTCCCCCTTAGTGAACTCTCGATCAACCGGTCTGAGAGTTTCAACTGCTACCGGATCGACAGCTGCAATGCTCTCAGCAGGCGGATATCCAATGCCGATCTTATCTGAGGATCTCCAGTACATGGTGAGAGAGCCCATTTCACCCGGAGAGACCTCGAGCTTAATGCATGGATTGATCAAATCCCATCAGTCGATGGAAACTACTTGGTTTTGTAATGAGGGTGTTTTATACATTGATGGTTTTCATGTTTCTTATTCTTTACAAAATGGGGATGTCATTGAGATATCATCAAAGGCCCCAATTTTGAAGGCTTTCTTGCCTCATCGCTCTCAAACAACAGTGAAGAAATGTGGGGAGGCAAATTTACATAAAAAAAAAATACTTTGTAAGTACTAAGCTGGGCATATGGTTGAACTCCTGATATCTTCTGTCAGTAAAATATACTATTTTACCATTATTTAATATTTTGATTCTCATTATTCTTATTACTTTCACCGGCAAATGAATAAGCAAGCATATGTTTCAAAGCAGAATTCTTGGTCAGAGTACATGTGTTTTCCTTACGTACCCGAGTTTGAATCTTCTTCCCTAGTTTGGTTTAAAGCAGGACCGAGAACGGATTGTAATTCAAGCATCCAAACTAGTTTAAGAGAAGTAATTTTCACTCCTTTTTCCTCCTCATGCACACTTCTTCATTTTGTTATTTCGTCAAACGGAATAAATCAAAATAGAATCATTGAACATAGATAAACAAGGAAGTAAATAAGGAGCAAACTGAAGCGTTACCTCTTTTAAATTGGCCGGTTTGAATTTTGTTTATTTATTTTTATCAAAACAAGCAAGTAAATAAGGAACATGGTAATGCTATCATAACATCAACATTGAGCTCAAAAAGCAACAAACCAACCAGGCAATAAAACCAACAAGTCAACACGACAATTTTAAGGCGAACAAAAAGTGCAAAAAACAACTAAACAATTCACATCATTACATTAAGCATAACTCTTATCCAGTTTACAGAACTCAAGACAATCATAATCTTAAAACAAGCCATAACCCTAAAGGAATGCCGCTACCACCTGAAGCAACACCACATTCAAACACATTACATAGCCTTGAAGAAGTTGTAGCGCATGGGGTGGATTTGGGGAAAATTTAACTTCAGTCATCCGAATTGCGCATAAAAGTGAATAAAGGTCATATAGGGACTAAGATGACCAAAGGTCCTAATCCGACTATAGTGACCAAACACAATGAGAGAAATTTGACTGCAATGATAGCAAAAGGAATGATGGTGTACTCATATTTAGTCATGGCTTAGAAGAAACTCTTATTACTACACAAAAAAAAAAGGAATAGATGCAAAGGGAGGAGGGAATAAGGGTTTAGGAAAATTAGGAGGTTAGGCCATCTCCAACCATGGGCCAAAAACCAAATTATAGGAAAATTTGGAAAAAAATGTTATTCAACCACAAGGCCAAGGACCAAACTCTTTCTCAAATTTGTACAAAAATTTGGGAAATTTCTTATGTCCTAAATAAAAAGTGGGGCTCAATTCTTTATTAAATTGATTGCCCACATGCACTACAGTATAATTTTTTTTTTAGCTCACTAAATGTATAGAAAATAATGATAAAATATTGAAATAATAATCACTTAGTTCCAAATGGCCTTGGTAAAATATAATCATATACTATTCATTAAAAAATTATTATTTTTTAGGACTAAATTTTGACTTGGCTCCTAAATTTAACCCAATGATTGAAGAACCCAAATTGTAAGAAAATTTGGCAAAAAAAGGTCTTCAACCACAAAGCTAAGGCCATGGCCATATTTTGGTAAAAGGTCAAAATCATTCTCAAATTTATCCAAAAATTTAGGAATTTTCCTATTTTTTAAATAAAAAATGGAGCCTAATTCCTTATTAAAATTTAGTTGCCACATGTAATGACACACCCGACCCAGTATATAAAATAAATATATAATATTCGAGGTATGCGGACCGACATATTGACTCAAAAGTCCATGTGATGAAACCCTCAGTAAGTAATATAGGAAGTATCCAAAAATCTAATTAAGTGTATATATATATATATATATTCAAGAACACCACAAAGGGTATCACTAATAATACAGAGCATGTCTACAGCAAAAACATGCATCATTCACAAAAAACACCAAAACTGGTGATCTCAATACTACCGAGGGTCAAAACCCATGCATTAAAGCAAAAATGCTTCCATCAGCAATATCCTCCTCGAACTTTCACCTCAATGCTCCTTAATTCCTGAGGGGCGAAAAACAAAGGTGAGTGAACCCGAAAAATTAACTCAATTAAAATAGTTATAAAGACATATATATATATATATATATATATATATATATATATATATATATAGGTCGTTTTGTTTGCACCATAAATACCGTCTTTGTGAATTTATAGGTCTTGGTTGATATTTACCATAGGGTTGATACTTATTAGTCTTTCTGAATTTATAGGTCTAGTTTGATATTTGTCTTTGTGTAAATATTTATGTCATTGTGAATTTGTAGTGATCTATATGCATAAATCAATCCGAGATGCATAAATAAATGTAATTATATTTTTTCATATTTATCTTTTTTTTTTTTATCTCCAAATTTAGTTGAATTAGTAATTTCAAACAGAATAATTGAGTTTGGGCCAAATGGGTTTATTTGGCCCGGCTTATGAAGCCCAATAAAAATCTGACCCGACAAATTGCTTGGGCTTTTATGTATAAAACTAAGCCCACCTTGCTCGGCACGGTATTTTTCAAAATATGACAAACTCAGCATGACCTGGCCTAAGCCCAAAAAATTTGGGCCGGGCTAACCCAACCCAGCCCAATGCTGATGCTTAATATAACCCCACATTAAGAAATCATGATTTGCAAGCATATTAGCACACAAGTATTTATATACATATACAGTCCATCCATAAAACGAAATAAGAAATCAAGTTACAAACTCATCTATAAGAAATCAGTTGAACAGACCGTCAAGTGCTCTCGGTCAAAATTGACAATCCTTGGCATATTGCTAGACCTTTAACAATCAAGTCACCACAAATGACTCATCATCATACTCAAAATATAATCGGTACCCCTTTCATGGTACTCCACATTAAAATCATCATAAACAAGTAAAAAAATTATTTTATACTTGAAATTTCAATCACATATCACACCATGACAAGTATGTACCCTCAATGGTACTTTCTCAAACAAGTCTTCCCTCGGGACAATATGAAATCAATACTATAATCATTTGACCATCGGTATCATATAGTCGCACTAGTCAATCAATACTATAATCATTTGACCATCGGTATCATATAGTCGCACTAGTCACGAGCACGTGACATGACTAGGTATCTTCGCTCCGACCACGGAAGGACTGGGTGCGTAGCACCATCACCACATGTCCCTTTTAGGGCCCCGGGACAAGACTGGCACAACATAACTAGTATAGAGCGAGCGCAAGTAAACGATCACGTGGAGGACTGATCTGGACCTACAGACAGGTACGATACCAGTGACTACCGAATGGTCCAGATCTCATCAGTCATAATAGCTCGGCATATTCCTCGAGCTCACACAAACATACTCTTATCATTATCATACTAGCTCGGCATACTCATCGAGCTCACACAAAACATACTTATCATAACTTATCAAATCATCATATCAGCTCGACATTATCCTCAAGCTTACACATAACATACTTTTCATACTCAACATGACTTTAATCATTACTGACATGACTAGTGGTCACTAATTCACCTTTCGAGACTTTTGTAACCATCACATGTGGCCAAAATTCCATCAATCAACAAACCATGAATAATTTTCATCAATAGTCATATATATAGGGCTTAAAACTTATCTTAGCCCGTAAACAAACAAAAAGGGAGTCAAACTCGACCATTCCAGACTTAACCAAGTCATATCTAAGACCATAAGGTCAACATATACCCCTTCTAGGGTCACCATGACACCATCAAGCAAATATAACCAATTCATGAAATTCAGATTCAATCATGTCCTAAAGGACTCACAAAGTCAATATATATATATATATATATATATATATATACCATTCTAAGTTCATCAATCAAAACAAACATCAACCAATAATCAGCATTCACACACCTCCATGCATATAATATCTATATATAAGAAAGTAAATGGGTCCACTCACTGTACTCAAGTCCATGTCTCCTGACGATCCTGCGTCCTAGTAGTTCCCTACGCCTTAGATAAATAGATGTCTAATTTAATGTAATAATTAATCAACCAAACCCACAATAGTCCCTACTTGTAAAACGTCTTCCGAAAGGGTTTAGAGTGAAACCAATTTCCCAATTACACCAGAACGAGTCTAAGGCCTTCAGAGATTACCCACTCGCTGATAGACGTCAACATTGGGCCCCACGCGTCACCGGTGACGTTGCTGCAAACCTGTCACGAACATTGGTGGTAAGACACTAAATTTAATTCTCCAAAGAAAGTGGTGGCACTGCCCTGATCGCCGCCGTGACCGCCGCCGTGGACGGAGGCTAGCCGGAAACCTAGGTTTTGCCCAACCTTAACTAAAAACTTCAATCCAGCTACCTAAACTCGTCTACAAGATCTCAGAAGTTCGAATATGAGCTTGGATTCATGAAATTCTACCTGAATCGGAGAAGAGGTGGCCGGGAGGCTTCGAACGCTGTCGAGCTCCAAATGCTCGATTTTCGATCTACGAACCCTGACGGCCATGAAGGATGAGTGGGTTAGACTCGTCTCACCGAGGCGAGTCACTAGGGGCTGGTCTCACGGTCTGAGTCCATTGGGAACGTCGACGCCGACATGGGAGGCTCTGAGTGTGCGTCTCCGATTTCAACTCGACTCTGAGCCTCGGTGGGGAAGGAGACTAGGAACGAGGTCGTCGACCCTGGGAGATATTTGCCTGGGGTGGTGTGACTATAATCGACCGAAAGCTTCATCGGTGGTAGTAAGGGTTTTCTGGGTTCATAGCTTGATTTGCCCCTTTCAGTGAGTTTCGATGGTGGTTATCGACAGAGAGAGGTTCGTCTGGATGAGGGGGGTTCATCTGAGTGAGGTGTCGAGGTTGATCGTGACCTGAGTTGGAAGAGGGTGAGGCTGGGTGTGCTCGTGTTCTCTGGTCGCAGAGAAGAAAGGGGAAACGATGAAGAAGAATTTTCGTGAAAAAGGAGCAAGAGGGAGAGAGAGAGAGAGTGAGAAGTGGAGAGTTTTGATTGGTGGTTATAGATATTTTAGGGATAAAATATACTTAATGATTAATAAAACCAATCAATCAATAATAATATTCTCAATTCTTCCCGAATTAGTTCATTCTCAAATCTTCTACGAATTCGGTCTTTTCGTTCCGAACCTCGTTTTCGGAAATTTTCTACCAACTTCTCGAATTAAGTTGAAACTTTCGAAGTCTAACTCCTGAATTAATTTCTTTTTGCTAATTTAGAAGATTTCAGGAAATTTCAATAAATATAATAGAAGGGTAAATCGGTAATTAAATAATTTCTATTTTAGAAATTCCGGAATGGAGTGTAACATGTAATCTATGTTGTAAATAATAATAAAATATTGGAATAATAATGGCTTAGTCCCAAATGGTTGTAGATGCTAAAATATAGCCCAACATTATTCATTAAAAATTTATTTTTTAACTACTTAACCTTTTTTTAGAAAAATGATTTTCATCCTTTGATTTTGATGAGAGATTATTATACAATATTACAGTCTTGTTTTGCTCATAGTCCACATGTTATAATATGTGTGAATTTTATGATATTACACCCCTACTCTAAAAATAGGGAATATCAACACTCGTAAAACATTAAACATATTGGGTATCGACCTCACCTTTTACGAAAATCAAACCCAAGATTTTTCATATAATGTGCGAAGAGAAATAGCACTAGACAATAGCACTAGGTGGCCACTATCGTCCACTCATAATATAACATGTAATTGAATGCACTACATGGCGGCTAAATGCAACATATCATTACATATAATAATTTCTCACTTCTAATGGAGTGAAAGATTATAAGGGGTGTATTGAATTCAGATTTATACAGATAATTGTAGAGTTTTTTGAGGTCATCAACTTTTACAAATTTATTGATTTTCATAAATTTTTACAGAGTTATATAGAGTAACGTGACAGAATTTTGTAAAATCATATTGTGTTTTATATATTTTGATTGAGTTTTGTAGAAAATGTTATTGAGTTATATAATTTGATATATATATATATATATATATATATTTTGGAGAAATTTATAATCAAATGATAATGATTTTTTTACTAAAAATTGTCTAACTAAAATAAAATAAAATAATATTTCTAATACTACAAAAATAATTACAAAAATATAAAACTTCTAACGATCAATGAGATTGAGAGGCTAGGGCCGCTAGGCATCATGCTAGTTTTTGAATTTTTTTTTTGTTTATTTTTTTCTTCAAACATTAAAGAAATCATCATGTAAAGTTTATTTTATTTAATTACTTATAATACCTATATAAAATAATATATGATAATCGATATCGGTATAAGACTTGAATTTTATTGAGTATTGAAAAATATAAAAATCAAATTATATTTTAAGCCTTGTCCGTAGAAATCCAAGGGGGGAGGCTGTACAAATCATAAATTTTGCTAAAGCATAACTTACATTAAAATGTTTGTCAAACTCCATAAAACTCTTCTATTTAATGAAGTCTACAATATTAATTGATATTTTGAATACACTTGAACTTTTATGAAGTTTTGAGATGTCATGATTGAATACACCTCAACTTTAATGACTTTATAAATCTCTATAAAAATATAGACGGAATACTCTCAAACTTTTATCAACTCTCTAAAAGTCATAATTGAATACCTCTAAATTTTTAGAGATATTTAAACTCTATAAAAGTCTCAATTGAATATACCCCTAAATTTTCAAGAAATGGAAAATAGAATTCGACCAAAAAGAAAATTAAAAACATGAAAAATTCTAAGTAAACACCAAAATTTGCTGAATATAGCCCAAAAACTAGGTCCGTGAGAATTAGTTAAGCCTGTTTCCGCTATTATGCAAGTCTCAACAGAGCTTTGGCTGGACAACCGTCACAGCCTTCACACGCAGCAAAAAGAGAAATGGCGAGATGGAGACTCTTGCTGCTGCTAAAACCCTTCGACGTTTACCCACTTCCCAAATCAGACGGTCTATCTTGCATCACCAAAACTCAGGTACTATGACTCTTTTCTCCTTTCTGATCCAGTGTCCGCTAGAACATGAACGATTTTGTGGACCCTTATATTTGAGCGGCTTTCTTTAACGCCTTTCTGGTTTTGATTGGTCACTCACAATATTCATCTTTGCGCTCAATCTGTTTGCTAAAATGCGAAAGTTGATAAAATTGGGTTGAATACTTGGGTGGTTTGCTTGATTTTATATTTCTTTGTAAATGGGGAGCTGGGAAATGAAAAGAAACAAGAAAGGAAAAAGAAGTTATTTTCTTTGTAAAAAAAATTCAATGAATGCAAGAAGTCAATAATGAGAGTGAAAATGGAGTTAAAAGTGAGAAAAGGAAAGAGCTTGTTCGATATTTAGTGTTAGAGATGTTTTGGCTTTTTAATTTTTCTATAATTTTGTCTTGTTAAGTAAAGTCATGTATGATTGTGCCATTTTTGAAGAAGCCTAGGGTGTGGTCAATTCATGTCTTTAGGCTTGCACAGAAACCCCAGTATTTCTTTATAGGATTCTTTGTTAATGGAAACTAGTTTCATGATTGTGGCTTTTGCAAACTGAAATTTGAGAAAACTGTTGGAGCAAGCAGAATACGAATGTGATCTTTGGAATTTCGGTAGTTATTTTTCTTAACCTGGTTAAGAGAATGTGATATCTGAAAAGGGAAAATAAGTTGATGATATTAAGGTATTTAAAATGCTTTACGAAAAAAGTTTTGGTTTCAAAATTGTATGGATAAACAAAACTAGGGACATGATAGGTTTCTTTGTCCTGACTGTGGGAATTTTGGAAAGGGAATTACAGTTAGACTTGTTCCTTAAACTTTGTTCTTCTATTACATGTGTCCCTTAATTGGAGCCTCGAGTGAAGAGCAGAGAGCCATGACTTCGCTTCTTCTCATAGTGCTCGGACATCAATTGCCTTGCTGCTTCAAAGGGATGGTTTGGTTCATCCTGTTGTGAGTTTTTTAGAGAAGGCACACAAGTTACTCATCATGTTCTGTTATTATATATTGTCCCTCCAGGCTCCTGTTCACAAATTTTCCACTCCATCTGCTTTTTTGAGTTAATTTAGAACTACCTTTTAATTCAGTTTGTTTTGAAGGAGTTGCAGGTATTAAATTACTTGGATGGCCGGCGAAAGGTGCACGAGAATGCAATAAACTTTTGTCAGAATATTTTGCGCCAAAAGCCTATTGAGTGGAAGCCTATGTCACGTAACAATCTATCACAGCCCATCCGTGATTTTGACCTTGTTGTTACAGTTGGTGGTGATGGCACTCTTTTACAAGCTAGCCATTTCATTGACGACTCGATTCCAGTTCTCGGAGTGAATTCTGACCCCACACAACCTGAGGAGGTTAGTTTCTTCTTTGGTATTCCCAGAGAATGTTCGCGTTTAAATTGGTATATTAGTTCAGTGTGTGTCACATAATAATTACTCTTATTTCTTTCGTCCTTTCTTCTTTTTGCCTGGTTTTGTGGCTCAGACTCCATGATTTGGAGAAGCTTATATGCTATATTTTACTTGTTTAGGTGGAGAAGCTTAGCAGTGAGTTTGATGCTACTAGAAGTACAGGACATCTTTGTGGTGCAACTGTCAACAACTTTGAACAGGTAAGACTGTGCCATGGTTAGGAAAATCTGATTGGAGAAGAGTCAGTAGTTTGGTTCCTCTATTCTAGGGTGTCTTTAAGACCATCTAACATAAACAAAATATTTCGATTTTGATTTGGAAAGGAACCATCTAACATAAACAAAATATTTTGATTTTGATCTTCAATGAAAGTTTTTATGTCATGCTAAAGTTTATGGTTTCGGGGAATATTCCCATCAAAGCCCGTCAAAGCCTTCTTGCTATGGTTATAAAGGCATATAGAGTCTTCTACATAAACCGACATTGCATAAATGGGGTTGATGGTGGCACCTATCTAGCCAAGCCCTCTTCTTAGGATCGAGGCTTAGTGAAGTAATTTCTTACAAATTCTATTAGTTGTTCTGCACAACCTTTATCGGATGATTTGTAGAAAATCAGTGTTTTGCAGCCGAAATTTGCAGTTCCTTTCTTGCGTCTCAATTTTTTGTTTTGAAGATTTTCTCTGCTCTTTTGTTCATTTTAGGTACTGGACAACATCCTCGAGGGTCAAGCTAGTCCTTCCAAGTTGACAAGAATATCCTTAAGTGTAAACTCACAAGTGCTTTCGACTTACGCTCTTAATGATATTTTAGTCGCACATCCATGTCCAGCAGCACTTTCGCGGTTCTCATTCAAGTAAGATTCCAACATGGTCTGATAGTCGGATAGCTGTATGAATATTCAACTCATTTCTTTAGTTAACGTGTAGATTACTGTGCAGAATTAAAAGAGATGACCAGAAATGTTCCCCTTTAGTGAACTCTCGATCAAGCGGCCTCAGAGTTTCAACAGCCGCCGGATCAACAGCTGCAATGCTCTCAGCCGGCGGGTCTCCAATGCCCATCTTATCTCAGGATCTCCAGTATATGGTAAGAGAGCCCATCTCACCACTTGCCAATGTCTCGAGGTTAATGCACGGGTTCATCAAATCTCACGAGTCCATGGAAGTTAGCTGGTTTTGTAAAAAGGGAGTCATATACATTGATGGATCTCATGTTTGCTACACCATTCAAAACGGGGATGCCGTTGACATATCTTCGAAGGCCCCGATTTTGAAGGTTTTCTTGCCTCGCCATTTACAGAAGACAACTGAAGAAATGTAAGGAGTCGTGTTTAGATGGAAATAAGCTTTTTTTTTTTTTTGTTTTTTTTTTTTTTGTAAATACGAGCAGTGCATAGGCGCGGGACTTCTGTAAGCATACAAATTTAGGTTGCAAGGCTTTTGATTTTTTGATTTCCAGGAGCCATTTTGCAAGTTCTAGATAGATTGTTTATGTGTTTCCTCATCTAATCTTTTGGTGTAGGCTCTAACTGTTGATCAAATATTCGTACTGAGTGCAAAAGTTAGGCTAAGGTAATTTACACAAGGGATTTCCAGTGATGTCACAAATGATCGATTCATGTCTCTGTTTTGATATAAGGACTGCAATATTTTTTCTTTTCGAGCATGACTTGAAGCAAATCTCTCAACTACGAGCCTAGAACCTGAAAAACCAGGTCAAGAAAATTCAGCAATGGATTATGAGTAGCTATGTAAACGTAGCAGAAATAAGATTGAAATTTACGTGAACATCTGGGGACGGTTACGAGAGAGCTGAGGCCTCTTGATTGGGGAGAGTATCAAGTTCCTTAATGTCATTGAGGGGTTGCTAGCTCCAGTTCCAAACATAGGGTGTCCTCCAGCCCTTCTGTTCACAGCATCAACAGGAATAGGAGCTTGTTTCCCTGGTGAGCCGACTGAGATGTCAAAAGGACCACCAGAGTTCGAACTATTCTGTCTTGCTGGCCATATATCTTCCTTTGGCCCTGGAGTTTCAGGAGTAAGAACCGGCCAACCTGCTAGAAATAAGTCAACTGGTTTTCGAAAAATTTGAGCCGAAAATTAAAACTAATGCTTTTAAGTTCAGTTCAGTCTCATCATTGCAGCAAACGTCAAACCTTGGTTATGAATTTTCTGTAGTGTTTCTAAAGCTTCAAAAGGAAAAGAGTTACCTTTTCTAACAGGTTCTCTGTTATCCATAATGTTAGCTTGATTTGAGAAAAGGTCAGGTTCATTTCTTGAATAGAAATTGGTCGTGGGTTGGATGGCAGATCGTTTAACTGACTCGTACTCACTCCTTAATTGATCATACATTTCATCTAATTTTCTCTTCTGTCTGGCATATGAATAGTCAAGAAAATCAATAAGAAGGCCCTAACATTAGAAATTTATGACTCAGGAAATAGTATCAGTAGGTATGAAAACAAGACCTGGATTTCTCTGAAAACTTGTCCTGGAGCTCCTGCTTATCCTTGGACAAGCTCTCAATCTCTTGTTCCATCATTTGGCACCTCTTTGCCATTTTCTGGTATGCGGTATGCACCTGCTCCAATTTCTCAGTGTACTTCTCTTGCATTGCTTCACATTTCTGCCGGAATTGGGCTACTATTCTGTTCATCTTGAACTGCATTTCCAGTTCCCTTTGCCCAATGTAGAACATGACACTTCTGTGTGCACTCTTCATTACTAGGAATACTGTTAAGGAAAAGATGTCACCCCATTGTCTCTTTACAAACCCATTGAGCAAATATTGCTAACATAAAACCTCATTTAGTTTCATCACTACCTTTACCATATCCCATTATACGCCATTCTCTCCAAATAATGGATCCGTTTGCAAGTATCGGATCACTAAATTAGATAGCGGAGAAAATATAAAAGGATACATATCCGTGGAGTTACTCCAGCCATGGCCATCTGAAACAGAATATGTTGTGAACATTAGCAATAAAGCAAGTTAATGGACACAGAAACTACAACCTAGAAAAAGTAAAAGTAATAGTGCATAAAAAAGGGACAGATTCCAGTAGACATAATATTCTAAACAACAATGATAATCTAAGTCTAGTCACTGAGGAGTACTTAGCTTACATTTATCCATTCATCATTTGGATTGATATCCACAGGTTTCATAAGACTGCGAAGAGGAAAATAAAAAATGAGATGGGCAGAATGAAAGTAAGAAAACTGCTTTATCTAAGTGGGAAACAAGTTGTCCACCATGCCATTCAAAACCTAAGTGTTATTGTGGTGGGGACTGTCATATTATACTTGCTTTTCGGTTCTCTCAAGAATTTGCTCAAACTGGTTGCTGCCGGTTCTGCAGCAACCATTGATGCCAAAGACAGACTAAACTTTATAGTTTAACCTCAGCATTTATTCCATATTGTGCATATGTCTATTACACTCTCATATTACTTATTGAGCGAGGAAAAAGTACACCCTCTCATTTCTGTTCACGCATGCTCAGAAGATCTTACAACGCTTGAAGAGAAAAATTCCCAGACAAATGCTAAAATTTCTAAGATCTATACAGACTCTTACCTCTTAGAGAGCACTTGATCACAAATGGGGCATGCTCCATCATTTCCAAGGATCTTGCTCGCATCCTCTGTGCCTTTTCACAATGTTAAGGAAATTTTTATGCAACTATACCAATAAACCCTATTTCCACAAGAAAGAAATGTAAGCTATACAACCCTAGAATATAATTTTCTCTGCACAGGATACACAAAAGGTGGCCACAAGTGGTAGAAATGGCTCGCCCTTCCAGTTCCCGCCAACACGCATTGCATCTCATTTCAGCCTTCCAAAACTATCTAATGCAGTGGCATATCTGGGGCCTATAAAACAGATACGAAGGGTTCTCAACTGATTATAAGCTTGCCATGATAGTGTTTCAAATGAGAAACCAGAGAGGCTTGCAGCCATATAAACAAAAGAAGCATAAAATTTTCCAATTTAAAGAAGAGGCAAGCATGCAGTGAAGTCATGCTTTAAAGACTTGGAAATACAAAGAACCAATCATAATGTAAATGATGTTTTATGAAGACTAATTAGCAAAACAAGATAGTAGTAAATTGATGTAAAACCATGATGGATTTGAAATTCAGAGTAATTGCAACAAGGAATTCAGAATTAAAGTAGTGGAAGACAATCTGCCCCAAAAATGCAGCAATTAGTTTTGAAGCCTAAACTGACTAGAAAATTTGGATGACTGAACAGCTAAGATGTTAACCTCAAAGTTTGATGACAATACAGACGTCTAATTTAGAGTTGTAAGAGTTACCTTTTAATATTGGTTGTGGCTTCGTATCACAACTAATCAAAATTAGAGACAAGAAATTTTACCCATAATTTTTTCCACTTAAGCCATCCATTTATCAAATTACATAATGAGGTATTTCACAAATATGACTGTAAAGTTATTCTGTGTACAGTCTAGGATAAAAAGGCCAAGTTTCATAAAGGTCCACCCCAAACAACAAGACTTCAAACAGCATATGGATTTGTTCTGTGCCTCATCTTGTGCATGGTAAAACACGCTTGTATTTTAACTCGAGTGAGGAGCTAAATCACTTACTCAAATCTATTTTTACCAGCAACAGTTAGCATATCAAAAACAATTCCATACGTCTGAGTTAATATACACCAATTGAATCCAAAATCCCCATCTGTCACATTGTCACTAGTACCTTGGAAGATTTTACTAATCACATAAGTTTGGTACTTGATCCATCGCATGGAATACTATACCACAAAGTTCATAACCCGCACTATCAAATATGCCACAAATTCTAAGATTGATGATTGACATGTGTTTCATCTGCTGAATATTAACAAAAAAGCTTGTAGCCAGAATATTTTTTCTCCCACTTTCCACCCAAAATTTCAATCAATCTCTGAGGTAAAAGTAAAGTAAATCACTGAACACTAAGTATGAGAAATATATTAAAATCAATTATGTTCAAGAAACATTAATTTTTTCTTCAATTACCTTCTTTTAGTTCATCTCTACTGCAAAAGAATACGGAGATAGAAAATAACTTCCTGTTTTCTGACAATATCATTTCCTTAATAAAAAACAAAATAATAGAACAACTCAATTCATGTCAACATCCATAAATATTCAATGCTTCGGTGAATGCAAATTCTTTTGATTTTAACGTTTTCTCAGCAACCAAACAGAGAAAAGAGAGCTCCAAACTTGCTATAAGATCGTACCTGAAACTTAGCCAAAATTCCACGCCAAAGCTTTGATTGCGTTTCTTGCGAAGAAACCTCTCGAACTATCCCAAGGCAGATCGTCTGATTGGGATTTTTCCCTCGTCCAACTCGCCGATTCTCGAAGCCTGCTCCGATCGTACACGAAACTTCCTGAAACGCCAAAAACAAGAGGAAAATGAAAATTATAGGTGATTGGAGGAGAAATTGATTATGAACTCCAAAATACGACGCCAGTAGTCCGTACAGAGATTTACCGTAAAAGTAGAATCTTTCTCCGCTTTGAGTCTCTCCAATGGGAAAAGTAAGGGTTGAGCTGATCGAAGTGAGCGCAGGGAGAGAACTGAAGAAAAGCCCTAGCGTTTTGGGAATGGATGTGGCGGGAAATGTTCTTGCGTGTGCGTGCTGTTGCTAATTCGAATCAGAAATGGCGGTGATTAGTCATGCACTGTGCTTTCAGGCTTTCAGCGTTGTCTACGAGAACGAAAGCATGACACGCTCTCTGATTTAAAATTCCAAGAATCGATACGTGGTACGGGTCGGGTTGAATTTTTTGGAAGTCCAATAGTCGCCCGACTTGAGCCCAAGTTCTCTGTTTAGTTGGCCCATACGCTTTATAGGACGACATTCTTCTTAACGGATAAAAAATGACTGGAACTTAGAATAAAGGTAAATCTTTCTCGTCATCTTAATGGAGTGGATTTAATTTAAGTAACACAATGGCTAATTATAATTAGTTATGCCATTTAGTTATATATTTGTATTTCTCTTAATACGTTATGTGTGGGTCCTCGACTTAGTGGTATATATATATATATATATATATATATATATATATTTTTTGTAATTCCTATTTTCAAATATCATTATATCAACCTTCATTATTGTGGAAACTCATTTTGGATTTCTGATTCGACCTATTTGGTTATTGGATGGGTGAATTCTTAATTTGAAAGAATATGGCGTTCTTCCCTCAAGCATCAGGTTAGGTTTTCAACCCTCTGATGTTTTGTTCATACTCTGCCATTTATCAATTTTTGCTTCCGCGATTTGACTGATCACCTGAATTGGATTTGTTAAACTTGGGTTCTGATTGTATTTTTGAATTGTTGAAAACTCATGGGTACTTAAATTTTATTTTCCAGGAACATACTGATTTTCAGTTCTTTAGTCAAAACTAAGATTCTGTTTATAATGATACTAATTACTCAAGGACTTAATTAGTAATTTTGACTTGTCACTTGTATTTTGATAAGTCATTGAAGTTGTACTTTTAAGTAACTACAATTTCACTTCCTTCATAAAATTGTTTCGTTTTGGGCCTTTTCTCTCTTTTCGTATTCTCCCAAGTTTTGGTTTTGTTCTTTTTTGTTCTCCTGCTTTCTAAATGATATCTTGAACAAAAATTATTCTGCTGCTTTTGTTGTTAAGAAGATGATATTGGAACTGTGAGACATCAGGCATTTAGTCTATGTTTCTTGAATTAAAAGGCAATATACTTGTTGTTAATTGGCGTATTTTCCTGCTGTTGTTTTTGGGCATCATATGTGATAACTCCTTGTTGTTGACATGATCAAAATCTTGTGGTTTTCTTGTGTTTCCTCTATTGATTAGTATTTTTTTTCAATAAATCTTGTTCTGGTTTATTGCTATTCAAATTACTAACAATCTTGTCGTTTGGGTTGTCTACTATGCTCAATAGATTTAGATTATTACGCCAATAGTTTGATCAAATCATACGGAACTCGATTTGATCATTGTGACTCAATCACATAATGACCGGTCAAATTCATCCAAAGTGTTTTTGTGCTGTGTTGTTATGTGATTTTGTGGGAGTCAACTTTTGTGGTTTGTGTGTTGTGACAGATGGAGATTCTCCAAAGAGAGTCTTCATTCTGGTCTAATGCAAACCGTGGATGTTGTGAGTATTTGGACAGTGCAAATTCATTTTCTCAAAAGTGATGAATTTGTATTTGTTAGAATACACACACCTAACTTATATGTGATATAATTTCTTTCCCAAGGTGATTTTATGATCACATACTCATGATAAATGAATCATAAACCTTATGACTTGTCCTGATTCATTTAATCCTTCAGTAGTATGAAACTCATGTTTAAGATTAGGAATGAGTTTCCTGGAAACCTTCACCATACACCATTGATCCTGTGTACCATAATTGAATTTTTCCCATAAAATTTTGTCATTTTTTTTAATGCTCCTTATGGTCTACTCCTTAGGATCTTTGTTTAATTCGGCATTTTTCCTTTATTGAAAGTACTTGACCATTTTTTGTTGCAATCTACACTTAATTCATCTTAAGGATGCTATTGCAGAGATAACGCACAAATCTCATTCAGTTTTAAGATTCACTCATTCATTTATTGAGATTATCTCATTCAGTTTTTGAGATTCTCATCCTCATACAGATAATTGTTTTGATTGTTTGTTTGCATTGATCGTCAATCAATTAATATTTCTACTGACTCTCTATTCAGATACGTGCTTGATTCTGTACAAGCTATAACCTAAGTTTCTCTTGAATTAAAACATGCAAAACTATTTTCTACAGTTGTTTAATGCCTAAACTGGTGTAGGCATTTTTTTTCAGTTAATTAGTTTTTTATACCCTGGCAATTAATTGAGTTGCTTGATTAAACTTGCTAATTATATCTTCGTTGAAGCATACAAAACAGAATAAGGTTTTCACTAGTTTCAAATTGTTTTACTTCTCGAAGAGTCTATTATTGAACCAGATTGTTCCATGATTTATAGTTCTGAACTGATTATTTTATCAATTCAATTTGAAAGTGTACCGATTTAGTTGGTGAATCTGTTATAAGAATTTTGCTAAAGTAGAGCTTATTATTATGGACTCTAGTACTTGATTAACTTGTTAATTCAATTTCAAGAATTCTCCATGGCCTTGAGTTCAACAATTTGAAATGTTGTTTTATTTTGATCAAGTTTGATGTGATGCTCTAGTTCAAAGGCTCCATCAGGTTAAGCTCCTAGATCGGTTGTCTGTTACAAATTGACTATTAAGTTGACCTTGCCTTGATATTCAGTTTAAGTGCAACCTTTAGTATGTATTGCTGCAATTTGTGAATTGATGACATGTTCTAGAAAGCAAAAACTAACCTTTTATATTGCTTCGTTTTATTTAGTTGGTCCTCTAAATGTCCTAGGTGGTTCTACTTACATATGAGACTAATAGTTCTTATGAATCTTAATCTCTTGAGAAGATATCAAGATTGGTGAAGAAAATGTGAATGGTGTAATAAGTGTGATTCAGTAAGACACAGCTTCCCTGTTGATCCATTAAGCAAAGCCTTGCTCGTGGGAGCCTTCAAGCCACATGTAACAAACATGGGATGGTAGAAAGCTTGGATCAGTGTGAGTAAGTTTTTACAGGCTTAAGTTTTCATATGCTAAAGTTATCTAGTTCAAGTAAACAACTATTAATTCAGTTTCTTATTAAGTAATTCAGTTTTGATTAAGTCAATATATTGATGATGATTTATTTCAAATGTGCATTTAAGTCCTGGGTTTTCAAATTAAAGTTGTTGTGCACTACTCATTAATATTTTGAAATAAATTGTTAAAGTAACAAATTAGTGAGTGTTTTCCCAAGTGGGAGAATTAAATTAAATAAATATTTGGGCTTCACACTCACTGACTTATTTGGTAATATCTATACATTAGATATTAATGAAAACTGTTTGCCATAATTTTATATTGTTGGACAGCTTTTGGATAATGAAAACTGGTTAGAATGACTACGTTTTATTAATTCTCTGCATTCTGAGTTTTCTAGTTGCTGTCTTAAATTCTTCTTAAGCATATTGGCCTCGAACGACATTTTGGTTTGAAGATCACCTGTGGTTTTTGTGATCTGTCAGTTAGTTACGGCTGGACTTTTATGAATTTCCGTTGGGAAATTTTTTGTTTCGAATGCAAACTATCTTTGCTGTTTTCCTTTTGTTTTGGCAATGTCGTTTTTGTTATCCAACGAAAACTTCTGTGTGCTGCTTTATGTGGAAAATTGTGTTGGAAATCACCTTTTGTTTTAGTGATTTGATTTTTTGGTAACAGAGGTTCTTGTGAACCTTATAGATATGGTACCAAATTTCGATAAGTGGGAGTGACGTATGTTTCTTTTGTGTACGTTTAATTCATAATTGTGTTTTGTTTTCATTTGGTGATTGAGAACTGTTTTGCCATTGCTTTGTTGTGATTAAACAATTGGATATGAATTCATTGGCAGTTTGGTTAAGCAATTATGATGTTCTGCTTGCTTTTCTGCATTTGGGAGTTTTCTAGTTGATTTAGAATTCTGCAGAATTGTCATATGTATGCGGCATGTTGTGATGATGGATAATTTTCAGTTTATGTGATCTTTTGGATTGGTAACAAAGGTTCCTTGAACCTTATAAGTCTGGATCAAAACTATATGGAAACTCAATTTTGAGTTTGCCATTTTGTATTGATGTACCTACAGCCTTGTGTGACTGTTTTGGTGAATTGGCGGTTGCAGTGCAACGAAACATATTTAGTGTCTGAGTGTTGCAGTTCTAATTTTTCAAAGCAGCCATGACTGCTGTGTTTTGGAGTTGATTTGATTACATTTGGGACTCAGTGTACACTATTATTTTCAGTGATGGGTAACAATTTTGCAAAATGATCATATAGTACTCGAGTGGGAGAATGTTAGAATTTGAGTACAATATAATCACTTAAGTGCATAGTGTTACATGTGGATCATGACTTGAAAATGATAGTCGTCGTAATTAAATCATATTGATGGGCTCCTTATTATATATGAGTTATGTTTCATTAATACATTGGACTTGTTACCAATTGGCCTATTAGGCTTCTAATGTGACTATAATAGGAAGTCTTTTAGAACAAGGGTAGTATATAAGTTTGGTCTCCGCTCTCATCTTCAGTCTGACCTTAATTTAGTGCTAAAACCTATTCATTAGCTAAGGACAATAATCTTTTGGCAGAGAGGAGAAGACGAACTTATGATTGAGGAATTCACTATGGCAGATCCGAGTATGTGACTAGTCATCTTGTTTTCTTCATTTTCTTGATCTTATTATTTGATATTTGATTGTGTTGTGATCTTTGCGATTGAGTTGAGTTAGTATGTAAGTTAATTGTTAATACATCTTACACATTAGGTATCGATCTCGTTTTTCATGAGTGTCGAACATGAAATCTAAACCTCCTACTACGCAATGGAGAGAAATACTACTAGATATAGCACTAGTGAAAATATGCCTTCCTTAATTAGTTACAATTGCACGCATTAACTCTTAGTTTAGTACGTCAACTGTTCCTCATATCGGATAAAGTCTCATTTTGAATGCCTCATTAACAAAAAAAAAAAAAATAGTTGAATTTTCAATCACTCAAGTAGTAACAAGCTTCTAACTTCTAAGATAATAGAGACCCCAATTTCTACAAGTACACAGTTAAGAGAGGTCCCAATTGACTACGCATATTGCACGCCATAGATAAATTGGTCTTCTTCCCTAGGCCACCATGTAGTCCTTGTTTTGTTTCCCCGTCTTGAACATATGGAGATCCAAAATGATCACAATGCTAGCTATTTGCACAAACTAATAAGCATGGATTGGGAAACTGGTGACCTCAGGCAATGAGGTGGTTAAAAAGTCATTCAACCTTTTCTCAGAGGCTATGTTTTATCGTCATTATTCTTGTGACCCTAGAATTTACCGTGTTAGAAAAAAGAAAATTGTATATAAATGAAGTTGCTATCATACATCGTATGTATTTAATAAAATAAAAAGTCCTCTATAGAAAAAAATCTGATAAAAATAAAAAGTAGAACATCTGGATTCTAGAACATGGAAGTCCCTTTCTAGCTTCCTCACTTAACATACGCGCCTAATTAACATGTCCATATTTATGGTTGGTTTCATTGTGAGTTTTGTACAAAAACTAATAAATAAGATTAAAGGAATCAGGCAACCACACAAGTTAACATAATTGATATTAGCTACTTAGTGTTATGGCCTAATGATATTCTTCTTCACTTGTTCACTTGTTATGAGGGAGGTCTTGGGTTCGACTTTCGTCGGGTGAGATCCATACTCAATATTTATATATTGTAATCACCTTCTCTCAATATCCTTGTATAAAAAATAAATAAAATTAATTGACATTAAGGCAGCTTAAATAAAGCCTAATAATAGTCCTTCAATTTGGGACCACCTACCCTTAGCCCGACATCCCATATATTTAGATCAAAACTATACCATACCAAACAAAACCAGTCCTTAGGTGAGCCCTCTCTTTACATTTTTGTACCCCCATATAATGCCTAGTTGCTCAAGTCGATACCCTATATGAATTAGGGTTTTATGAATAGTGATACATGTACTAAAATTTTCAACCATATTTAGATATTAATTTAAGAATAAACTACATAAAAGTACCTAAACTATAGGGGTCATTTCAAGTTCATACCCTAACTATGAAAATTTGCATCTAGGTACTAAAACTATCAAAACACAATATCTAGGTACCTACTATTAGCAATCTGTTAAAAAAATCTGTTAAGTGCCCAAGTGACACTTGTGTGACCCTTTTTTATGTTGACATGAACTTAAAATAATTGTTTTAATTTTATTTTTATTATTTTTTTAAATTTTGTTTTACTCTCTCTCCTACCCAGCCACTCTCTCTCCCTAACGCCATTTTCTTAAACTTCTCTACGAAGGCAACGGTAACCACCGCCACCACCCACGTTTTCGACACCGACCAGCCTCATCACCACTTTTAAATGCCTCCCTCGTCGAGACCAACCGTCCCTGCCAACCATCATCTTTGTCTTCCACCATTCCTATGTCGGTATCATATTACAAGGTACGGCTAGGTCACGAACCCAGAAATCCTCGTCGTAGTCGATCGAGATTTCGGTGGACCCAGCTTTTGAGACCACCACCGATCAATTCGTCTGGGCAAGGCGAAGCTAGTCCTACCCTCCTTCATCATCGCCAGCGCTTGAATCGCGTTGATCGAAGGTCAAAGGCGACGATGTTCAAAGCTTCTCAGTCAGTTTCTCGGCTATGATTCGTCTTCTGCGGCGAGCTTCGTGATGGGTGGCAGGGACAAGTTTGTCTCGATGAGGGAGGCTTTTGAGAGTGGTGGCGAGGCTGGTCGTGGCCGAAAATGTGGGTGGTGGTGGCGGTTTCTGTCGCCATCGTAGAGAAGTTTAGGAAGAGGGCGTCGGGGAGAGTGAGTAAATTTTTTTTTTAAAAATAATAGAAATAAAAGTAAAATAATTATTTTAAGTCCATATCAGCATCGAAAAGGACCCCATAAATGCCACTAGGGCATTTAACAGATTTTTTTAACAGGTTGCTAACGGTGGATAACTAGATGTTGTGTTTTGATAGTTTAGGTACCAAGATGCAAATTCTCATAGTTGAGATATGAACTTGAAATGACCCCTATAGTTTGGGTACTTTTATGTAGTTTATCCTTAATTTAATAGTGTGGTATTTAAATTGTTATCTATTTAAATTGACCTTTATTCACAATGAATGAAAAATTGCCAAATCAACTTGGTATCTAAATTCGGTACAAATCTTGATACATTTATATACATTTGTTAATTTTTTTTTATAATAGTGCATCATTTTAATTTTCGATAAACTACATAAAAGTACCCAAATTATAGTTGACAGGACCCTTCCCGAATTTCGTCTCGAAATCCACGAAAAACCCTACTCCCGTTTGACAGCTTTTAACCACAATAGTAAATACCTGAAATACACTTAATCTTTGAAAACATTAAATAAACTTTACAGGGGTTCCAATAGAACCTCCTCTGTACTTGACTGACTTCACCTACCTGTCAGACGCATGATAGCCTAATAGTTCACAAACTACCTTGCAAGACCTCCTCCGCAAAACAAATAAGACAACTAACGTGTCACCCTCGTGTGAACTGTCAACCACCCGTCAATCTAGGTCACCATCCACACCAACCCACTAACCCATATGATGAAGGTACTAGATTTGGTTGAATTGAGTCTCACTGATTTATCCCGAGTCGTAACTCGATATACCTATTCATCCTGAGCACCCCTAGTGGTAACTTGATATCCCTACTCATCCTGAGCACACCTGAATGGTAACTCGATATCCCTGCTCATCCTGAGCACCCCGAGTGGTAACTCGCTATCCTGGCTCATCCTGAGCATCCCGAGTGATAACTCAATATCCCTGTTCATCTTGAGCACCCCGAGTGGTAACTCGATATTCCTGCTCATCCTGAGCACCCCGAGTGGTAACTCGATATCCCCGCTCATCTTGAGCACCCCGAGTGGTAACTCGATATCCCCGCTCATCCTGAGCACCCCGAGTGGAAATTTGATATCCCAGCTATTCTTGAGCACCTAGAGTGGTAACTCGATATCCCTGCTCATCTTGAGCACCCCGAGTGGTTACTCGATATCCCTGCTCATCCTGAGCACCCCGAGTGGTAACTCGATATCCGTGCTCATCTTGAGCACCCCGAGTGATAACTCGATATCCATGCTCATCCTGAGCACCCCGAGTGGTAACTCGATATCCCTGCTCATCCTGAGCACCTCGAGTGGTAACTCGATATCCCAGCTCATACTAAGCACCCCGAGTGGTAACTCGAAATCCCTGCTCATTATGAGTACTCCGAGTGGTAACTCGATATCCCTGCTCATCTTGAGCACCCCGAGTGGTAACTCGATATCCCTACTCATCCTGAGCACCCCGAGTGGTAACTCGATATCCCGGCTCAACTTGAGCACCCCGAGTGAGAACTCGATATCCCGGCTCATCTTGAGCACCCCGAGTGGTAACTCGATATCCCTGTTCATCCTGAGCACCCCGAGTGGTAACTCGATATCCCTGCTCATCCTGAGCACCCCGAGTGGTAACTCGATATCCTAGCTCATACTAAGCACCTCGGGTGGTAACTCGAAATCCCTGCTCATCATGAGTACCCCGAGTGGTAACTCGATATCCCTGCTCATCTTGAGCACCCCGAGTGGTAACTCGATATCCCTACTCATCTTGAGCACCCCGAGTGATAACTCGATATCCCGGTTCATCTTGAGCACCCCGAGTGGTAACTCGATATCCCGGCTCATCTTGAGCACCCCGAGTGGTAACTCGATATCCCTGCTCATCCTGAGCACCCCGAGTGGTAACTCGATATCCTTACTCATCTTGACCACCCTGAGTGGTAACTCGATATCCTTGCTCATCTTGAGCACCCCGAATGGTAACTCGATATCCCTACTCATCCTAAGCACCTCGAGTGGTAACTCGATATCTCGGCTCATCCTGAGCACCCCGAGTGGTAACTCGATATCCCGGCTCATCTTGAGCACCCAAGTGGTAACTCAATATTCCTGCTCATCTTGGGCACCCCGAGTGGTAACTCGATATCCCTGCTCATCCTGAGAGTATGCTGGAATCCTCCATGGCATACCTCATATCATCCTGAGAGTATAATGGAATCCTCCATGACATACCTCATATCATGCTGAGAGTATGATGGAATCCTCCATGACATACCTCATATCATACTGAGAGTATGATGGAATTCTCCATAACATACCTCAAATCATCCTGAGAATATGATGGAATCCTCCATAACATACCTCAAATCATCATGAGAGTATGATGGAATCCTCCATGACATACCTCAAACCTCAACGATGTGGCGGAGAAAGACCACTCAAACGCCAACATCGGAGAACCCCTCAATGATCTGGCAAAGACAAACCCTCCAACGCCAGATGGAGAAACCTCAACGATGTGGTGGAGAAAACACCTTCCTCGCCAACATCTGAGAACCCCGTGGTATAACATACTACATAGAAGTGTACATGCCACGTAATCCCAGAAACCAGTCCGTTCAAAGTACATCCAAGTACCAACTCAAGGAAACCCTAGCCCCAAGGAACCTTTTGACATACCAATAGCCCAACCCCCTTGACCTCCTGAACCAAAACCCGCTCCGTGGTCATCCATTACCGTTAGGATTACTCAAACGGGGCTCTAAATGAACTCCAACGACCTCGAAACCACCAAAATCCGATTTGGAATGTCCCAAAACCCTAGACACGCGCTGTCGTGGGTTGGGAAACAGTCCTACGCGCCGGTAGAATGTCGGACCACGCGCCCTCATTTGCCACCATGCGCCCTCACGCACCCTGTATTGTTCGCGGCAGAATATTCCGTCGATTGACGGATTATTCCGTCGCTCTGACGGATTATTCCATCGAACCTAATTGAATATCCTGACGGAATCAGAATATTCCGTCCAAACTAACATCGTTAGGGTTCTGTCACAACATCATTACCTTTTGACGGAATATGCTAACGCCGTCAGCATATTCCATCAAATCTTGACGGCGTCAGTTGACCCAACGGTCAATTAACTGCTGACTGGACCGCTGACTGTGTTGCCACGTGGCTCCACGTGACAGCTTAGTCAGCTGCTGACTAGTCGCCACGTGGCTGCCACATGGCATGCCACGTCAGCCACCGCAGTTCGAACCAGTCATCGGAGCTCGTCGGGGACGATGACCAGACCGCTGCCGTCTCCGGTGAGCTTCCAACTTCTTCATTTCTCGATCGTTTTTCACGATCTACACATGTAGATCCATCTACTTTTCACCAGGAACTCGAATATGAAGTCAAAGCTTCGAATCCATACCTTGTTTGGCCAGAAGACGACCGAGAAGCTTCAGACAAATCCTCCCTTCGGTCCGCCACTTACGGCGATGCTCTCGCCTAAAAAATGGCCTCCCGCAGCTCGCAATCTCGAGAGGATGCTGCATTTGGGCTTTGTTGGCTCAAATCGGTCCCAAAATGGGACGATGAAGGTGAAGGTGGATCGATGATCGCACGGGGAGAGATAGAGAGTTCGGGGGGGGGAGATAGAATGGTCTTAGGTCAGGTCTAGGCAGAGTCCGAAAAAAGGATAAAAATATTCCCCAAATTTTGGACTTTTCCAAAACAAAACAAAAATTGAAACCCTCCTCAGCTCTCTCTATCTCTCTCTCGCTCTCCTTCTCTCGACAAAGATACACACACAACCGGCCTCTACCACCACCCTTGAATCCATTGTTCGCCTCCACGCCATCTGAGACCCACGACTCCCCCGCTCTCCAATTTCCAACTCTGCGTCGCGCTAGGAGGTTTACTGGTCGGAGACCGAATATGGATCTGGACGATGTCGACATCCCACAAAACCCAATCTTAAGTGGCGGTTCTATGAGGAATGTCGTGGGTCACGAAGTTGCACCACCGCTGCAGCCCACCGTTGGCTCTGCGAAAATTACCGTACCGAGTCTTGAGCCGGACCTGGGTTCCCTCTCTGAGCTCCCACTCGACGGAGGAGTACGTCGAGCCGCCGGGGCAGAGTTTAGAGCACTTTCCGACCAGTTATGTCGAGGAGGTAAGGCTGATTGGAGGCGATGAGGTACTTGCCGAAGAAGCTCTTGAGTTGGATTATGTTATCGAACTCGGATACGAACTCGACAGTCCAACGGGCCTTTTTCGACGACCTGTTTCAGTCTAGGGTCACAGACTCCTCGTCCTCTTCTGCCAACAGGTACTTGTTCTGGTGGCTACGGAGGCGCACCGCCTTGGCATTGTGGAAGTGTTCCATGCCGAATCAGAACTTGTTCGAATTGGTTTGTGAAGAAAAAAATGTTGAAATTATAAGTTGAAAATATCACAGAGATGTGTCTGAATCTTAAGGATTTTAATTTGAAGTTGAAAATGAATTTTTTTGTTTGTTTAGGGTGTCTGAAAATATCACAGTGCTTATCGAGAAAGAGATAGCAGCACGTGTCTCAGAGCAGATAGTTCAATTGAATTCTTCTGATACTGGGTATCATGTTTTGGTATCAAATGTGTATGCAGCTCTAAAGGGGATGAGGATATGGAGGTCAAAAGCTTGTCAGGTTACTTTGTGGGTTTGCTGGGAAGTAATGTTATGCCGACTTGCAATTTGTCCCACCATGATTTCGGATGAGAATATATGATCTGTTATTAGCAAAGGGGAAGGCTTGCAATGTCAGGTAAGTAATAATGAATAATCTTGGACTTTGTGGGCAATTTTTGCATCTTCTTTTTCCTTCCAATTCTTTCTTTTGTCTTTGCATTGAATTGGAAAATCTATTAAAAGAAAATCTTCCGAATAGATGTATGTGAGAGATTTTTAAGAGATTGCCACCGCTTGGACGGTTGTCAGCGGCGATGGTGTGCAAGGGGTGGAGGAATACGTCACGGAGGCTGTGGAAGGCAGTAGAGATTTTCTGGGTTTTTTTTTGGGTGAGGGGGAGGGATTTTGTTATGGTTTTTTTAATTTTTTAATTCATTTATTTTAAGATTTTATTTATTATTTTTAATATATATTTTGTCTACATGGCATCCATGTCAGCATAAAAAGGGACCTCACAAATGCCAATTAAACACTTAACATATTTTTTTAACAGATTGTTAACGGTGGATACCTAGATGTTGTGTTTTGATAGTTTGAATACTTAAATGAAAATTTTCATAATTAGGATATGAACTTAAAATGATCCATATAATTTAGATATTTTATGTAATTTATCCTTTAATTTTTATACGAAACTCCAAAATCATAGAACCCGCTTTAAAAATTACTCAAAATCCCAATACCAACCACTAGACTAACATAAAGAAAAATGCAAAATTAACTTGACAAGATAACATAAATAACCAAAATTGGCCCTTTTGACAAAAAAAATAAAATAAAAAAACTTGGCCCATTTCACATGTCAATTGTTAATTCATTTCAAGCCACCCCCCACCCCAAAATTAAAGCGTTAGCAGGACACGATTCATATCTTGGATGCTGTTAACGGGTTGCATACAAACTCAATACTGATCCGAGAAAATCAAACCCGACCCGATTAAAATGTCTGCTGAGCTAAGATATTTGTGAGTCTATTGCAGTTATAGTAGCAAAGCAACGGCGGCCTTCTACTCCACGACACTTGTTAAAAGCCTCCACGTGTACGTAATGAAAATGCTTGCTGGCCTCAAAAAATCACCATTTACTTGCGCTTCCTTCCACTGTTGAGAGACAAAGAAAGCAAATAAAATACTCGAGAAGAGATTTTGGAAGGGTTTAGAGAGAAATAGATAGATTCAGATGAAGATACAGTGCAACGTGTGCGAGGCTGCTGAAGCCAACGTCCTGTGCTGCGCGGACGAGGCGGCTCTGTGCTGGGCTTGCGATGAGAAGGTTCACAAAGCCAACAAGCTCGCAAGCAAGCACCAGAGGGTTCCTCTGTCCTCATCTCACCTGCCCACTTGCGATATTTGCCAGGTTACTCCATTGATTCAAACCTACTTTGCTAAATTTGCTTAATTTCTCATAAGAGCTTCAAATCAAATTGGGTTTTGTTTGAAATTTGAGTTGATGATTTGCAGGAGGCAGTTGGGTACTTTTTCTGTTTAGAAGATCGAGCTTTGCTCTGTAGAAAATGCGATGTTGCCGTACACGCTGCAAATAGCTTAGTTTCTGGTCACAGCAGGTTTTTGCTCACCGGAATCAAGGTCGGTCCTGAGCTAACTCAGCCTGATTCTGGCGGCGGCGGTGGTGTTGGTGAGTCATCTTCTTCTGTAAAGTTGCGTTCTGGGTCGGGGTCTGTGTCTAGATGTGACACGCAAAACCCATTGCCTGTGGAGGGCAAGGTAACACCACCTAGTGATGCTGGGATTTCATTTACTGGGGGTTCTGCAGCTGGGACTGTTCCTCAATGGCATATAGACGAGTTTCTTGGGCTCAGTGATTTTGACCAGAGTTTTGGCTACATGGATAATGGATCTTCCAAGGTATGTATTGCTCCTTGTGCCAAAAGCTTAACTTTTTCTTATGACTTGTTGATTTTGCAATCAATAACTTTTTCTTATGACTTTATTGATATTGCAATCTCTGTTTTGGTTTTACTTGTGCATTAGCTACTTAATAGAGGGAATGTGCCTCCGGGAATCCGGAGGCTCTTATTTAATAATTGAATTTTAAGAAACCTTACGAAATTATGGTACCCATTTTTTTCGTTTCATGAAAATTGGGAATGGAAGTCCTAAAAATTGGACTTGAATGACTGACTACTGTGAAATTCATAAGTTTGCATCATTTTGCTAACAGGAAATGTCCTATGGGCTTGTTTTCTAGGTCACAGTAACCCATTATGGAGGAACTGATTGAAGTATGAGTTTACGGAATTGAAGATTGAATTTTTAAGAAAACCTTGTCATGCTAATCTAGGCTTTTTTATCATAACAATGTATGATGTTGCCGTTCTTTCTTGTGATAATTCTACCAGGCTGACTGTGGTAGACTTGGGGAGTATGACTCGCCAGTTTTAAGATCATCTGAGGAGGAACTAGAAGATTCCGAGTGCATAGGTGAGGTGCCAGAGACCTCTTGGATGGTGCCAGAGGTACCTTCCCCACCTACAGCCTCGGGACTTTACTGGCCTAAAATTTCTCAGACTCCATCCGATTCTACTGTGTTTGTTCCAGACATTTTCCAGTCACAAATGCAAAACCCTCTTCAGTCTCAACGTAATGGTACTGTCTCAAAACGTCGTAGACAATTCTAGTCCCTGCTGCGAAAGTTACAGCATTCTGGGTTGTTTAATTGTGCTTATGATGGCATTTTGTGTGCAGTTCTTTCTTCTCTAAAGTAGTATAAGTGTAAGCAATCTTGGTTGGTGTTAGTTGAAAGTAGATTTGTCTTACGTACCAATTACCACTGCCCATGTAGTGTCTGTAAACATCAATGCCCAAAATAAAAGTAAATTATTTGTATTTGGTTTCTACATATAGAGTTGATTTTTACCAATTAAGATTTGCAAGGTTCTCCTTTGTTGGATAGAAAATCAGAGTTGTTACCGTGCTCATAAAATTTAATGAAGGTAAAGATGAATGTTCAGATATTCTCTGAAAACATTGCAAATTTATCGCATTATTAGTTACCCGTTATTTTTCAAAAGTTTAGTAATCTTGGAGCTATGGTAACTCACTGGCTCCTTGGCTTCTTTGATAGTTCAGAAATGCTTATGTTATGTTGTTGAAAATATCTCAGCTGGACCCATGTGTTATCTTAGAGAATCTAAGCAACTGATGACCTCAATCTGCCCATGACTCTTTGCTTCTCACATCCTATGCATTGCCTTCTCTCTTTCTCATGCAATTTTACAGAGGCTCACAATCTAGAGCTCGAGCTTGCTTGTTCTTGATTCGATATTGTTAAGACTCAAGGATTTGATGCAGAATGATTAAGCTATAATGATGTGGTTTGGCTCTCAGCGAGATGCATTAAGTTTTAAGGCGCCTTGCGCAATTGTTGGGGTTGTTAGGGTTCCTTTCCCTGATATCAGATGTTTGAAGATATTATCTACTAGAAAGTGCTCTTATTTTTTACTGTGCATGATATTCTAAGTCTCAGCCCCATCTCCACCACAACTTTATTTTCTGAGGACTGGTTCTGTTATTTCATGCTTCTTCTTTTCGTTTTTTATGGAGAATTTAATAGTATTTTTTGATAGGATTCTTTTCGAATTCTCTCTTGAAATTCGTAATAAGTTATGTATTCGTCTGATAACCTACAAATAATTCATAAAATACCCTTACCGTCTCATAACTACACTATGAGAATTTTACCGAAAATTCGGTAAAATCTCTCCTATAATTTGATCAAACTGTCTTCCACCTATCAGACGAAGGATTTAAATACTCATCTATTATCTAAGTAGTATAGATCAAAGACAACCAAACAACTCCAAGTCCAAAATAACCAAAATACCAAATAATTTACAAATAATCGAAAATAGTTCATCAGAACAACTAGGTTGCAAAATTAGATTAAAAAGTCCAACAAACCCTACATAAAAAGATACGGTAGCAGCGCAGTTAGGAAGGGATGCCTCAGTCTCGGAATGTGCCCTCGTCGAACGTAACGGCCTAGAGAGGACGTAAAACAAGAGAAAGTGTGAGTGGATAAAAATAATAATCATTTAAAAACATAATTTTCGAGGAAAACATACATTCCCCTCCGTAAGTAAAATCATGCATGCATAATGTAAAATCTTTTTTAAGTAATTAAATAAATAAAAGGATAAACTACATAAAAGTACTCAAACTATAGGGGTCATTTCAAGTTCATACCCCAACTATGAAAATTTTCATTTAGGTACCCAAACTATCAAAACACAACATCTAGGTACCTACCGTTAGCAATCTGTTAAAAAAATATGTTAAGTGTCCAAGTGGCACTTGTGGGGTCATTTTTATACTGACATGGACTCTATATAAATAAAAAAAATAAAATATATTAAAAATAATTAATAAAATCTTAAAATAAATAAACAAAAAAATTTTAAAAATCCAAAATAAAACCCAAATCAATTTCAGACTCACCCACCACTTCCCTCCCACCTCAACAAGAACGATGAAATTGCCCCTCCCTTCCCACCGATTCAGGCCAGGAACGGTGGCTTTGAGAGAGACTAGGAAGTACCAGAAGAGCACTGAGCTCTTGATCCGCAAGCTTCCCTTTCAGAGGCTTGTGAGGGAGATCTCTCAGGACTTCAAGACCGATCTTCGATTCCAGAGCAGCACTGTGTCCGCGCTTTAAGAGGTGATGGAGGCGTACTTGGTGGTTCTGTTTGAGGACACCAACCTCTGCGCTATTCATGCCAAGAGATTGAGCATTATGCCCAAGGACATTCAGCTCACTTGCAAGATTAAGGGCTTCGATCTCGTAGGCCTTGGTGGCTTCAATCGCAATGTCAAAGGTCCCGAGCCAGACCCGAGAGCCTCTCCGGTTGGGGTCTCGGATCTCCGTCGCGAACTTGCCCCCACGACCTTTGTCCGACCCCCTGGTAGTGCTTCTTCTTCTCCTTAATCGAACTCGTTTTCTGAACCAGCACGAGATGGTGAGTGCAGGTTTTCGGGTCGGGGTGGCCGGTTTGTTGTAGTCGCAGGTTGGCCGGGTTGGCCTCCAATCACAATACCAGCAATTACGCCACCATACAGTTTGCTCTTCTTCTTGTGACCGTCATTGATGTTCACCTCCCCAGTCGAAGCATCAGGTCCGATGTCGCAAGGACAAGGGCTATCAAGGGGACGCCCACATAGCAAATTACACAGAAACAAGCTCGAAGCGAAAGTTTGTAATTGTTTTGGAATAAACCCATTTAGCAAATTGTCTAATACATTGAACTGGTCAAGATTGGGAAGCTTCAGCTGGGGAATAGCCCCCAAAAGCTTGTTGCTTTGGAGGTACAATGTCCTTAGGCGGGCGAGATTGTTGAAACCTAGAGAGATCTCTCCAGAAATATTGTTCGAGCTTTGGTACCAAATTTTTGCTTCAATCCGGTGTGGTCCGGGAGGTCTGCTCGGAGTATGTTAGAACTAGAGAAGTAGAAATGGATCGATTTGAGGCAGAGCTTGAAGTCGAGTTAGAAAGATTGCAGCTACAATTGGATTCTAAGACTAATGCATCGTTCTCAGTGAGGGGAAGGATTAGGATTGATTTTGAATATTTTATTTTTTTTATTTTAAGGTTTTATTAATTACTTTTAATAATATTCAAATTTTATTATTTTTTTGTCTACATGACGTTCATGTCAGCATAAAAAAGGGCCCCACAAGTGCCACTTGGACAATTAACATATTTTTTTAACAGATTGCTAACGGTGGGTACCTTGATATTGTGTTTTGATAGTTTGGATACTTAGATGAAAATTTTCATAGTTGGGGTATGAACTTGAAATGACCCCTATAGTTTGGGTACTTTTATGGAGTTTATCCTAAATAAAATGATCACAAAAGGACTTACCGGAAAATCCATTTATTAATTTTAAACCCGACGGGACCCACGAAAACGCAAGCAAGAAAATATCCCGTGGTTCGTAACTATGCTTTGAAAACCCTCCTCGAAAGAGCTTAAAATCATAACAAAACCTGGACACAAAATTATAAAAATATCCCACCATTCCCCGAATGAAATTCCGAGCTGTAGCTCGATATCTCGGGGCCGTCCAACATGGGGACAAGTCCTCCTGACCACCGTCAATAATGCCTCAAGCAATGGCTAGAAACTGATAGGTCCAACCTGGGAACCTACTCTCCACACATCCGATAATACCTCAAGATATGCGGACATAACCCTGAACTACGCGTAGACAACCTCAACGATCGTATGACGGAGAATACCTCAACGCCATATGTCGAAGAAATAATCCTCAACGAGCACACGACTGATAATACATCAAGTCATGTGTCGGAGAAATAACCCTTAACGAGCACACGACCGATAATACCTCAAGTCATTTGTCAGAGAAATAATCACGATACCCGAGGATGGTATACATAGTGAAAACCGTACGTAAATCCAAAATCCACTTTTGAAATCCTTATTTGCTAACCTTAATCAAAATCATAAAAAACTCGGGCTAGAGCCCAAAATTTATTAAAATCGAAATCCCGGGCCTATGCCCAAAATCAACGCTTGGACAAAGCCGAAATCCAAAAATTCGTAAAATTGAATGTAACGACCCGGACCAGAAGTTAAAGTAATTTGAGAATTTAATTAAGGAAATGACAATTTTACAGTCGATTTCGGAAGGATTCGGGAGTCACTTTTTGATTGGCAGTGCTTTTGGGAATTTTTCTTAAGTCGTTGCGTAGGTCTCAAACTCACTAGTTCGTAGACAGGCGGCACGAGAAAAATGGAGACCCGGTGAGAGCGTTGCAGGTCTAGAAGCTTCAGGGGCAGTTTGGTTATTTTGAAAAGTCCAAAAATTTGGGAGATATTTCTTCTATCTTTTTGGCCAGAACACACACACTCTCTCTCACCTACCCGATTCTCTCCTTCGTGCGATCACCGAACCCCGCACCTTAATCGGCCCATTCCCGAACCGACTCAACCAAAACTAAGGTCGTGGACGTCTTTCCTCGACTCCATGATTGGTGTGATGTCACTATCGAGGTGGGAGTATCGCCATAGACGGCAGACGGAAAAGGGAGGTGGACCTAAACTTCTCGGCCGTTTTTCGGTCAAATCATGTACGATCTTGAAACTTTGACCTCATTTTCGAGTTCCTGGGCTCGAGTAGATAGATTTAGACCTAAAATTTGTGAAAAATGGTTGAGTTTTGAGGAAGCTAGGAAAAATTCATGGTCGGCCGAAAATGGAGTTTTCCAGCGACGGCGGACGACAGCACAATCGTCTTCTCCGGTGAGAATTTCAAGATTTCAGACACCAAAGACAGCTGCGGTGGCGGTCCGATCATCATCTCCGGTGAACTCCAACAACTGGTCGGCCAGCGGTGGCTGACATGGCATGCCACCTGGCAGCCACGTGGTGACCAGTCAGCGCCTGACTCAGCTGCCACGTGGAGCCACGTGACAACCTATTCAGCATCCAATTAGTCGTCAGTTGACCGTTGAGTCAACTAACGCCGTCAAGGGTTTGACGGAATATGCTAACGGCGTTAGTATATTCCGTCAAAAGTTAACTGACTTTGACGGAACCCTAACGCCGTTAGTCTGGATGGTATATTCCGATTTCGTCAGGAGATTCTGTCAGGTTTGACGGAATATTCCGTCGTGAACAGTGCCGGCACGTGGGGGAGTGTGGCGGCGCGTGAGGGTGTGTGGTCCGGCCTTCTATAGGCGCGTGGGGCTGTTTTCAAGCACACGGTGTCGCGTGGCTAGGGTTTTGGGACATTTCGGATCGGATTTTGGCAGTTTTTAGGCCATTGGAGTTCGTTTTGATCCCCGTTTTAGTAATCCCAGCGGTAATGGTTGACCATGGAGCGGGTTTTGGCTCGGGAGGTCAAGGGAGTTGGGTGATTAATGTGTCAAAAGGTTTCTTGGAGCTAGGGTTTCCTGGAGTTGGTACTTTGGATGTACTGAGATCGGACTGGGTTTCCTGGATTGCATGGGATGCGTACTTCTAGGTATTATGTTATACCACGGGGTTCTCCGATGATTGGCGTGGATGATGTCTTTCTCCGCTACATTGTTGAGGGTTCTCCGACTGGCGTTAGAGGGTACGTCTCCGCCAGATCGTTGAGGGGTTCTCCGATGTAGGCGTTCGAGGGATCTTTCTCCGCCATATCGTTGGGGTCTGAGGTATGTCTGGAGGAGCAGGGATATCGAGTTACCACTCGGGGTGCTCTAGAGGAGCAGGGATATCGAGTTACCACTCGAGATAAGTCAGTGAGACTCAGTTCAACCAAGTCGGGTACCTTCGTCATCCGGGTCAGTAGGTTGGTATGGGTGGTGACCCAGATTGATGAGTTACTGACAGTTCACAAGAGGCTGATAAGTCAGTTGTCTTGTGCTATTATAGTAGAGGTTTCAGCAGTGTCTGACCTACTAACACTTGGTATCAGAGCTTGTTAGCATAGGGCTATAAACTTCGAATCATGATCAGGGGTTCTCACATTGTGATCTGTGGCGAAGCATTGGCTCTTACCTTGACATGACCAGGCCAGTTAGTCACCGGTGCGGTTTCTCAATCGAGAGGCTGGGTTGTAAAACAAGTTCGTGAGGTAATCCTGTAGGGCCACCACTGTTCCGAGGCTGCGACAGTGACTTGTAAGCTATCATGCGTCTGACATGTAGGTATAGTCAGTAAAGTACATGGTAGGTTCTGTCGGAGCCCCTGTAAGGTTTATTTAATATTTCTAAAGATAAAGGGTATTCCTGGTATTAAAATTTGTGGTTAAAGGCTGTCAGACGGGAACATGGCTTTTTGCGGATTTCGAGGCGAAATTTGGGAAGGGTTCTGTCATTGAAGTCCATAAAACCATAATCCAATAAATCCAAAATTCTTAAAACCGAGCCATAGTTCTAAAACCTTGAAAACCAGGCTGAACCCAAATTATATAATTCAAAGTCATTTCAAAGTCAGTGAAACTGGGTTATGCCCAAAAATCATCTTAAAATTCGTTATTGAAATTCACATCCAATAATAAATTACTAGAATAATTATTCTAAATTTCCGGAATTCATCAAAATTAATAAATCATTTTAGAATAATTATTCTAATTTATCAAAATTCATACATAATAAAAATTTATTTAAAATAAACGTTTATGCATGCATTATAAATTCTAAAATCAAAATCCACTCACTGGAAGTTCAATTAAGCTCAATCTAGAGCCGTACGCTCCTCTGTAGTCCCTGGAGCGGTATAGCCTATCAAAAGTAACAATCGGGGTTACCAACGATAGTTAAAAACCTAAAATCCAACCCCACTAAATCCCAGGAGTACGCGCTCATTTTAACTAAAAATGCAGTGACTTCAGACGTCCAAAACAACCTCTAAATGAACTCCGATTGACCCGAAACCTGCACCAACAGGTCCGGAACGTCAAAAACTTAAAAACACTTGTTCGTCAGAGCTCGAGGAGGATCTCCACGCGCCGGTGGACGGCCAGGAACCCTCCCCCACGCGCGACTGCATCAAATACTCTCCTTCAACCTCAAGCTCAGTTACTGTTCATTGCAGAAAACTCCATAACCATCCTACTTTCAAAGCTTAATATCTCCCTCGTTTCTCAACCAAATTTAGTGTTCTAAGAATGAAAATCTATCTGGTCGAGCCAAGTAATCCAAATATAAAGTCCAATTTGAGATTCATTACCTGTGGTGGCCGGATATTGACCGGGAAGGTGAAAGTTACTATTCACCTTCGTGTCTCTTTCTCCTAACATTGTCAAGCTCGATGGTGGATATAGTTGACCTTAGAATGAAGAGAGGAAGATGATGATGTAATTTATTTGTGGTGGTTTGGCCTAAATCGAAAAACCAAATTTGAGGGGCTTGTGTATTTCACGGTTTGGATGAGAGAGAGAGAGAGAGAGAGAGAGAGAGAGAGAGAGAGAGAGAGAGAGAGAGAGAGCAAAGTGAGAGAAAAATCTGGAATTTGGGACTAAAAATATCTACCAAGTAAAAATTATCAAATTGCACCTTAATCTTCTAGACTCATAACTCTCTCACCGGGTCTCCGTTTTCCGTGTGCCGCCTATCTACGAACTCGTGAATTCAAAACCTACGCAACCGTCAAAGAAAAATCTCCAAAAGTGTCTCCAAACAAAAAGTAACTTATAGCCCTGAGGGTAAAATCGCATAATTAAATAAACGGGTCGTTACATTTTTATGTTAGGAATGCTTCAAATCAAAATGTTACCTGTAATTTGAATGATGAAGAACCTGTCTAGGTTCAAAAAGCTAGGACAATAGCATATCCTTGAATGTTTAAATTGCTGGACAACGACTTTCCACATGGTAGGCACACCTTCAATGGTTGGCCAACTAGCACGAGCCCTAAACAAGAACGCAAGAGAGGAAATACCTTTTGATTAGGTTTCCTTCACATCTTGTGCTTTCCGAGTTTTCATTTTCCGGGTAATGAGTAATCACATTTTCTTCCTGTATTTTCTATTCTAGGGCTGGATGCTGTTTGGGTGGTTTCCAAATTCCTTTATTGTTGGTTCGGTCCAAGATCTTACTTTTTAAATGTAAAACCCGAACAATGCTCGTTTGGTTTGGTCAATTTGAAGGGTTAGGGCGATTTTTTTCCATCCTTAATTTATTGGATGAATTGTATCTGATGAAACTTGATTCTTACAGTGCCTTAAGAATTTGAGCTATTTTGTTTCCAGGAAAGCAGATGCACATAATTCTGAATCACAGACTTTTCATATAGAAAATTGTAACCAAATCTATCTCCTTTCAAAGTTTTCACCATTTTTTGTTGTTGCAAGTGCCTCGCTTGGCTTCCTGGAGGATGAGTTCCAAGAGCCTCTCATACATTGCAATAGCAGATTCAAGCGTTTCAATGGCTTTTCTTTTGTCAATTGCTGACACCTTCAACACATCTTCCATTTCCAGTATCTTTTTTACCGGCATGCTCATCAGATCTTTTCCAGACACCTCGAAATTGCAATTCCCGGGTTCATCACCATCACTCGCCACAATTCCATTCCCTTTGCTGCAATTTACGCCCGTTGTTGCAACCAGATCACTAATGCTCCCCATCTCACTTCCCAGAGCCATGATCACCTGACTTCCATCAACTTGCCAAACCCACACGCTCCCGTCTTCAGAAGCCGATACCAGATTCCTCCCCTCATTCACCAGCAGCACAGATACAACTGCCCCGCCGTGCTTTGGACTCCATGTCACCAGCTCACTGCTTTGGGTCACAAGTTGCTTGCTTCTAATTTTCATTGAACCCTTGTGTACTGACCCATCTGATCCTGCAGCGTAGAACTCGGGCTCTGTTGGGTTCAATGCAACCCCTGAAATCGCGCAGGGAAACATGAATGTGCGCAGGAGGGTCCCGCGCAAGAGGCTCCACAGCTTACAAGTGCAATCCATTGAAGATGAAACCATCTGGGAGTTGAAAAACCCAGTACCAGAAACAATGGAGGTCACCAAATCCGAGTGAGCAACAAACCTATGCAGCATCAAGTCTTCCACATTTTCGTCACATTCTGTCGACCCTACAAGTTGGAAGATGGGGACCACAGCAATGGTTCCATCTTCACTGCCTGAAATCAGGAGTGATTCATCATCACTGATTCCAATGCAAGACACAGGCTGCTTGTGACCAGGCAGTGACCTGAGCACATCCCCTGATGGGATTGAGATTGCATGAACATTGCCTGATAACCCACCTGCAAAGAGGTACAACCCATCAGACGTGGCGGCGAGGGGTGCAACGGGCTCCGGGACAGGGAGGTTGTGGAAGGCAGTTGAAGACCACCAGTTGTAGAGGTGGATAGAGCCAGAGGCAGTGGTTGGTGATATGTGTGAGGCAGCAATGTATGTCTTCCCATTCCCAACAATGGTAAGGCCCCGGCGTGGAGACCGGCTGCCGGTGAACTGAGCCAGAGTGGCGCCTGAGGAAGCATCGTAGGCGATAATCATGCCGTCCAGGGAGCTGGTGAGGATGATTTCATAGGGAGAAGAAGACATGTTTTTTTCTGGTAGGCTAGGAGACGATGCAATGCAATGCTGAAGGGGTTGCTGTTTATGATGAGAGGTGGGAAAACGAGGAGGGCATGTTTAAAGAGAGGATTTTGCGGTGGTTTTGGGGGCGTTCAAAACGAGGGGCTTAATTGCATATCATCGGATTTGGCTGCTTGTGTGTTTGTTAGAGTGAGTTGGATATATGATGGCATGCTGTGCAGTGTGGAGGTGGGAGGGCTTTTTGGGGGAATTTGCATAAACTGCTATTGTGCTAAGAAATGGTGGGGCAATATAAATTGGGTATTGAACTCCTCCTTGTTCTTTTCTGTAGAAAGTCTCACGTTTTGATTTTAACATTCATAAAGAGAGGGATAACGATATTCAATGTATAAATTCTCCCTTCGTATATCGTTGTATAAAAGATAAAATTTGAAGGGAGTTGATGAACCGAATTTGTAAATTTTGTAAATCTAATTGATATGATTTATAACTAATTACTGAATCATAAATTTTTCCATATTTCTAAAATAATAACAAATGAGACTCGATTTTTTCACACTTTTTTTTTTTTTTTCTTATACACTTCTCTATTTATTCTTACATCTTTCCTTTAGATTGAGTAAATTAAAGGAAAATCAATGGATGAAAACAAGTAAGGGTGTGTTTGGACGAAGAAATTCATATTTCCATGGGAAAAGTATATTATGGGAATTACAATTAAGTCATTTAATTTTCCTTAATTATGAATTCCTATATTTGGGCATCATCTATATAGGAATTTAAAAATGATGGAAATATAAATTCTAATGTTTGAATGCTTGTAAAATATCTAGTTTCCCAGAAATAGCAACAACTCTAGGTTGAGTTACACCCCTTGCATCCTGCTCGAGCAACATCTCAACTTCGGCGTCCTGTATGATAAAAAGAGCCAAAAACCGAGTTTTTTCTCACAGATTGCTTGGATGAAGTAATTCATGGGAATTATAATTCATGTTTGATGAAGTAACCATAAATTCCAGATTAGTTCATTCCCATTGCTATTAAACCCACCAATCGTCAAGCCTTGCAAGACTGCTATGCCTAAACTTAAAGCCTCTAATGGAGCCTAGCCAACACCATATTTGATCTGTGAAAGTTCAGGGCCCTTACATTGCATGATAAAGCATTCAAGTTTACAATTATACTAAACAAGCACCAATTATAATAACCACTGCCATCAAATTAGAAAGAATACATTGCTTCAACTTTCTAATAACCAATAAACATCTAATACCAATCAAGCATCAATTATAATTAGAAAGCAGCACAACTCAAATAAAGAAACAACAACCAATTATAATTAGCAAAATTCTCAAGCAGTAACCTATATTATTAAAACAAAAGTCATCAACAGTACTAAAATCATAATAAGCATAATAGAAATTGAAACATATGTGTCTATTATCACCACCCAACGGATGCTTTATTTTAAAAGAAATGTACCAAAACCTGCAGGTTGTCATGTTCCATTCTATGCCCCTCATGAAATGTACAATAACACCATGCTCTTTGATGAGTAAAAAATATACTTGTATTTCCCATATATTTAATTAGTTATTATTATTATTTTGGGAGGAATTGATACTCGAATTTATTATATTGACAGATTTATTCTAGAAGGAGTATTTGGAGCAAAAGAAGGAAGTATATCAATGAAATCCCAATTCAAGTAGGAGAGGGCATATGCTTGCCTATTTCTGTTCAAACTAGGAATTAGATTTTCTTATTTTTATTTTACTCCTTTTCAAAGTAGGATTAGAAATCTTTCCTTATAAATACCCAAGCTTGGCTTAGATTTAAGGAGACCAGAATTCAGATTACAATTCTCCATCTAAGAGCACGGCAAAGCTTGGATTTCGGCTACCCTTGTTCTACAAACTGTTTGTTCTCTTAACTTCAATTTTAATGAAATTGTTTCTATTCATTATGAGCATGAGTAGCTAATTTTCTCACTAGGGTTAGACCTAAGCCTTAACATGATTATGTGATTTATCTTTTTCCTATGTTTTCGTATATGCATGCTTTGAATCTTTAATCATTGTTTAAAACTATGTTTATGTCTTAATGCTTGATCACCCTTAGGATATTTAGACAAGTAATTTGATGCAATTTTATAGGAATGCCCACCTAAAAATTGGGATTAGCTTCTTGTGATTAAGGATTGTAATACATCTAGGTTAAATACCATAACTAAGAGATTGCATGGTTATAAAAGATTTTCATGAACTTAATGAATCTTGCATGTAGAATTAGATCTAAATGCCATAGACTAATCGCATGTTAGGTATACGTTTTCACTTGAATGCCCACGAGGAAAATATGCTTTCGAAAAATCTAACCTTCAAAGTTGCATGTATTGATTCATAGATTCTTTTCTAAGTCACATATGATTGTTAATGGTGAAGGTTGAACCCTAGTACTTATTTACATTGTTTACTTAATTTTTATTCCGTTACCAAACATCAAGCAATTTAATTTATTATTAATTAAGAGTAAATACTAAAATAAGAAATATCAATATCAGTCCCTGAGGAAATCGACCCTGCTTCCAGTGCTATACTACAACAGCCCTGTATTCTTGCAGGTATTATTTGTGTGATTTTAACCCTTGTTTTGCAGGTGGGAAAAATCCTATCAAGAAATTGGCGCCGTTGCCGGGGACTGTGCCGATTACTATTATTTTAATTTACTTTTAGTTAATTATTTGTTTTCAATTTTTTTCTCTACTTCTCCAAATCAACATTTACGCACAGGTCTCTACTCTTGCAGGACTATCTAATTGTGCATGGTTATTGCTACACGATCTACGAACCCGATTCTAGCACAATTCGATCCTGAACCTGAAAGAACAGCAAGAAGAAGAAGACAACTACAAGCAATTAACGCAAGGTTCACACTCCAAGGCACTTTCCTTGCAGATTTGTTCACGGAGATAGACAACACACTGCCCGCACCAATGGCATTAACAATACCTGAAGTTGGCGCACCGCTTAGCAAAAGCCTTGCAGCACGTGGGAATGGAACCCCACAATGCATCGTGTACCCCGAGGTACAGGACGGAGTCACTTTTGAGATCAGGCATCACATGCTTGAGCTTCTACCCACTTTTCATGGACTCCCAAACAGTGATCCAAGCATGCACATATCTGAATTCTTGTCAGGATGTGACAACATCATTGTTCGAGGAATTTCAAATGAGGCAATTAAGTTAAGGCTTTTCCCTTACACCTTGAAGGATAAAGCTCGGGCTTGGCTACATTCATTACCTCCAGGGAGCATAACAACGTGGGAACACTTACAGACAAGGTTTCTAAACAAATTCTACCCATCATCCAAGACTCTCGCTTTGAAGAAAGAAATACTGGCCTTTGCCCAGAAATCTAATGAGTCGTTTCATGATACTTGGGAGCGGTACAATGACCTGTATATGCGTTGCCCCCACCATGGATTGGATTCAGACATGCAGATGAACATCTTTTATGATGGACTCAACCACATCACCAAAAGTTACGTCAACGCATCCGCAGGTGGTTCTCTCATATCCAAAACAGCCCGTGAAGCATTTGAAATATTTGAGCTAATGGCTAACGAATCTCAACAATGGACGGATGATGGCTCTCATACGAGGGGACACGTCTATGATGTAGTGCAAGGACATGGTACCCCTAATATTGCAGCACAAATCACCCAATTGGAAAAGAAGATCAACAGTTTAATGCTCACCACTGCTGCCCTAAATACAACACAGGTTTGCGCCATATGTGAGGACCCTACACATAATGTCCTCCAATGTCCTCAGAAGGATGGGTATCCCGACCTTGTCCAAGAACAAGTAAATGACATGAATTCCTTCCCAAGACCCCGTAATGATGCCTACCCCAATACATATAATTCTGGATGGAAAAATAATACAAATTCTGGGTGGAATGGACAACACCAGGTCCGATCCAATTATCAGTAGAATTATCAACATCCACTCAACAATCAGACCCAACCGGCCACACCACGCCAATTGAGTGTAGAAGAGCAGCTTACCAGGTTTATTGAGATCTCTACCCAGAATCAACAAAACACCCAAGCATCAATTAAAAACTTGGAGCAGCAAGTTAGCCAACTGGCCCAAGAAATTTCTGAAAGGGATAAAGGGGTTTTTCCTAGTCAACCTATACCAAACCCAAGAGGAGCCGAGCACTGCAATATGGTAAGGGCCTTACGAGGGGGAAAGAGTTATGACAATCGGGAGGCAACAAAGTTAACCCATTCAGAAACTGATACTACCGAGTCAAATATTGAACCTGAACCTCAGGTTGAATTATTTACCCCACAAATTCAGTTTGCTCCATCCAACGCCCCTGCCTACACCCCGCCACTGCCATTCCCACAAAGGCAGCAGCGCCGTTCAAACAAAGACCAACAGACCATTGACTTCATGCAGACATTAGCCAAGGTCCATATCAATCTACCTCTACTGGATGCTATAAAGCACATCCCTTCCTATGCAAAATTTTTAAAGGAGGTATGTGCCAATAAGAAAAAAATTTCAGACCTTGAAAAAGTGATTTTGACAGAACAGTGTAGTGCATCCCTTCTACACAAACTACCACCAAAGAAAAAAGACCCGGGCAGCTTTACTATTTCCTGCACAATAGGGAATTCCGAATTTCAGCAATCTCTAATAGATCTCGGATCAAGCATCAACCTTATGCCCTACTCAATATTTAAGCGATTAGGAGCAGGAAAGCTCAGGCCTACACCAATGGTTCTCCAGTTGGCTGACCGATCCCTCACTTACCCCAAGGGAATCATTGAAGATCTCATCATCAAGGTGGATAAAGTATATCTACCCATCGATTTTGTGGTACTCGACATGGTGGAAGACAAAGAGACGCCCCTAATCCTTGGCCGACCCTTCATGGCCACAGCCCGCACACTGATAGACGTAGAAGCCGGCACTCTTACATTCCGTGTGCAAGACCAAACTGTGGTATTAAACCTGTTTGACATGGCCAAAAGACCTGCTGAAATTTCAAAATGCTCACGAATTGAAGTATTGGAGGATGTGAACTGTATGGAACAAAGACAATTGCTCTACGATGACCCTATAGAGGCAGCCCTCAATGACTCCATCCTTAGCCAAACTGAGGACGATATTGCTGACATAATGGCAGCACTAGCTAGCAACCGGCCACCATATCCACTGTGGCGTTTTGTTCACTCGGACCACCATAAATGCAACGCCGCCGTTTTTGTCCACAACTGTGCACGACGCCGATTCTTGGCTGCTCTTCCTTGCTGTCGTTTTAAGAGTAGGGGGCACAACTCAGGTCTCTGTTTCGATCCCAGGTGCTATTCTTTCTTTCTATTTTATTTTCCTTTTATTTTTGTGTTACTTCTTTATTTTGTTTTGTTTCTCTTTCTTCTTTTCTTTCATCTTTCTTTGTCTTTTCTTCTTTTGCACCCTGGGGACATGTTGCAAGATAAGTTTGGGAGTAGGAAACTATCATTTTGTTTGTCTGTTTTATAAAAAAAAAATAGTAAAAATACAAAACAAAAAAAAAAAATAACAAAGATTTTTGTTTAGATTTAATTTGATTTTTCCTTCCTAAATTATTTTTAATGCACTCTATTTGCTATGATCGAAATTTGAAACTTCATAAGTGAGATTAAATATTAGAGCATGGCCACCAAGAACATATAGTTGATTTTTGCACACAATTCGTACCATATTCAATTTCGCACATGCACATCAACTTATTTGTGGAAATTAAATTTGTTTCAAGCATGCTAATTTTTCTTACTCTAAGATTGTGGGTTATTTAATTTGTTACCATCCAAGGTTCGAAAAAGTGAAAGCCATAAATAAATCGGAGGTGAGTCCGAGCCCTAAAATAAGGGTGTGCATTTACCCATCAATTACATGCTAGCCTTTCCAATTCGAGTAAATAAATCATTTGGGACATTTGTTGTCTGGTGCCCTAAAGTCATCTGATTTGGGAGTCATCGATCTAAAGCTCGTTACATGGGTTGGATAGAAAGCTTGCTCAATGTTGAATAAAATTCCATCATTTGTTATACAAAATAAATTAAAAATAAAATAAAAATAAATAAATAACAAAAATAAAAATAAAAATAAAAATTTCAGGCAAGAATGCTTTGGATGGTGATAGGTTAAGTGATTTTACAGTTGGTGGGTACAGATGTAATGCAAGTGAGGGACTGGTTTAACACTTACAATTTTGTTGAGATTCACATTACACGAATATGGTTTATGGATTGCTCACCAGAATCTGGTAATCTTCTGTTTTGAAAGTGTGGATTTGCTCTCTCTTTTAGACTTGCTTATGACTTGAGAATTTTGATTTTGCTTTTATGAGTGTTGCTTTATATTCAATGGAAGGAAGGTTAAATTAAGTTTAACAAATTTTGAAAGTGTTTATGGATATCATAACTGGTAAACCCTCAGGAGACACAACTCCTCCTACTATGGACACCTAGGGGTTTAAAGGCGTGTAGTGTTTGCTCAGCACTATCGAGTTCCCTGCGAAAGTGGCATTTTATTTTTCTCAATGTTTTCTTAGTTTTGTTTTAGTTACTTGAGGACATGTAACAATTCAAGTTTGGGGGTATTTGATGAGCCAAAAATATACTTGTTTTTCCCATATATTTAATTAGTTATTATTATTATTTTGGGAGGAATTGATACTCGAATTTATTATATTGACAGATTTATTCTAGAAGGAGTATTTGGAGCAAAAGAAGGAAGTATATCAATGAAATCCCAATTCAAGTAGGAGAGGGCATATGCTTGCCTATTTCTGTTCAAACTAGGAATTAGATTTTCTTATTTTTATTTTACTCCTTTTCAAAGTAGGATTAGGAATCTTTCCTTATAAATACCCAAGCTTGGCTTAGATTTAAGGAGACCAGAATTCAGATTACAATTCTCCATCTAAGAGCACGGCAAAGCTTGGATTTCGGCTACCCTTGTTCTACAAACTGTTTGTTCTCTTAACTTCAATTTTAATGAAATTGTTTCTATTCATTATGAGCATGGGTAGCTAATTTTCTCACTAGGGTTAGACCTAAGCCTTAACATGATTATGTGATTTATCTTTTTCCTATGTTTTCGTATATGCATGCTTTGAATCTTTAATCATTGTTTAAAACTATGTTTATGTCTTAATGCTTGATCACCCTTAGGATATTTAGACAAATAATTTGATGCAATTTTATAGGAATGCCCACCTAAAAATTGGGATTAGCTTCTTGTGATTAAGGATTGTAATACATCTAGGTTAAATACCATAACTAAGAGATTGCATGGTTATAAAAGATTTTCATGAACTTAATGAATCTTGCATGTAGAATTAGATCTAAATGCCATAGATTAATCGCATGTTAGGTATACGTTTTCACTTGAATGCCCACGAGGAAAATATGCTTTCGAAAAATCTAACCTTCAAAGTTGCATGTATTGATTCATAGATTCTTTTCTAAGTCACATATGATTGTTAATGGTGAAGGTTGAACCCTAGTACTTATTTACATTGTTTACTTAATTTTTATTCCGTTACCAAACATCAAACAATTTACTTTATTATTAATTAAGAGTAAATACTAAAATAAGAAATATCAATATCAGTCCCTGAGGAAATCGACCCTGCTTCCAGTGCTATACTACAACAGCCCTGTATTCTTGCAGGTATTATTTGTGTGATTTTAACCCTTGTTTTGCAGGTGGGAAAAATCCTATCACTCTTCTTCCTCTCAATTGGAACTGTCTTCAGAATGCAAAAATGGTCGAAATGTTCCAAGAACCAAGCATATGCCTTAAATCGTTCCTCTTCATTAAGATCTGGAATTCCATTAACTTCATAACATACTTCCATTGGATCTCTTCTCTGTGGGGGCAGGATTAGCATTGACGAATCCTTCAAAACATGAGGCCAGTTTACCCACTGAACCAGCAAGAGCATCTTTAGTGATATTTCTTCTCTTTGGTGGAGGAATATTAGAAGATGTTTGATTTCTTTTCATTTGATAATTCGAAGAAGGTGAAATATCATCATTGTTAAAACACTTGAAACCTGACGTATCAACATTCAAATCAACAACATGACTAGTTTCTTTCTCATGAGTCATCACCTGAACAGCCTCTCCACCTGTTTCAGCACCCATTCCGGTAGCTCTATCTTTGCCGCATAAATCCACTATATCACCCATTCATGTTTCAGTTTGTTTGCATTCTCTGTCATCTTATTAGAATAAATATGCTAATAATAAATACAAAATGTCAATAATAGTAAACATTATAAGTTGCTAAATTTAAAAAGAAAAAGAATTATCAAGGAAGACAGTAATGAACAGAAATGAGAGACAGCAAAGCTTTTCATAATCCAAATGCTGACAAATATTGAAAATCACACATTTACTTGAAAACCACCAGCTGAAAACTAATTGACTGATATAAGGAGTTGGCATACATTACTTCCTAATATAGAGAAGGAAGAGCAAAATCCACCAATATCAAATTAAAACAGCAAACCTTGATGAAAAGGTATATATATCCTGTCCAACCCTACAATTTTTCGGTAGGAATATACAGTGCCCACTCCAATTACGAACTATGGCTTAAATTTCCACAGCTGGTTGAACAATAATTCCACAGGCTTCACTCAAAAATATATTGTCCTGCAAAAATAGATTTATCTTTGAGATTTCAGAACAGAACAAATGATGACTGGCCACAAGGTTAGAGCTGAAGCCAGTGACATCATAGAACATGTACTAGCTCCATAATTTACAATTTGACAGACCTTTTTAGAAAAAAAATAAATAAACATTGTTTTCACGTATTATACCATATAACATGGAAACGCATATTAGTTGCGATATAAACTGCATATTTAAAAGAGTTAAGGAGAATAAAGTTGACATATATTATACAAGACAAACAAACAAGACCAACCAAGGAAACTACAAAACCATTCCGAGTAGGCCAAAACCCATTATATCACCTAAGAAGAGCTCATCATCATAACCAAACCAAAACAAGCGCAGCACCATAACCCAAACCAAATGCAGCACCATAGCCCAAACCAAATGCAGCACCAACACCAGTAAGCGTTCAAATAATATATGGAACAATTCAAAATCAGCTGAAACTAATATCAAAAGAATAAATTTATTCAAACCAGTCAAGATAAAGATGATTAAGAATTCAATAGATAGAAGAAACAAAAAATGCATATAAACTGAACATGAACAAAATTCAAACTAAACCAGATAATGATTGAAAAACTATAAATTAGTGCCACTCCGTCCTTGATAATCATGAAACATCTGCAAAGCCAATGTGTCACGAAATGCAATCCATTGATCAGTAACTTGAACACCAGTAATTCTATCAGAATAACTATTTGCATTTCCTTCCAAGGTTGAATGAGGTGACATCTCCAGCCACAGCAGCTAAAAACTCCAAATCTCGTTCTTCTAAAATAGGATCATTTTGTTGCTCAACTATAATAAAGTTATGCAACACAAAGCATGCAGTTATGATCCTAATTTGTGTCTTGCTATTGAAAAAAGAAGTTGTCCGCAATATACTCCATCGTTTTTTTTAACAACCCATAAGACCTTTCAATTGCATTCCTTGCAATTGAATGACGCAAGTTAAATAACTCTTTGTAATTTTCAGGTCGATTGTTTCCAATCCATTCATTCAAGTGATATCTAGTTCCTCGATAAAGTGCTAAAAATCCTGGTGCATTAGCATATCCCGCATCCACAAGATAGTACTTATCTACAATAAAAGAAGTAAAAAGAATTAGCTATTCATATATTCCTAAGTTTGTAGTTATTTAATTAGCATTATAAATTACCACTTGGAACTTGAAATGGTTTATCCCTGTGCAAAGCATCTCATAAAACTCTAGCATCATAAGCAGAACCTTCCCATCCAGGTAGTACGTAAATGAATTTTAAATCTGGAGCACAAACTCCTAAGACATTAGTAGAAATATCTCCTTTTCTATTTCTGTATCTTGGTCTTTCCTCGGGCGTCACTGTTACTGAAATGTGTGTTCCATCTAATGCCCCAATATAATTCTAATGAAAACAACAAAAACAATAATCTTATAAGAGAAGTGTTCATGTTAAATGAAATGTATGTATATGAATAAGCTTGAGTCAATAAAAAAATTACCTCAAACCCCTTCCACTTATCTCTGTCTGAACCACCAACAACACATGACTGACATTTCAAGTATTCTGAACTTATTCTCATCATTGAATGCAACGCAATATTAAATTTCCGACTAATAGTTTCCTTCGAACGATAATAGTCGAATCCAATGACTCTATACTTCAAGTTGTGTGCAAGTATATTTAAAAATATCGCCACTGATTCTTCAATACAAACATTTCTTGTTTAGGCAATCCACCCCTTTCATGCAAAATGGTACATAGACTCTTAAATGCACTCTTGCTAACTCGTAATTGTTCAATACAATCAACCTCTTTTCCATTATACAAACGGTTCAAGTAACATCGTCTTTCTTGATCCCAATCACGTGAAGGCTCTTTGGCTAAATAGTTTTCATTGTACCATGCTACCACCAAGGTAATGACAGATGAAACCATGCCAAGAATAATTGTCAATTTCTTCTTATTTTCCTCTTCATCTCTCATACGTTTGCGGCTTAAACGGGTAAAAAAGTTATCTACATCATCACTAGACATACTTGTTTATATGCCTCCTTACTTTTATTAATCATCTACTTAATAAAAAGAACAGTAAGTAGGCACCAAAATAGGACAAGGAAGAACACAACATGTGAAACAAGAATTAAATTCAATACGGTTAACAAAATACGAACAATTATTAGTAAAACTAACAACATAGGTGATTTGAATAGAAAACAGAGACAACACATGGGAAGAATGAGAGAAAACAAATAGCAAATATGCAGCTACTTCATTGTTTATTAGAAAAGGCACTGAGGTAAGAGTAATAACAAGTGATGGCAAAAAGAGAGTAAAAACTATGACCCAAATTAACCCTATTTCAATGGTCGGACATACATGATCATGAACATAAATTGGTGTCTGAATACATCAACAAATGTTCAACAAGTACAAAACATTAGATTTGAGCATCGGTAGTCTTGAAGAGCAAAAAGGTTCATATATCATAGATGAGAAATAAAATGCACTGCTCATAGCAATAGCATCCAAAAGCAATATAATCAACCCAGAATTTCACATAGGGTCTATTCCACAAAGAACCCAGAATTGAAACTGATAAACGAAGTATCAATTGAACCACAAAATCAGTAGAACAACTCCATGTTGCAAGTGAAAAATAGAGTCAAAATACACAATCGTGCGTAAATTCGCAAGGATTGTCTTATAGATAAAGAAACGTAAATTAATTTAATAGATTCATATGAAATTTCATAATCAAGCCATGAATAATCAGTAGAAAAAAAAAATCTCACAAACAAAACTTCTCACAAACAAAAAAATCTCATACAAAAAAAAAAATCTAGAAAATTCTCATAGATGACAAAAAAAAATCACAAAACTTCTCTGATAAAAAAATCTCACAGAACTTCTCAAATCTCCCTAATTGTAAGGACCCTTTTCGAATTTCGCCTCGAAATCTGCGAAAAGCCCTTATCCCGTCTAACAGCTTTTTTTCCTCAAAATTTAATACCAGTAAGACCCTTTATCCTTAAATATACTTAGTAAACCTTACAAGGTTCCCGACAGAACCTTTGTACTTACTGACCACACCTACCTATCAGACGCAGGATAGCTTACAGGTCAAAGCCGAGACCTCGATATAGTGGTGGTCCAAAAAGTAACACGCTCTGACACCAAATGTCAGTAGGTCAGACACTGCTGAAAGCTCTACTGGAATAACACAAGACAACTAACTAGTCAGCCACTTGTGAACCGTCAATAACGCGTCACTCTGGGTCACCGCCCATACCAACCCACTGACCCAGATGACGAAGGAACCAGACTTGGTTGAATTGAGTCTCACTGACTCGTCCCAAGTAAAACTCAATATCCCTACTCCTCTAGAGCACCCTGAGTGATAACTCGATATCCCGACTCGTTCTAAGCCCCCGAGTGATAACTCGATATCCCTGCTCCTCTAGAGCTATCTTAGACCTCAAAGATATGGTGGAGAAAGATCCCTCGAACATCAATCATCGGAGAATCCCATGGTATAACCCAATACCTAGAAGTATGCATACCCATGCAATTCTGAAACCCTAGTCCGTTCACAGCGCGAATAAAATACCAAATCATGGACGCGCTAGCCCCAAGGAACTCTTGACACAATATTGACCCAACTACCTTGACCTCCCGAGCTCAACACTCGCTCCATGACCAACCGTTACCGCTGAGATTGCCCAATCGGGGCTCTAAACGAACTCCTATGGCCTCAAAACCATCAAAATCCGATCTAGAACGTCCCAAAACCCTAGCCACGCGTCGTCGTGACCCCGGAATAGGCTCCACGTGCCCCCATGCACCGACAGAAGGCTAGACCACGCGCTGTCACGTGCCCTCACGAGCTGGGCACGCGCCTGCTACAGTGCCCACGTGCTGACCCTGTTCGACCCGACCCAACTCGGCCTGACCCCGGTCCACTCAACCCAACCCGATCTACTAGACCCGACTGGTCCACTTGACCCGATTGGTTGCCGGTGACTCGCCAGAGAAGATGGATGCGCCGCTGCGCCGTCCGCCTTCACCGAAAACTGAAATTTCTCACCGGAAATCGCCATTTCTAGTGAGCTTCCAACTCCGTCATTTCTTGATCGATTTTTACGATCTACACATGTAAATTCATCTGCTTTTCACCAGGAATCCGAAAATAAGGTCAACGTTCCGAGATCATACCTGAAATCAGAAAATATTTTCCCATTGAAATTTACCTATTCTCACGCTGTGTTTGCCAAACGAGGGCTTTTGACCACGGGAAAGTTGAAATACCATTTTTAACCCAAATCCCTCTTTATTTTCTCTCATCCAAACACACCCTAAAGGAATGCAGAAGTAGAAAAACGGAGTGTGAAAAATCACTTCCCTAATTAATTAGTTTTCGGTTTTAATTCAATTCATTCAATGAGAATTTCTCGATATTGTAAATAAGTTAGTTAAAGGTTGTGGCGTTATGTTATTCAATTTAAAATCTTTTAACTTTTTTAATTTGCCTTCTTACTTAAATATTTCCCCAAACGATTAAAAAATAATTACAGCTAGAAACATTCAAAATACAAGTGAAATGGAAGAGAAGTTCTCGTGGAGAGAGAATACATGAGTGAAGAATAACAATTAGTGTAACTAGTATTATGATTTCTTGAATATCGAATTCAACTTTTATAAGAGACGAGGTCGATATTCACAATCCCCCACAAATTTTATTGTATAAACCATTAATTACAACTAACTAGCATTTAGTCCAGTGGTAACGCTCAAAATTTGAATTCCCAACCTCATTGATAAGAAACCAAGTATAATTACAATGTTCTCTCGATTGTATAGTGAATGATTTCAGGTCAACTCTAATAAATGACAAGAACAATACTCAATTCGTATAATCTCCCCCTGGTATGATTGTTTAAAAAATTGTCATAATTTATCGTCAAAACTCTTAACATAGAATAGAAGGGAGTACCAAACAATACACAAAAATAATTCAGACAATTAAAGAAGAATAAGATGTTCATGGAACATTAGCATAATAATCCCATTTGTCACTGCTTCGAATTAGTTTCCATGGTATATAGCTTAAACATTGTTGTACCATTTCGACCATAAAAAGTTAATCATCAAAACATTTTCTTTCTTTGAATGAGAAAAATCATAATCTCTTCATCATTACACGACATTGAATTGTCAAATGTACCTTCTTCAGTCAACCAGAAATGGAAGGGAAACAATAAAACTTGAACCTCCGACACGCAAAGGAACGATGTTTCCATATAAAGAAACAAAGAAACATGCTGGTGATTCGTCTCCCAGTAGAGTGCAGTGCAACGGTCTACTATCAGTACCAGTGAAACAAATGTATCATACGAGTTTTGATTGGTCAGCTGGCACGATCAGGAGAAGCATCTTCATCCTTCATGAATTTAGAATTCACATACGCAAGTTTTGGACTAAGAATTGCTGCATCAAGACTGCTAAAATGCTGCCCATCGATATGTTTATGACATTCACAGCATCATTGTTGAGCTGCAAAACAGAACAGTGGAAGAAGCACACAGGCTGAAACACAGAACAAACCAGCAAATAAATGTATATCATGGACCAGATCCTGAACATTAACTTAGGTAAAAGATCATTGTGCACCACGTATGATTCTCTAATTCCTCATGTGAGAGAATCATGCAAATATTTTGCCTAGTAACCCTCAGGATTTTCTATGCTTCTTAAAGGGGATTATGTGGCATTCAGCAGAAAGAAGTATGAGAACGAAAATTTTACAGTTCAAAATTTGTTCCACTTGCTTTGAGAAGCGGGAGTGGCATGGTATCATGAAATCAATGCTAACACCAGGCTGGCGTGGGATGCAAGTGCATGTCCTAAATCTACATATCCTGCTTATCAATCGAACCTCAGCAGGACCAAAAAGCCCATACTCCCAGGTTCGAATTGATTCACCAACATGCTCAGGTAACCTATCATACTAGTTAGTAATCACTAACAGTGCATAAATTAAGGAACCTAAAAAGATATAGAAAGAATCAAATTAGTAAAATGGTAGCCTACCCATCGAAATCCTTCCTTCTCTTGAAGGGCAGCACCTATAATGCTCTCACCGAGATTAGCTATTTGGGAAGCTAATACGCATATAATTGCCTCAGGTGCAGTTATCTGCTTGACCAAAAGTCCAATGAAAATTATTAAGAAAAATGAAAAGAGACATGAAGATGAAACCCACAAACATTGAATGAGTAAATAGTAAACAGCACCTCACCAATGAGACGTCCAACAAATGCAAGAAGAATAGAGGCCAAAATTCCAGCAATGGTTCCCTCCACACTTACAGCCCCCTCTGTTCCCCTTGGAACTACCTTAAATGTCGTAACTAAGTACCTGTCAAGAAGCATAATTTAGGTTATTGGAATTGTAACTGAGCTGGGGCAATAGTAAAGAAAAGTTTTGCATCCAATTTCAATGAGAAATCTGAACTAGAAACGAGGAGTTGCATATGTTTCTGGAGCAGCAGATTTCAGCATCTACTTGGGGGTTTAAGGGGATGGGGTTTCTCGTAGTAGATAATCTGCCTCAAAGATTCAAAAGGTGTATCAAGGCAGGAAAACCAAGTTCCAGGGAGAGGGAGAGGGGATTAGGCAATCAGTACACTACAATACACCCCCACCCCCCAACCACTACTACTATACCACAATCAACCAAAAAACCACATCTGTAACACCTAATGGGTACCCATTGCCTATTTCTAGATGTGACTGCTACTTGAGTACATTATTTTTTTTTGGTTACTTTTCTAAGGGTTCATGTGGCTGAAAAAGGATTGATTGTGGCTGGAATTTTAAAATAAAGAACATTCAGAAAATAAGAAGCAACACCTCGGATGTCACAAAAACCTTAGGTGTTTCACCTAGAAGAAACTTAATGTGAATCTTACAGTTATGTGGGACAAATCTGCCCTCAATCTAAAGTCTGGCTTCTATGGGGATAAAACTTAAGAAATATGCAAACTAGAAACTCCCATTTTGTTTTAGAAGAAAATAGTATCCAATGAATAAAAAAGAGTAATTGAACCAAATCAATGGCAAAAAGCAAGACATATAAACAAACAAGTCTAACTCCACACTCAAATAATCACAACTTTGAAAACTAGCAAATATTATTAGTTGTATAATCTTCAACCTTCTTGTTTGTCTATTATTAACAGTGCCAATCAAATATGTTCAGATGATACATAAGATCCACAAAGGAACCCACCAGTGAATCAAATGTAAGCCCTAGGATTCTCCATTCATTAAAACATCAGTGTAATTGTTGTTGCAAGGGACTCAAGCTATGTTTATGAAAACTTAATTCTCAAGTTCATACTTTTACTTTTTGAATTTATTAAGTTTAATGCAAAAACTACTCAATAAAGCTTCAATATGCTACATAATCATCCTGCATAACTAACCACATGAAGACCAAATGATTTTGTACTTGGAGGATAAAGCACTATGAATTTTGTGTTATTCACTGTATGAAAAGTTAAACTCTTCAAGATATTTTGTGGACACTAAGAATTACTCAACCCAGAACCATCTACTGATGGACAGGACGACGCTAAATGAGAAAACCACCAGAAACATCTTTTGTTATCTATCAAAGTTTTTCAGGCCTGCTCCTGAATAATTCAGCCACTTACAAATGATTCTACAAGCCAACAAGGTTCAGTAATTCATAATTTTTCCTATTTTGAATTTTTATAATGTTGTGGCACATAACATCAGGTTGGACCATACTGTTGGAAACTCTCCAGAAGAGACCATTTCATCCAAAATGGGGCCATTAGATTCATTTCCATATGATAATAATAACAATAGTTTCAGAATTTGAGGCAGGCAACCTTATGTGTCAATCATTTCATTGACAGAGTTGAAAACTAAAGGCTATGTAACCAAAAAACCTGTAAAGCTCAACTATGTATAAAATCCAAAAAGCAAAGGTGAAGAGAGTTGAAAAAAAAATATGACATTTTCAAGAAAGAGTTGAACACCACCAAAGATAAAACATTGAAGAAAAAGAGCAATAGTAAGGTTCAAACCATTCCACAGATTTTCAACTTCGCATCATACAAGAACGAAATAACATGAGATCTAACAACATTTACATGAGCAATCCAATTAGAATAAAACACAGAAACTTACGTTGTTTTTCCATATGCCTTTCCTATCTCACTTGAGACAGTATCACTCAACTTAGTACAGAAGCTGGCAACAAACCCTAGTTGCCAAAGCCGAGCATATCCATTTCCTCCTGCTCCAAGAATTGCAAAAAAAGCACAAACACAACCAGCAGCACTAGATCCAATAACACTGCCTGGGCCCCTACGTCCTTTCCTCTTCTCAGCTACGCCCTCAGCCTCCTTTTGAGCCATTCTCACCTTTGTCACGGCTGTGCCCTGATAATATTTTGATTAAACCCCATTACACATAACAGAAGTAGAAATCACTTCGAAATTAGTTCTGTTAACGAAAGAAACAAAAAAAAAGAATTACTTAACAATTAGTCCTCAAACAAACCTATTGGCTACCGATCAGCTTCTCTAAAGTATTCCAATCCTTAAAAAGTGGGAGGAGGGAAACAAGCTAATAGAAACCAAACAGATTACTTTGAGCAACAGCCGAATATGAGGCTACACACTATTGCCAGTACAATTTAAAAAGAGGATAAGTCTTAAATTGGAACCAATCTTATCGATATTAAGGCATTAATGCGAAATTATATTTAGCTGTAATTCAATAATTTAACTATCCAAATAGCATGAAATTGTTAAATTTACAAAGTTACAGATTTCATGAAAATCCCCCTTAAATTGAATCATGTTATCAACTGTCACTATGAAAGTTAAGCACCTTAATATTTGAAAACTCATTTAAACGTAGAACACCAAAACCGAAACTTTAAGAGAAACAAAATAACAGAGCAGCAAAGCACAATAATTTTAATAGAGAAGGTACATATAACCAATTTATACCCAGAAAGCAGTACAAACTGAAGACCCATATTCATTAATCTCCCAAAAACATTCACACATATAAAAGCAAGGAGATTTTTCGCTCACAATGACGAAGTATGTGGCCACCAAGAGAAACCCAGAAGGCCCAAAAGCGCGCCATGTGAGAGTACCAAGTAAGAAAGCAGCTCCAATGCCGGAGGCAGAGAGGCCAGAGACCAAAATCGGAGAACCCAGTAGAAAAATCAAGAGGTTGCTTAGGACAGCGGACTGCCACGTGGGAGGAGATGATTGGATCAGGGTCATTGCCTCTGATACAGCACTCTGGACACTGGCTGCATGAGGCTTCTGCATAATCTCTCTGAGTGGTTTAATTTTAATGTGGAGAGGGCTTGGAATTAGGAGACTTCGGGGAAGAATGGGGAGGGAGGAGCGGTGGAATTGGAATAAGGAAGGAACTGGAGGAGGTTTGATGTGTAAGAGGAAATGAGTAGACATAGACAAAGCCATTTCTAATTTTCGATTGGTTGTGTGTTTTTAGATTTTGAATGTGGGTTGAGTGTTTTTGAAGAAAAAGTTGAGTATTTAGAGAAAGTCCATAGTATGAGGTGCCAATGAGATGATGTCATTTTGGGTCCTTCACCCAAACTGATATTCCAATCGGGTTTTAGAGCATGCACGTTAGATTCTTTAAATTTTTTATCATAAAATTATCTAAAAATTATTAATAATTAGTCAATTTTTAATATTACTAAAATCAAACTCTTTATATTTGACAAACTTTGAATATTAAATTAATTTTTTTCAAATTTGAATATATAATACAAAATTTTCATACAACGGCTAGTTTTTAGAGTCATATTTCTTCATCCTATTGTCACATCTCAATTCACTTCAAATTAATCTACCTATGACCAAGGATGACAATCTCTTTTTTCACGCAAATATCGACAATTAAATTTACAAAAATATCGATGGATATTTTGAGATCGTTCACGCTGAAGACGATTTTTTTTTTAATTTAGATTGAGGAATTGTTAGAAATTCCGAAGACGAAATTTGAAACAAAGAAACTGAATTGGTTAGAACTTTTCGTAAATAAATTCTTTTAGGAGAACTAGAAATTTTAGTATTATTATTTATTTTATTTTATTCGTTTTTATTATTTTCTATTGCTTTTCTACAAAAACTACCCACCAATAATTAAAACACCATTTTCTCATTTTCTCCTTTATCTCGCTTCATCCCCTTTCTTCTCTCTGCGACCAACAACCAACAACCAGCAACCACAAATGCCAACAACCACCACCGTGCCCAGTCCCAGCCAAGACCAGCCTCATCATCCCACTTGAATTCGTCCCCTCAACAAGATGAACACCACCCTGCCCTCTTCCACTGTCGACTTTCACCGTAGAAGACGAAGCACAGCCGTGAAACACAGAAAATGCCACCGTCGTTGACGACGTTTTCAGCCGACTCAGGCTACGAGACCATTCCCAATCTATTCGTCTGGGCAAGACGAAGCTAACCTTACCCTCATTCACGATCATCAGTGCTCATAGCTTGCGAATCGAGGGGCGATAGCCAGCGGTGTTCGAAGCTTCTCACCTCGATTATGTTCGATCCAAGTAGATTCTCGAGAATCCAAGCCTAAATTTGTACTCTTGGGGTCTCATAGATGTGTTTTGGTGAAGTTTAGAGATTCGTAGATGCGTTTTGGTGAGGTTTAGAGTATCGTAGATGCGTTTTGGTGAGGTTTATGCTAAGACTGGATCGTAGTCTATCTCTGAATTTCGCCGATAAGGGTGAAGATATACCCTAGTGGCTGTGATCGCTAGATGGATGCGATGGCTGGATCGAAGGAATAGAGGATGAAGATGATGAAGAAGAGAGGAGAAATACGCAAATGAAGAAGTAGCGAGGGAGAGCCGCTCGGTACATATACCGAGTACTGTTAACAAAGTTAAAATTTAGGTTAAATTTAGCTATTCTGCTGCAAACTCATTTTGAAACTTTTGGACAAATTTTAGGTTAAATTTGTCCAAAATGAAATTTAGCTAGTCTGCTGCAGATGCTCTTAGAGAGTCCATTATGTGGTATGGTCGCTACATAGAGGGTCAAATTTTACATTGTATTTTTCTATTATTGATGTCTTTTGTGATTAGGATATCAATTGAGTACCTTAAGCTTCTACTAATGTCCTTTTACCACTATACTAAGGGGGGTGTATTCAATTATAATTATATAGGACTGTCAATGACATTTTTTAAATGACAAATTTTAAAGACAATCCTATAAAACTGGTATGGACATTTGGGTATTATCCAAACATTTTTTAAAAATCCTATTCTAGATTTTCTCTTTATTTGGACAATTTTGGTGGACATATATTAACAAATTTTGGTGGACATGATTACACCAACCAAAAATCCATCGATATTAGGCTGAGGTCAAAACCGGGCCCCCTCGCTGTGCATCAAAATCGGGGCCTCCTCTCTGTGGATCATAACCAGGTATTCTGTGGATCATAATCAGTTACTCTTTGCGCATTGAAACCAGTCCTTCCAGGAGGTCCATATTGACCTCCAACTACTGGAGGAGTTCCAGTAGCAACACCACCAACACTAACAACACCAGTGGTAGTCGTAGCAGTAGTAGGAGGGAAGGGGGCGTGTTCTTGATATGCAAAATGCAGAGTGATGGTGCATAAGTTTATGTTTACATCTCTCTACAATCAGTGAGGAAATTTTTTATTGAACAAAAAAAAAATGGAAAGCAAGATTGCACAACAAATTCTAATGAGTTTATCGCTCGTATTCCATCTGGTTTGATAGGCTACCTTCTTTCATAATTTTTCAGAAAAAGCTAATATTCCCAACCAATATTTTGTGGGCAGTTTGGCTTTAAGACAGAGAAAGCTATGGATGTGCATCACTGAAAAGCTATTGACCATATTGGTTGTAATTCCATGAACATGTGAATTTAGAACGCTGTGTTTTTTTGGAATTGAAAAAAGGAGACGTGCTTGAGAAAAATGTCTAGTGAGGTTCTCAAATAAATCCCTCCACTTTAGGCTAGACATTTTTTGTCTTATGATAGGTATATTTTAAACTCTCAATACCACCAAGTCCACAACTTAAACAAGTCTTTAAAAAACAAGTCCTAATTGAATACCTTAAAATTTGTTTTGATATTTTTAATAACATTAAAATTCTTAATTGAATACACCAGGACTTTTTAAAAGTATTTTAAAACATTTAAATGTCTTAATTTTTTTTCCATTTAAATGTATTAATTGAATATACCTGTATTTTTAAAGTCTTTAAAAATATTTAAACGTCCTAATTGAATACACCCCCTAAGTATACTTTAGACATTTTTACATTATTTCGATTACATGCAATGCTATATGTATAAGCAAAAATAAATATTTGAAAATTTGATAATTGAATTATGAGAAAAAACGTTAGATGAAATAAAAAAATTAAACAGTTACCATAAATTCAAAGAATTTATTGTAGATGAATGAAAATGACCGTTAATTTGACAGAATAATTGACATACTAATCAAATGAAGATTGCAACGAATTGAAAATTGATCGAAAATTAGAAAAAGAAATTGAAGTCCATTTATCAAAATGAAACATTGCTAAATCTTTCCTCAAAATACAGTATATTGCAATTGTTGCTTCATATAGATACCAAAAAAAAACACAGATTATGTAAATGGATTATTGTTTACCACCGGGGGATTTTGATAATGTAAGGTTACAGGTTGCATTCACAATTTTGTTGAAATATTTGTGTCGAGTTTTCCCAAAGGAAATCGATGCGTCAATTGTTTGTCGACGGCAAGTATTTCGAATGGGAAACGGTGCGTTTAGAATTCTGTTCACCTGGAAGTCGACCATCTTATCTTAACAACCAAGACTTGAAAACCCAACGCAGAAAAAAAGAGTGAGACTGAGACACAAAATGGCTCTACTCTCGCTCTCAGCTTCCTCTTCTTCTTTCATGCTTTCATTATCCTCCATTTGTTCTTCTTCAACAAAACCCCCATTTTCTTCTTCTTCAAAGGACGCCATTAGAACTCCTTTTGTTGGGTTCTCTGTGGCACCACCACAAAAACTTTGGATTCCAACAACCACCAATCTGGGTTTTAACAATGAAAGCAACCAAAGACGGAGCTTCGAGGTCTGTAGCAGTAGCACCAAGGAAATCGTTCGCGTTCCCTTAGATGAACGCTGGATGTTCGAAGACGACGAAGTCGGCGGACCTGTATGTACTCTCAAACTTTCTATACATAAGTATATTGGGTTGATTTTTTTCTGTTAAAATGTAGCAAAAGAATGTAACTTTTGAGTCTAATTTTGAAATTTATGGGTTAGAAATGTGAACCCAGAAAGCAAAATAGTGAAAGAAATCAGCTTGAATGTTGTGTGCGCTCAAGACTTGTGCTTTATACTCAAAATATGTAATCACTAGTTTAATAAGCTTCTTTAGCATCAAGCAGTAAATTTTTCTCCAAGTCCAGTGTGAAAAATTGTGACGAATGAGTAAGCAATCTTGGTGAATTACGTATGCTCGAAATTTCTGCTGATTCCTTCTAAACTCGTTAGTGAGTATATTTTTTGAGTCTGCTTATGAATTTGGATGCATTTTTTTCATACTTTGAATTAATACGGTCTCCTAGAAGCTGCTGTTATCTATATGTACTCAGGTCTTGATTTGATTCAGTTAACTTAAACGACTCAAACCCAACTTAGCACAATTGCGGAAAGAAATCCCACCACCTAGGCTGGCAGCTTCCTGATGATTCATTTAACTTGCTCAATTGGCATTCTCTGAAGTGGTACATTGTTTTTCTGCTTTCCCCTCCCTTTTCAGGACATTTGGAACAATACATGGTATCCAAAAGCTGCAGACCATGTGAATACTGAAAAGCCGTGGTATATTGTTGATGCCACAGACAAGATTCTTGGAAGAATGGCATCCACAATTGCCATTTACATCCGCGGGAAGAATTTGGCTACCTACACCCCCAGTGTGGACATGGGCGCATTTGTCATTGTGGTATGTGCAATGTATAGCTATCCACTAGCATTCTCTTCATTATCATGGCTCTAGATGCAGACTAAGCTACAATCTTCTTTTGATTCTATGTTAGTGGCTGAGGATTGGTTTTTAAGGTTTTTCGTTGGTATGAAATTAGATATTTTTTGATAGCTGTTTAGTCCTGTATTCAGATCATGCAGAATATTGAACATGTGATACTGATGGTATAATTCTCTTATATAGTAATGTTTTTTGCTCTTTTAATATGTGGTTTGGTAAATGTTGTGATCTGAATGGATACACCATCCCGTGCATCTTCATTACAATTGACTGAGCTTACGTTCCTTGTGTGGTTAGTTGTATCGTTCTGGGGCTCAAATAGTTGTCTTCAATGTCTAGCTTATTATGTCAAATTAGCTTAATGTTTAGATTATTGAGCCAACCTTTTCGGTATTGGGAACAGGTTTTATTTCATAGAGATTCTCATTGGATTTTGTTGAAAATCCTATTTGTGTGCATGCGTATTAGTTCACGTCACTGTGACATTGAAATTGATTGACCTGTCTTAATTTAATCGGCAAGTTTATCTCAGGAAACTTAGAATTGGTTGGTTCCTTCACCATTTTGTCAAGTACTTGGGCTTGAGAATGTCTTTTGCATGTGCTTCATGGTGTCTGGAGGTTTCAAGTGCATAGACTCCAAAGTCTCTGATAATCATTTTATGCTTGTAGTAGTTAGATGCATTACCCTGAAGGCTCTTGTATTTATTTTATGCTTCTAGTTTCTGCATAGGCTTTTGAGTTTTGAGTGTTCTCCAAAGATCCCTTCATCTTTTTCACCATTTGTGATGTTATGTTATCTTCACATTACAATCTTTGTATACCTTGTCTAACATCCCCTTGGTGTTCTTACTAAGATTTTGTATACACACGCATCAAATGCTTTTCTCCAGCTGTGGTCTTGTAGCAGATCATTTTTTTTTCTTCATGTATTACATCGTCATTTGCTTGAGTTTTTTCTTGTTTTCATGTTTTCCCTTAATTTTGTTTGCAAATACTTCTAAGCCACGTTGGATGATCCATGTTATTCTTTCCCTTAAACTTTACAGATAAATGCAGAAAAGGTTGCCGTGTCTGGCAAAAAAAGAACCCAAAAGCTGTACAGGAGGCATTCTGGACGGCCTGGTGGTATGACCGTTGAAACATTTGACCAGTTACAGCAAAGAATCCCAGAAAGGATTATCGAACATGCTGTGCGTGGTATGCTTCCCAAAGGGCGGGTGAGTTCTTCTACTCTAAGTTAGCCTATATGCACACACGGACACAAATAACATTATCTTTCATTTTACGTATATACCATTTGACTGCTAAATATAGAGTTGAAACATATGGAACTTGCAACCACTTAACTCATTCTTAATGCTGATAAATTAAAAGCGTATGCAAATGGGTCTCTCTGCACGTGCAATTGTTCATCGGTTTTTAACTACAGAACTATTGTGTTTTTTTTTTCCTGATCTAATCCTCTGCATCATCGAATTTATATTGTTCATTGACACAAATTCTCTTGTGCAGCTTGGCAGAGCTCTTTTCAACCATCTAAAGGTGTACAAAGGCCCAGATCATCCACACGAGGCTCAGATGCCAGTGGAGCTGCCTATCAGGGATAAAAGAATACAAATACAAAAGTAGATTTGAAGCTGCATTTTGCAATACAGAAACAATCTACCTGGGGTGCTGAGTTGCATTCTCCACATCATTTTCTAAAATCCAGCCGTTCATGTCTATTTTTCTGCATGTAGATGTTTCAATATCAATCTTTCTTGTTTGCTGCCTGTCCGGGATTGAAATCTTGTTGGAACCGTTCGTAGGTTTCATTTGTTCTTAATGTAATTGAACTCGAATTTGCGGTTAATGTCACAAGATGATTCGGAGTAGTTAGTTTTTTTGGGAAAGGCATGTTTCTAAGATTCATGACTTGGGAGAGGCATTGTTTTAAGATTCATGACAAGAAAAAATGGTACTTTCACAATCGCATCTTCAACTCTTTTTGTCATGTCACATGTCAATAGCTTGCTAACCATTATCAGTCCTCCGTTAGTTCTGAAATTATAAAGCCTAAAATTCAACTCAAATAATTGACTGGTGAAGCTCTGAAAATCATAACATGCTTTTAGCATCATGATATCCGTTAATTTCTGTTCTCATATCAAAACGAGAAATTGTTCAATAAATTAAAAAAAAACGATGTAATTAAGGGATTAAGAGTCGAATTGAAGACCTCAGTAACTACAAAATGAGAACAAATATTATCAACTACACAATGAGATGAAGTACCTTTAAAACGTATTACTAGTGGCCTTTTTTAAGTTTTTGTTTCTATAATTTAGCTGATTATAGTTTGTTTTGTTTTATTTGCATTTTGAAACTAAAATGGCAGCGAGTTTGAAATATCATTTATGGTTAAGCATGCAAATTGGATCTTTTTATATATTTTTTTGTTAACCATATGTATATGATTATTTTGTTGTTTATATGATCTTTTATAAAAATACAAATTTTATAAAAGAGAATTTTTTGTTATTCCAACTATTTATTTAGTATAATAATATAGAGAGTCGAATAATTAATAAAGATGTATAATTTTCAACTTCACCTTTTGCCCTAGAAATTGTTGCACCGGGTCGGAACCCCCTTTGAGTTTGTAAAATGTAGGATAAACAACATAAAAGTACCAAAACTATAGGGGTCATTTCAAGTTCATACCCCAATTATGAAAATTTTCATTTGGGTACCCAGACTATGTGTGCCTCATCAGATTACTACCTCCGTTACATTTTTCGTCCAATTAGACGTTAAATCTCCACGTGGCAACTCTTTGGTCCAGTCAGCTGCTGATGTGCCCCAAATTAAAAGGGCAATTTGGTCAATTAAATGTCACTCAACATCATCCCTTACATAAGACCCTAAAATCCCAAATTGAAACGCAGAGATGCTTCTGCAACCCACAACGCTCGATCCCGATAGCCCACAACCTCTCCCTACCCTCGTGACGAACTTGCAACCGACAACGCTCGATCCCAATAGCCCAGCGACCGACAACATCCCTGCCCCACTCGCCACCCAATTGTTACGAAGACGACATCGACAACAGACATGGGGCTACATAACCTGCGCCGTTTGAACCCACACCCACCGTTCTCGCCGCCTGAATTCAACCCATAATCCTCACCATCTGAGCACAACCGACCATCTCGACGCCTTAACCCAACTCAACAGGACTGATGGTGACGAGCACCACGATCAGGTTCTGAAACGCAAATTCAGAGCAGAAACGCAACCTCAAAAGCAATACCCAAATCCCCAAACTCGAGCAAAGCCCCAAAAAAGCAAAACACCCCAAAAAGCCCAGTCTTGAAAGCTAGCCTCGATAAACAGAAACAACAATAAGAAGAAGCAAAGGCACGACTCTCCCACCCACTATTAAGCAAAATCCATAACAATTTGTTAAACCATTAGCTCCATCTAGCTACAAATGGAGGATAATGGAAAACACTGGGAGCACCAAGTGGGTATGTGTGGTGGTAAGAAAGAGAAAAGCTTGAGAAGGCGTTATCTTTTTGGGTTCAACTTTTCGACAGAGCCCTAATTGGCCCTCCTTAGGTTTTTTTTCTTTTTTTTTTTCTCTGAGCAGCAATAGCAGTGATATCTACACTCTAGTTCTCCTTTCTCCCTCTCACTCTGCTGCTTTCTGTTTATTAATTTTGTTACTTTTTTAAATTCTCGAAAAAGATTTTAAGGCATTTGGCCATGGGTGTGGTTTCTTTGTTTGTTTTCTCTTTTGTTCGATTATTGTTGGACTGTTGGGTTGGGATTTGCAGAAGCAGCTATGCGTTGGGATTTTAGGGTTTTATGTAAGGGATGTTGATGAATGGCATTTAATTGACCAAAAAATTGCCACGTGAAGATTTAACGTCTAATTGGAAGGAAAATGTAACGGAGGTAGTAATTTGATGAGGCACACATAGTCTGGGTACCTAGATGAAAATTTTCATAGTTGGGGTATGCACTTAAAATGACCCCTATAGTTTAAGTACTTTTAGGTAGTTTATCCTAAAATGTATGTATGTTGTCATTTTGTTTTTAAATAAATGGATTGACAGGATGGAAGAAGTATGGGTTCGGGTCGTCTTATTACAATCCTATACGAAATTGTAAAATAATTATGTGGTAGTATGAAAATGTTTTTAAGTGATTCATCACTATTACCTATATCCCTATATATAGGATGTCTTACCTCCTTCCATACTTAGTTTAGGTGAGGAAATTAACTATATATATATATATATATTGTTGATGTAGAAATCGCCCAAGTAGGAATTGACCGTTGAGTTTTTACACACACAGGAAACACCTGAGGTCATGGTTGAATCTCGAGATGGGAGGTTCAACCAAGAACGCTCTAATGCTTAAGTCAGTTCAATCTAGAGAGAAAACTGAGAAGCCAATTATGAGAATAATTATGAGGTACCTGAGTTGTGAGGAGATGTCCTCTATTTATAGTGGAGACCTAGGGGTCTTCAGAGCTTCTGATTGGTTGAAGGAGTTTGCAATCAATATGTAATCATAGTTAGGAAACACTTAGGATTAGCTTTTAATAATAAATAATTCGCTAGGAAGTTATTTATTAGGAGTAGGAAAATGAGTTCTAATTAATTAAGTAATCCTTTTAGGAAAGTAAGTTTACTCATTAATTGAATCCTACTTGGAAAAGGAGCTCAATGAGATGTCTTTTATTATATGATATAATTCCTATTAATTAATATATTTAGCTGGTAAATATATTTAATTAATGCGCATTATTTATATCCCAATAATGATTCCACCAAGGGCAGAATTTTCATTATATAAATTATGGGCTACATGGCAGCTCCACAAATTTTGGACGAATTATGCTCGCACAAATGCCCCCACATCCCTTAGGAATTCAGGGAATCCTAAGGGATGTAATTTTTTGTGGTTTTAATAATCCATCGCATTTTGATGCTTCTATGGAAGAAGGCTTTTGATGTTTCTTTGAAGGAGGATTGGTTACTTTTGTTGAAGAAGGCTTGAGTGCTTCGCAGAGCGAAGGCTTTGATGCGTCTACGAGAGAAGGCTTGAATTGCTTCGCAGGGCGAAGGCTTTGATGCTTCCGTGGAGGAAGGCTTGAATGCTTCACAAGGTGAAGGCTTTGATGCTTCTACGGCAGAAGGCTTGAATGCTTTGCAAGGCGAAGGCTTTGATGCTTCTACGGGAGAAGGCTTGAATGCTTCGCAAGGCGAAGGCTTTGATGCTTCTATGGGAGAAAGCTTGAATTGCTTCGTAGGGCGAAGGCTTCGATGCTTCCTTAGAGGAAGGCTTGAATGCTTTGCAAGGCGAAGGCTTTGGTGGTTCTATGAGAGAAGGCTTGAATCGCTTCGCAGGGTGAAGACTTTGATGCTTCTGCGGGAGAAGGCTTGAATTGCTTCGAAGGGCAAAGGCTTTGATGCTTCTATAGAGGAAGGCTTGAATGCTTCGCAAGGCGAAGGCTTGAATTACTTCGCAGGGCGAAGGCTTTGATGCTTCTATGGAGAATGCTTGAATTGCTTCGCAGGGCGAAGGCTTTGATGCTTTCGTGGAGGAAGGCTTGAATGCTTCGTAAGGCGAAGGCTTTGATGCTTCTACGGGAGAAGGCTTGAATGCTTCGTAAGGCGAAGGCTTTGATGCTTCTACTGGAGAAGGCTTGAATGCTTCACGAGGTGAAGGATTTGATGCTTTTATGGGAGAAAGCTTGAATTGCTTCATAGGGCGAAGGCTTGAATGCTTCGCAAGGCAAATACTTTGATGCTTCTACGAGAGAAGGCTTGAATCGCTTCGCAGGGCGAAGGCTTTGATGCTTATGTGGGATAAGGCTTGAATTGCTTCGCAGGGCAAATGCTTTGATGCTTCCGTAGAGGAAGGCTTGAATGCTTCGCAAGGCGAAGGCTTGAATTGCTTCGCAGGGCGAAGGCTTTGATACTTCTACGAGAAAAGGCTTGAATTGCTTCGCAGGGCGAAGGCTTTGATACTTCTACGAGAGAAGGTTTGAATTGCTTCGCAGGGCGAAGGCTTTGATGCTTCCGTGGAGGAAGGCTTGAATGCTTCGCAAGGCGAAGGCTTTGATGCTTCTACCGGAGAAGGCTTGAATGCTTCATAAGGCGAAGGCTTTGATGCTTCTACGGGAGAAGGCTTGAATGCTTCGCAAGGCGAAGGCTTTGTTGCTTCTATGGGAGAAAGCTTGAATTGCATCATAGAGCGAAGGCTTGAATGCTTCGCAAGGCGAAGGTTTTGATGCTTCTATGGGAGAAAGCTTGAATTTCTTCATAGGGCGAAGGCTTGAATGCTTCGCAAGGCAAAGGCTTTGATGCTTCTATGAGAGAAGGCTTGAACCGCTTCGCAGGGCGAAGGCTTTGATGCTTCTACGGGAGAAGGTTTGAATTGCTTCGCAGGGCGAAGGCTCTGATGCTTCCGTAGAGGAAGGCTTAAAATCTTTGCAAGGTGAAGGCTTGAATTGCTTCGCAAGGGCGAAGGCTTTGGTGCTTCCGTAGAGTAAGGCTTGAATGAATTGCTTCGTAGGGCGAAGGCTTCGATGCTTCCGTAGAGGAAGGCTTGAATTGATTCGTAGGACGACGACTTCGATGCTTCCTTAGAGGAAGGCTTGAATGCTTCGCAAGGCGAAGGCTTTGATGCTTCTACGAGAGAAGGCTTGAATCGCTTAACAGGGCGAAGGCTTTGATGCTTCTATGGGAGAAGGCTTGAATTACTTCGCACGGCGAAGGCTTTGATGCTTTCATAGAGGAAGGCTTCAAGGCTTCGCAAGGCGAGGGTTGAATTTCTTCGCAGGGCGAAGGCTTTGATGCTTCCATAGAGGAAGGCTTGAATTGCTTCGCAGGGCGAAGTTTTTGATGCTTCCGTGGAAAAAAGGCTTGAATGCTTCGCAAGGCGAAGGTTTTGATGCTTCCACGGAGGAAGGCTTGAATGCTTAACAAGGCGAAGGCTTTGATGCTTCTACGGGAGAAGGCTTGAATTGCTTCACAGGGCGAAGGCTTTGATGCTTCTGTAGAGGAAGGCTTGAATTGCTTCGCAGGGCGAAGGCTTTGATGCTTCCGTAGAGGAAGGCTTGAATTGCTTCGCAGGGCGAAGGTTTTGATGCTTTGCGGAGGAATGCCTTGCTGATGACCTCCACATACTAAAACGCTTGCACATGACTCGTTGCAGCTTGGAATTAGCCTTTCTTAGTGGGATTAGAAAACTGACTTCTCTATCTTTCTAATTCCGTCGGCCTTTCTAAAAAACGTTGAGTATTGAATATTTGGCGAATTTTTGAAGTTGGCTCATGTGTGCTGATTCGTAGACTTGACCTCCGCCAAGTAATTTATCAATTAATAATTCGTCGATTGTTGGAATCAATTTCTTTTTACGTATTTTGGAAGCTAACATCCGTATCTTTCCAATTCCATAAAACGTTCTGGAAAATGTTAAGAACTGAATTTATGGTGAATTTTGGAAGTTGGGTTGTGCGCGCAGGCACGCGATTTTTTCCCTACTTCGCCGTTTTGCCCACATATAATTCATTCGTTTTCGAAATTGGCTGTTCTTGGTGGGGTTGGAAAGGTAACGTCTACACCTTTCGGACGCCCTTGGGTTTGCTCAAAAAGGTTAAGAATTGTGTTCTCAAATTAACTTGCAAGACGTGCCTTTGTGCAGGACTTCGCCTTTGACCTTGTGTTGTTGAAACGGACATTCTGGATTCGTTTCAACTCGGATTGGGATGCCGCTGATGGCGTTAGAAAGCTAAGATCCGTAGCTTTCCAATGATGCTCAGCGTATTCCGTGGGTCTGAGTGGTGAATCCAAATATTTCCCCGCAAATGACGCCTTCAGCAGAGGAATCTTCTGTTTGCATGCTCCTTCAAACTTAGATATCGCTGAGATTTTCTCTAAGTTTGCTTGAGCGTTTACTTTGCTTTCTTGCAGAGAGAAATGGCTTCTTAGTTCATTCAAATGCCCCCGTTGTATCTCCATGGACACCTAACGACGGTGACTTGAATGGACTTGCCTCTCGGAGGAGGGCTTTACTTTGCCTTGGAGAAAGGGCTTTTAAGTTCATTCACATGCCCCCATTGTATTGCTATGGACACCTAACGATGGTGACTTGAATGGACTTGCCTCTCGGAGGAGGGCTTGACTTTACCTTGGAAAAAGGGATTTTTGCTTCTCGGTGGATTCCAACTCGTCCTCCTAATCGGTCGTGAACCGATGGCTTCCGATGCTGGCGATAGTTTTCACCAGGAGAATAACTTTCGTCGGTGGAATCGTCTAAGGAAACGTCCCGCGACACATAGTGGCTTTGGACAGGGTCCTTGCCGTGTCTACGGGGGATATTTTCCAAGGATTTCGTGAGTTGGCGCGTCTCTCTGTGGGTTGAGATGTACTTTGTTTGCCTAAGTATTCCTGCAGAAGTTTGCTTCAATTTGAGCTTGATTGCTGAGTCGGGCCACCTGCCACTATAAACTGGCGTGCGAAGGCGATCTTCATGAAGTATGACGGACGTTATGTCGCGATTCCCTTGCCGAGCGGCGTGTGGGTTCCCTTCCTTCACGATTGCTTTGATTTCTGGTGGCGCGGAGCTAGTCCAGAATCAATCTTAAAATCTCGCTAGCATGATGAGATGCCTCTCCGCGAATCGGCTGTCGGTATGCTGAAATTGGGCGTGAACTCTTAGCTCCAGACTTAGTGCACCAAACCCAGATATTGCCAAAGATGGATGTCCTTGGTTGTCAACTTACGCCGATTGTTCGCCATGGCCCCACCAAGATCGTCCCAGCTCTTCCGTGAGTTTAGGAAAAGCTGCCGTGTCCTGCGGTCGGCCACATGCCTTGGCATGCGACGAGTCCTCCACCTGGGACATGCGTGTCCCCTTGTGCCTGGCCGACGGTGAGTGCTCATCCTAGGACATGCGTGTCCCCCGTGCTTAGCCGGCGGTGCTGGCGACGAGATCGGCGATGAACGGCGGCGAAAGGGCTGCTCCAGCGGCTGCGTGGGAGTCTTGCGCTGTGGGTCCTGCGGCCATCGGGTCACGGAGGCGTGTGGACATCAGGTCGCGAAGGCGCGTGGACATCAGGCCGCAGAGGCGCATGGAAATCGGGCCGCGGAGGCGCGTGGACATTAGGCCGCAGAGGCGCTTGGACATCGGGCCACGGAGGCACGTGAACGTCGGGTCACATATAAATAAATGATACTTCATATCATGCTAATTTTATTACAATTGTCCTACATCTATATATATATATATCAAGCCCAAATGCCATTTTGGTTAAATTTTCTTAATCCCAAAATTGCCTATGCATAATAAAGTTTTATAATAGAAAATAATTTAATAACTAGGACAAAATAGTAAAAGAGAGAATTTGAATTTGGTTATATTTTTCTTAATGCCAAAAATGTCATTACTTAACAAAGTTTTATAATAGGAAACAATTTAATAACTAAGGACAATCTAATATATATATTAAGGGTAAAAAGATAACATGGATAATGAAATAAAAAAGATATAAATATTTAATTATTTTATTTTTGCATCCTAATTATTCAAGAACATTTTTGAATTTTTAAAGCAATCAATATGATTTGATTCTTTGTTTTTTGTTATCATAAGTATGGGTGGGCACGGTTTGGATCAATGCGGACTTCATCAAAATCCAAACCTTTAAAATCTTAACGATTGCATATGGTTTGAATTTTTAAAAGATAGAATTGAAGTCGTCCAAACCGTTATTAACAGTTTAGTTTGCATCGGTTTAGGCATAAAATTGTCATGTAATTTGTTCACTAAAAAAAACTCCTCTAAAACATAATTTTTTTCCAAAATTCTACAATTCTCATCAAAATTTCATTTATTCACATCAAAATTATATTTATTCACATGAATATTTCATTCATACAATATCAACAAATTAAAATTTTCAATAGTTTAAACTTCAAAATATAATGGGTTATATTTAAATATAATTTAAATTCCAAAGTAGCACAAAATGGGTAATGATTAAGTGAGGTAATGTATGTAATGAACACTTACATTAACATATTATAGGGTGAAAGATATTAACTAAGAAATAATATAAATAAATAAGAACATCAACAGTTCGGTTTGGATTCCAACGGTTTTCTAGATAAAAATCCAAAATCAAACGTTACTAATGGAACGATTTGGATTTTCAAACCGTTTAACTTTTATCCGGTCAATCCAAACCGGAGTACCAATAACGGTTTGAATCGAATCGATTTTCGATTTCAACGGATTTATGTCCACCCCTAATCATAAGGGCATTCTTTGGTTGTATTTTCTTCCACATACCCACAATCATCTTTTTTTACAATTACCAAAGAAATCCAAACTCCATGAACATGGAACTACCAGCATCCCTTCGTTGTGTTTTTTTTTTCATTTGTTTTAAAAATAAAATATAAAAATTAAAAATTGTAATCACGTTTTATATCTTAAAAATATGCAGATTGACACTCGTGTTTACAATAATATTAAAGTCGCACGTAGTGTAACGTGATAATGAGTACGTAGTGTGTTTAAAGTTTAATTCGTTTTCTTTTATTTTTATTTGTTCTTTTGTTTTTTAAACTGACCTTAACAATGGTGAGTGTCATCGGTAGGGGGGATGGTCAAATGGATTTTTTTTAGGGGAATAGTCCAAAATCCCCCCTTTGCCCAAAAACTATCCCAAAATCCCTCATTCCATTATCTAAAACCCAAACAAGAAATTGAAATTGGGTATTTGCACTTTTGCCCAAAATATAAATAGAAATGAGAAAAATCATATCACCCATTTAGTTACTTCTCTTCTCCCTCGATTCTCTCCTCCCCCTCGATTGTAGCCGAAAAGCACCAAAACAGGGCAAAGCCCTTCGCCACTGTCACCCTCGATTCACGGCCACCCAATCCTCACCATCACCATCCTCTAAATCGCCTTGACCAGACGAAGACAACCACGGTATCCTCGTCCTCCATCGACTACCCTGGACGGTGCCAAGTGGAAAAAAGGAGATCGAGATCGAGAGGAGGCGTCGGCTAGAGTTGTAAAGGCGAGAGAGGGTGGTGGCGGCTGGTGGTAAACACGAACTATATAACAAGGAAGGAAAAGAGGTATATTCCAAGGTATGTAAAAAAAAAAATTAGAATCCTAAGTTGTCTGAATTGAATCAGTGGAGGGTGGGTTGGGTTTTCAATTGGATGAACTAGGGTTCTCAAATAGGAAGGATATTTGATTCCTAATTCTTCTATTGTGAATTAATTAAGGGTTTGAGTGATTATTGTTTGCATAATTAGCTAAGATTTCTTCATTCAAATATGAAAAATGTTAAATAATTCATAGATTTAGGTTATGTGGTTTGAAATTGTTAAATTGGAATGCAGCGAATTGTTTGTTGGTTTTGTGAAATAAGCATGTATTGTTGTTGAGTATGGATTATGCCCTTAACAAATAGGTAGACATGAAATCAATCTTTTCTTATATTGTCTTTATATTTTCAATATATGGACTGCTCCTTAAGTGTCTGATCAACAATAGACCATTTAATGGCCTTTCTTTCTCAAAAGTGTACTAATATTAGGGTGCTGGTATTGGCACTCCAAATAATTAGTGTCCGAGTTAATTGGAAACGACATTCTTATTTGGCATGATTTCTTGATAAGTTGGATGTTTTTCTTTAGATCAGAAAGAAGGACTCATTGATGATGATGAAAATTACAAGAAAAGATTGGGGCTGACATAACGCCCGGGGCCTCATTAAAACTTCGCCTTATTAAAACTTCGCCTTGAAAATCCAGCTAGACCGGGAAAAATTTAGCGAGGAAAAAGAGTACCCCACCGCAACTAACAACAAAACTAAACGAAATTAATCTTCCAAATCTGCTGCAACTAAAGACTCCAACCATGGAGGAGCAGGAGCTATCCACGTAACATTTCCAATAAAAACTTGACCATTATATACCAGTCTCGGTCGACTGCCAACAATTTCCAGTGTCAAACACCCCAGCCAGCATGTTCCGCCGCCTTCTTTCCGTAGCAAATTGGTGAAAAAAAAAATTTGTATTACAATCACCTTCGCTAAGCCAGTTTATACTTGACCTTTGTCTCCAAATTAACTCCTCATGCGCTCGCTGAGAATCCAGTTCTAGATCAAGCAGTCTTTAAAGTTGAAGCTCCCTATCCGTCTACTCAGCACCATTCAAAGCATCCAATCGAGCCTGCAACTTTTTTTATTTTCCCCGGAACATTGCCAATAGTGGAACGGCTCCAAACCTGCAGCGATTGTTAACAAGACCCAAGTTTTGCAGTCATAGACCCATGACTCCCCTCCCACGCTAAGGTCACTGCATCCTTATAGCCGTCTGCCTTAACCCACAACACCTCAAAAAAGAATCGTTTCCCCCTTCGTTGTTGTGGCCCGGTCATTAGATATGTTGTCCAAATGGGCAAATTGTTGGACAACCAGACTCGAAAGGGAATCGCAGAGGATGATGATCGATTGGAGCCAATTCGTCGAAGAGGATGGTGATCTCTTCAAGGATCAAAGTCGATTCACTTCTCAGCAGGAAACTGCCGCAAGCAAGGTATGAATCTTAAACCCTAATCTCTAGCTGAACCTTTGAATCGAGACTAGCTCGTGATGCATTCAATTTCTCTGTTAAGTTTTGTGAAATCAGATTGAAGATTATTGCTAGAATTTAGGTGATGATCAATATGATGAAATTATGCACCCTAGGTGTTTGTTAATATGCTTTAGAGGGATTTCTAGTTTGAAAAGGAGGTTAGTGATGACTAACTTTCTCCCGAGAGTTTTCTATATGATTCAAAATTATGAGTTTGTTCAAATTACACAGCATATACACACACTCTCACTCTCTACAATTCGGTTAGAGGTGATGACACTATGATGTCATCACACACACACTTTTGCTCACTCCTTAGTCTGCTCTCACACACACACAGTACTGCTAACTGTTTCACACACTCACACAGCTAACATCCATGCTCTTCCTTCGTGCCTTTAGTTAATGATTCCTTCTTGAGTCAGCAGCTGGTATGCTGTCAAGTCAACTGCTCTGCTAGTAATGCAGCTTAGTCACCAACAGCCCCTCCTAAACTATTCACTAGAACCACTCTCAGCAGACTCCTTAGATAGCTGAACCTTTCTCTAGGTAGAGCTTTGGTGAAGATATATGCAAGTTGTTCTTCTGACTTGCAATAGTGTAGAGTAATCTCTTCATTTTGAATTGCATCTCTGATGTAATGAAACCGTCTGTTTATGTGCTTGGTCTTCTGATGGAAGACTGGATTTTTGGCCATTGCAATGGCTGACATGCTGTCACACAGTAGAGGAGTAGCCTCTAACTATTCCTCTCCCAAGTCTCCCAATACAAACCTTAGCCAGACTGCTTGAGTAGTTGCCTAAGAGGCACTTACATACTCAGCTTCTGCTGTTGAAAGAGCAACACTGCTTTACTTGACAGATGCCTAAGAAAATATCCCACAACCAAATGAGAAAGCATAACCTAATATGCTTTTCATGTCATCCTCAGACCGTCCCCAATCACTGTCACAGAAACCCACCAAAGTAGTTGCTTTTCATTTCTTGTAATCAATTCCATAGGTCAGTATACCTTGGACATACCTTAGGACTCTCTTAGCAGTTCCTAAGTGCTTCTTGGTAGGATTGTGCATGAATCTAGACAGTAGGCTTGAAGCATACATTATGCCTGGTCTAGTAGCAGTAAGATAGAGTAGACTTCCCACAATCTTTCTATAGAGTTGCTCATCAGCAGCTTCACTACCATCATTACTTTGCAGCTTGTCAGTAGTCGCTAGTGGAGTACTCACTGGCTTGCAGTCTTTGAGTCCAAACTTTTCTAGCAATGTTGTAGCATACTTCCTTTGATGAATGAAAATACCATTGCTAGAGTGTAGAACACCCATCCCTAGGAAATGATGTAATAATCCCAGGTCTGTCATCTCATATTTGTTCATCATGTTTTGCTTGAACTCAACCATCATAGCAGCACTGTCACCTGTGTAGATGATGTATCTACATAAATTGACACAATTAGAGTTCCTCCTTCTTGCTTACACTTTAAATACAGAGTTGCTTCACTTGAACTTCTCTCAAACCCACAACTTAGAAAGTAGGAATCAATCTCTCCATACCAGGCACTTGGTGCTTGCTTAAGCCCATAGAGTGCCTTGTTTAGCTTGTAGACTCTAGGTTTATTTCCTTGTACTTCAAAACCGTCAGGCTGATCCACATACACCTCTTCTTCTAGAACACCATTTAGGAATGCTGACTTCACATCAAGTTGAAACAGTTTCCACTCTTTCTGTGTTGCTAAAGCAATTAGGGTTCTGATAGTGTCAAGCCTTGCAACCGGTGCAAAAGTCTCATTGAAATCAATTCCGATTTTCTGAGCATATCCCTTAGCTACCAATCTGGCCTTATGCTTCTGAACATATCCATCCAGGTTGAGTTTAGTTTTGTACTCGCACTTGACACCAATCACTAGTTTGTCAGTAGGTCTCTCTGTTAGTTTCCATGTATCATTCTTTTCAATCATTTGTATCTCATCTTCCATAGCTTTCTTCCAAGCTGAATCCGTGATTGCTTCACTGAAACTTTCAGGTTCTATTATGCACATGTGACACCTAGCATAAACATCACTTAGAATTCTTAGCCTCACAGGTGTATCACCTGAACTTGAGTGGGGTGAATCACATGAACTAGAACTAGGATTTGTACTAGGGCCAGAATCAGGGGTTGGGTTTGTACTTGAACTGGTGCTAGTAGTATGAGGGCCATGTGTTGCTGGTATAACAAAGTTAGTTCCAGTGTCAAACCCTACTTATATGAACTCTTGAACTTCTGTATGTTTCTTCCAATCCCAGCTTCCTTCTTCATTAAATATTACACTTCTTAACACCACAATCTTTCTGGTTTCCAGATTATAGATTATGTAGCCCTTTTCACATCTACCATAGCCAACTAGAACACCCATCACACTTGAATCATCTACTTTCTGTCTCTTTTGTGATGGAATATGCATGTAGCATATAGAGCCAAATACCCTTAGATGTGACACTCATGGTCTTCTACCAGAGAACTTCTCAAATGGAGTCTTACTCTACACAGCCTTGGTAGGACATCTATTGAGGATGTATACTGTAGTGTTAAATGCTTCACCCCATAACTCATAGGATAGTTGTTTGCCATGTAACATAGACTTAGCCATCTCAAATATAGTCCTGTTTTACCTCTCAACAACTCCATTCTGCTGAGGAGAGTAAGCCACTGTCAACTGTCTCTCAATTCCATGCTCTTCACAAAGTCTCTGGAATTCATTTGAGGTGTACTCTACACCTCTATCACTTCTCAACTTCTTCACCTTGCATTCACTTTGTAGTTCAACCATAGCTTTGAACTTTTTGAACACATTCAACACACCTAAATTGTGCCTCAGGAAATATAGCCAGCACAATCTAAAGTGATCATCAATGAAGGTAAGGAAGCACATATTACCACCCATTGTTTCTGTTTGCATAGGACCACACACATATGAGTGTATTAACTCAAGAGGTGTAGGTGCCCTCCAAGCCTCTTCTGTGTCAAAGGGACTCACATGATGTTTCACTGAGATACATCCCTCACAGAGTTCTTTGTCACCTTCTAGACTAGGTAGGCCAACCACCATGTCCTTATGTCTTAGCAATTTTAGGCTTGTATAGTTCAAATGCCCAAATCTCCTGTGCCATAGTTCTGTACTTTCTTCTGCTTCTGCTCTTCTAGCTACTGGATTCACATAGTCCAGAGAAAGCTTGAAACATCTGCTACCTGTCATTGGAACCTTGGCAACCCTTTGCTTCATGGTCTTATCTTCATAGACCTCTGCTGTACTATCCCCAAACACAAGGCAGTATCCATGTTCTACCATCTGACCTACACTTAGTAGGTTCTCATACAAACCAGGTACAAGCATCACTTCCTTGATGTACTTGTCACCTTGGTCAATATGAACCAATAGGGAACCTTTTGCCTGCAGCTTGAACTAACTCACCAGTACCCATCTTCACTTTTACATTAAGATTTCAATCAATGTTAGTCAGTAATGACTCATGACCAGTCATATGGTTACTGCAACCACTATCCAAGTACCACACACCCACATCCTTCTCAATAGAGGCTGAATGGCAAGCATAAAACATTTTACCTTCAACTTCATTCACTTTCTGAGCTAGATTAGCAATATGGTTTTCAGAACAGTCTTTGGCAATATGGCCAAACTTAGAGCACTTGAAACATTTCACTTTTCCTTTGAATCAACATTCACCCCCGTGAAGTTTGTTGCAATTCTTGCAAGCATCCTTAGAACCACTGGTTTCTCCTTTCTGATTCCCAGAAAACTTTTTCTCATACTTAGCATTTCCTTTGAATTTGCTATTAGTCCAACCTTTGTTTCCACTTTTGAACTGCTGCTTCTTGAACTTTCCCTGACTTGATTGTGCATGTGACTTGTTGTTCACACTCATGCTTGAGAATGCTTTCTCAACATCACCCTCAGTATGCATCTCCAAACGTTGATCAAATGCCCTGATTGATGTAGAGATACTTTCAACACTAATATGTTCTAAGTCTCTAGTTTCTTCTAGTATGGACACAATTGAATCATAAGGTTTGGTCAAGCTTATCATAATTTTATGTCCTAATCTCTTTTCAGTTACTTCCTCACCATATGTTTTCATTTGATTAACAACACCAAACAGTCTAGTCATGTATGTAGAAAAGGATTCATCATTCTTCATACGTGTATACTCAAAATCTCTTCTAAGACTTTGTAATTTAACTGCTCTTACCTTAGGATCTACTATGTATTCCTTTTTTAGAATCTCCCATGCAGTTTTGGCTATCTCCTCATTCGAGATTCTTGGGAAGATTTCTTCAGAGACTGCATTCTGAATAAGATTCATGGCCTTGGCATTCTTGATCTGATCAGCATGGCTTGCTACCGTCTCAATCTCTTCTTCTTCAATGTCATACTCAGGATCAGGTAAACCTGAGTGGCTATCTTCCACAGATCATATGCTTTTAGTGCTGTTTTCATTTTTATATTCCAGAAGTCATAATTCACTCCTGTGAATACAGGTATCTTCGGTTCTCCTCCTCCAGTACCAACCATGACTTGGCAGTGAAGGAAACTCCTGCTCGGCTTCACCACAGACAGACGCCCCAAAGATATGATCTCAGAGCTTTGATACCATGTTGGACAACCATACTCGAAAGGGAATCACAGAGAATGATGATCAATTGGAGCCGATTCGCCGAAGTGGATGATGATCTCTTCAAGGATCGAAGTCGATTCACTTCTTAGCTGGAAACTGCCGCATGCAAGGTATGAATCTTAAACCCTAATCTCTAGCTGAACCTTTGAATTGAGACTAGCTCGTGATGCATTCAATTTCTCTGTTAGGTTTTGTGAAATCAGATTGAAGATTATTGCTAGAATTTAGGTGATGATCAATATGATGATCTTATACACCCAAGGTGTTTGTTAATATGCTTTAGAGGGATTTCTGGTTCGAAAAGGAGATCAGTGATGACTGACTTTCTCCCGAGAGTTATCTATATGATTCAAACTTATGAGTTTGTTCAAACTACACAGCATATATACACACTCTCTACAATTCAGTTAGAGGTGATGACACTGTGATGTCATCACACACACACTTTTGCTCACTCCTTAGTCTACTCTCATACACACACAACACTACTTACTGTTTAACACAATCACACAGCTAACATCCATGCTCTTCCTTTGTGCCTTTAGTTAATGTTATAGGACCCATCCCGAATTTCCCCTCAAAACCCGGGAAGAACCCTGATCCCGTCTGACCACCAAGGAAAAATTTCCAAAATACCCGTAAGTCCTTAGAATTTAAATATGAGATCTCTGCCAAACGTTTAGCAGAGTCTCCTCTTAGGGATTAATTAACTGTTTTTCACCTGTCAGACAAGGGATTAAAAGAACTCCCAATTCCAAAAGACAACAACCAACCAAATATATATTGTCAGAGCATCTATGAAGGATAAATAATACATAATTAAATATCCTACTCGAAGTTTAGGTACAATGCGCAGCTGTAATACTAATGTCTCTGCCTCAGAAAGTGCCCACGTCAACTCAAAAGCCTAGAGGGGATTTAAAACACAAAAGTTGTGAGTGGACAAAAATAATCATTTATAAAACCTTTTCCGAGGAAATCTTACCTTTTTCCCCTCCACAAATAAAACCATGCATGCATCACATAAAACAGTTTAACGATAATAAAAACATCATCTGAAAATCACCGGAATTCCATTTCTCTTTAAAACCACTCAAATAATTACCACATCAAAACGATATCAAAATCGAATCCAAAAACCAGTCCATTTTCCAAAACACACTTTCACTGAAATATTGAAAAACTTGTGTCCAATAATCATTTCTAAATTCCGAAAATCCATTGCAACAATACATAGCTGTATTTAAACCAAAGATATATTTATTCATGCATTACATATTATAAACCAAGAGTCCACTCACCACACGTCCAAGCAAGCTTAATCCCGAGTCGATTGTTCCTCCGAGGTTCCCGGAGCAGTATCGCCTGTGAATATTAACAATCGGGATTACCGGCTAATAATGAAAACCTTATATAAAATACTCCCTAAACCCCGGGAGGTCCGCCTACATCGTCCTAAAAATGCAGCAACTTCAGACACCCAAAAATACCCCTAAACGATGTCCGATCAACTCGAAACCTTCGCCAACAGATCCAGAACGTCGAAAACTAGTTGACAAGCGTCACCGTGACCTAAGATTAGGGCCCACGCGCCGCCACGCACCTGAGGACGGCCGGACCATGCGGAGGCCATGCGCCACCACGCGCCTGCTACAGTACTCACACGCCTGACCCAGTTTGACCCGGCCCAACTCGACTTGACCCGATCCAACTCAACCCGACTCAGTCCAACTCAACCTGACCCGATCCAACTCAACCCGACCCAGTCCAACTCAACCTGGCTCGGTCTAACTTGACCCGATCGGTCACCAGAGAAGACAACCGGACCACCATTGTCGTCGGAGTCTAGCCGGAGAAGATGACCGGACCGCCGTAGTGCCGCCATCTCCGTCGCCGGAATCCTCCATTTCCGGCCGACTTGAGGTTTTTCTTAATTTCTTCAAAACTCAACCATTTTTCACGAATTTTAAGTCTAAATCTATCTACTCGAACACAAGAATCCATAAATGACCTTAAAACATTAAACCCGTACCTATGTTTGCTAAAAAATCGATCGAAATGTTCGGTTCTTTTTTATCTCGGTCCGGCACCTCCCGTGGTCGTCTCCTTAATTGGTTTGTACAATTGTGATCGTGGGAAGGAGTAGATTCCGATTAGTGGAATAAAAATGGAAGTCTAGGCCTTGAATCAAAGTTGAAATTTGTGGGTTTTAGGGTGTTTGTGTCGCACTGGTTCAGGTAGTTTTAGGGAGAAAATGAGTGGTCCAGAGAGAAAGAGAGTGAAATGAAGAAGAATTGATGGTTTGGGGGTTAAAAATATCTACCCTTGATCCTCCATTGATGGTGCATTAGTCAACCCGAAGGGCATTACCAGGAACTCATAGTGACCATAATGTGTCCTGAAGGCCATTTTCTGTACATCCCCTTCCCTGATCCTCAACTGATGGTACACGGATTGAAGGTCAATTTTTGAGAAATATTTTGTCCCTTTCAGTTGATCAAACAAATCATCAATCCTAGGCAAATGATACTTATTCCGCACTGTAACCCTGTTTAGCTGCCGGTAATCGATACACAAGCTCATACTACCAACATTTTTTTCTTACAAATAACACCGGCGCACCCCAAGGTAATACACTTGGTCGAATAAATCCTATATTCACCAAGTCCTGCAACTGAATCTTCAACTCCCTCAATTCTGCCGGTGCCATTCTCTACGGTGCCTGCAAAATAGGTTGGGTACCCGAAATAAGCTCTATGGTGAACTCAATCTCCTGGTATCATCTGGGCCAGACTCTCCCGTAAATATCATCGCCCCCAATCTCTGGGCTCCCTCGATATCCAAAACATCAGTAGCAGCCCTGCCCTAAAGTACTGAAGTCAAAGTGTAACTTAATTGCTCCAGTGTTTGCCTTAAATTAGGCTCCACTGCGGGTTCATGTGTGTCCCCATCATTTCCAGACTACTGACGGGGCTCGCGTCTAGGAGCTATTACGCTGAAAAGAACTGTAACTCATTAATACCAAAATCAATTGTACACTAGGTGTACGGTCTACAGGAATTTAAACCTAGTGCTCTGATACTAATTGTCAGGACCCTTCTCGAATTTCCCCTCAAAACTCGGGAAGAACCCTAATCTCGTCTGACAACCAAGGAAAAATTTCCAAAATACCCTGAAGTCCTTAGAATTTAAATATGAGATCTCTGCCAAACGTTCAGTAGAGTCTCCTCTTAGGGATTAATTAACTGTTTTTCACCTATCAGACAATGGATTAAAAGCACTCCCAATTCCAAAAGACAACAACCAACCAAATATATCTTGTCAGAGCATCTAGGAAGGATAAATAATACATAATTAAATATCCTCCTCGAAGTTTAGGTACAATGCGTAGCTGTAATACTAATGCCTCTGCCTCAGAAAGTGCCCACATCAACTCAACAGCCTAGAGGGGATTTAAAACACAAAAGTTGTGAGTGGACAAAAATAATCATTTATAAAACATTTTCCGAGGAAATCTTACCTTTTTCCCCTCCACGAATAAAACCATGCATGCATCAAATAAAACAGTTTAATGATAATAAAAACATCATCTGAAAATTACAGGAATTCCATTTCTCTTTAAAACCACATGGTTGAACCCACGCAAAATCTATATAATGAAAACACATCGTGGTCCACAGTTTGGTTTGAAAGTCCTCCTCAAAAGAGTTTAAAATCATTTAATTCGACCTGGACACATAATATATCAAATCCACTTTCCCGACATATCCACCACACACCAGGTATCCCTTGAGGTGTGCTAAAACATGTACTACGCGTAGATAGCCTCAACAACTCGGAGGAGAACACCCTTGACACCAGCATCGGAGAACCCTCAACAACCAACGGAGCAAAATCCCTCAACACCAGTCGGAGAAACTTTAACCATCGGGACAGAAAACCAGTGAAAACCAAATCCGTGTTTTGAAATCTTTGTTTCTTGGCCTAAGCCAAATTCTTTGAAAAATCCTTTATGGCCAAAGCCGGTAAAATCATAAATACGGTCTAAATCGAAATCACATACTCAAATACTTACCAGATCAAAACGATATCAAAATCGAGTCCAAAAACCAGTCCATTTTCCAAAACACACTTTCACTGAAATATTGGAAAACTTGTGTCCAGTAATCATTTTAAATTCCGGAAATTCATTGCAACAATACATAAAAGTATTTAAATCAAAGATACATTTATGCATGCATTACAGTTTATAAACCAAGAGTCCACTCACTATACATTCAAGTAAGCTCAATCCCGAGTCGATTGTTCCTCCGAGGTTCTCGGAGTAGTATCGCCTGTGAATATTAACAATCGGGATTACCGACTAATAATAAAAACCTTATATAAAACACTCCCTAAACTCCGGGAGGTCTGCCTACGTCGCCCTAAAAATGCAGCAACATCGGACGCCCAAAACTACCCCTAAATGATGCTCGATCAACTTGAAACCTACGCCAACAGATCCGAAACGTCGAAAACTAGTTGACATGCGTCGCCGTGACCTAAGAATCGGCCCCATGTGCCGCCACGCGCCTGCGGAAGGCCGGACCATGCGCCGGCCACGCGCCGCCATGCGACAGCCACGCGCCTACTACAGTACTCACACGCCTGACCCAGTCTGACCCGGCCCAACTTGGCCTGACCCAATCCAACTTAACCCAACTCGGTCCAACTCAACCTGACCCGGTCCAACTCAACCCGACCCAGTCCAACTCAACCCGACTCAGTCCAACTCATCCCTATCGGTCGCTGGAGAAGACGATCGGACCACCGTCGCCGTCACCGGAGTCTGACCGGGGAAGATGACCGGACCATTGCAGTGTCGCCGTCTCCATCACCGGAATCCTCCATTTCCGGCTGAATTGAGCTTTTTCCTAACTTCTTCAGAACTCAACCATTTTTCACGAATTTTACGTCTAAATCTATCTACTCGGACCCAGGAATCCATAAATGACCTCAAAACATTAAACACGTACCTGTGTTAGCCGGAAAATTGATCGAAAGGTTTAGTTATTCTTTATCTCGGTCCAGCGCCTCCCGTGGTCTTCTCCTTCGATGGTTTGTATGGTTGTGATCGTGGGAAGGAGTAACCCTATGACCCATTTGCTCGTCAATACTTTCCACTTCGTTAAAGTCCCCACCCACCATTCATGGGTAGTCCGAATCATAATTCAACCTCCGAAGAAGATCCCATGAAACTTTACACAAATGAACCTTAGGATTCTCGTAAAAACCAGTGAACCGGAAGGAAGTACTCCCTACACCCTTCACAATCGCATCAATATGCCCCCACCGAGTAGGACCGAATGCTAACATCGACCTCATGGACCCACAGTGGAGCAAAACCCCCTGAAAAACCCACTTTGCTAACACAAAAACTACTGCCACACCTAACAGTTGTTTAATGAAATCCATCTGCCTGACTGTCTTTTTAGTTTCCATTAAGAAAGCAACCAAGAAAACCACCCCTGGTTGCTTTGCTTTGAAAAAACAATTCAAAGCACGTTGGACCAGTGGACTTCCCAACCCATGGACATTCCAACATAGCATACTCATCTCTCGTGATGGGTCGTGTCTTTTGACCCCATCACGTGAGTAGCATGTGCTACTGAAGTAGTGCCTTCAACTGAAATGGCCTCTTCTACCTGACCTGATGATAACCTCAATGACCGTTGTTTTTATGGACTTGATTTCACCAAGAGCCCCCCACATAGAACCCCGGTGCCTTCCGTTTCCCTGTTTTGTTCTCAGATTAGCAATAGTCTCCTCAACCTCCGGCACGCTGCCAAAATTACTGACTCCTTCCTGGACTTTGGCATGAACCGCCGAGACCGGAATAAGGGCCGTAGTTGCCCTTGACCCTTCCAGGGATGACTGTCAACTCATATCAGCCCTACCTGAAGTTATCTCCCCATTCCTCATATCTGGTGCCACCAAAGAGAGCAAAGGGCTCGCAGGCTGATTAGAGGCGGGGGACTGCAGAAAGCTCCCTTCAACTCTCCTTCTCCTGACTTGTTCACCATCAGCACAACTTAATGGTCCAATGCCTTGTGCCTTCCCCATAACAACATCCTCCGCTCTAAACGCCTCCCCAAAGCGTCGCGTCACAGCAGCCCGTGGTGGATTTCGAGGTTTATCATCATTCAACCCTCGAGCCTTTGGCCCAAATTCGAAAATCGTAGCCCCCTCTAACAACTGGCGTGATACTAAAGACATCCTTCATAGAAGTTTTTAAACACCCAAACACCTCACCTCCATTGGGAACAACAGAGCAAGACGATCCCAAGTGCCCCAATCCTCCACACTTCAGACATAAATAAGGCAAACGTTCATATTCGATCCCATAACGCTTCGCCGGTTCATTATCAAACAACTTGAGGGTAATAAAAGGCTTAAGAGGTTCAAGCACAAAAAGCGCCACACGAATACGCAAAAAGTTACCTAAACAATCGCCATTAAGTCCTCTGTCTAATCCCACAAATTTTCCAATGTGATTCCCTACCTTTGTTGCCAACATAGGGTTTAGAAATATTGGAGGAATTTTACGAACACGCACCCAAAATTCATGGAAATTCAAACACACCTCCCCTGGATCATTCCGACCATCATTGACAACCAGGGCCAAGAGGGCCTTGTCGAACGTCCAAGGCGCCCCCCTAAGGACCTTCTGTTGGTGACTAAGCTGTGTCACTAGGCAGCTGACTTGGCAAACTAAGTTGTGCTGACTCAAGCTAGGAGGTGTCATAAGCTAAAGGCATAAACTAAAGCATGTAAGTGAGTGTGTGAGGCAATTAGAAACTGCATAGTGTGAAGAAGTGTGTGAGGGTTTGTTATAACATCCCTAACCATTTTGTAAGTGAGAGAGTGTGAGTGCAATACTGTTATGTAATTGAACAAAAAGAAAAAAGAAATAGAATTCAAATACGGGAAGAATAAGTCATATTTGATCTCCCTCAGCTCAGAAAACTCTCTCAAACATTTCATCAAACACCTAGAGTGCAGATGATCATCACCTAAACACAACAAGCTTTCCTAATCAAATAACCCTAAATCTAAACAGAGAATCAAACAAGTGAATTGAATGCATCACGAGCTAATCCCGATTCAAGATTTCAACTAGAGAATAAGGTTTAGAGATCATACCTTACATGCGGCTGCTCTTGTTCGAAGCTGAAGTTGACCTTAATCTGTGAAGAGATCATCATCCTCTTCTACACACCGATCGCAATCAACCATAATCCCCTGCAATTCCACTGAAGTCTGGTCATCCAACATGGTATCAAAGCGGTGAGATCATATCTCTGGGGCATCTGACTGTGGTGAAGCCGAGCAGAAGTCGAGCAGGAGTTACCTTCACTGCCAAGTCATGGTTGGTAAAGGAGGAGGTGAACCGAAGATACCTGTATTCAGAGGAGTAAACTATGACTTCTGGAATATAAAGATGAGAACATCACTGAAAGCATGCGATCTATGGACAATTATCAATCAAGGCTTACCTGATCCTGAGTTTGAAGGTGACAATGAAGAGCTAGAGACAGCAGCAAGCCATGTTGATCAGATCAAGAACGCCAAGGCTTTGAATCTGATTCAGAATACTGTTTATAAGGAGATCTTTCCTAGAATCTCAAATGAATAGATAGCCAAAAGTGCTTGGGAGATTCTGCAGAAGGAGTACATAGGAGATCCTAAGGTTAGAGCAGTTAAATTACAAGGTCTTATAAGAGATTTTGAATACACACGTATGAAGAATGATGAATCCTTTTCTACATACATGACTAGATTGTTAGCTGTGGTTAATCAAATGAAAACATATGGTGAGGATGTAACGGAAAAGGGATTAGCACAGAAAATCCTGATTAGTTTGACTAAACCTTATGATTCAATTATGTCCATAATTGAAGAAACTAGAGACTTAGAACAGATTAGTGTTGAGAGTATCTCTGCATCAATCAGGGCATTTGATCAGCGTTTGGAAATGCATTCTGAGGTTGATGTTGAGAAAGCTTTCTCAAGCATGAGTGTGAGCAACAAGTCTCAGGTTCAGTCAAATCAGGGAAAGTTTAAGAAGTAGCAGTTCAAAGGTGGAAACAAAGGATGGACTAATAGAAAATTCAAAGGAAATGCTAAGTATGAGAACAAGTTCTCTGGGAATCAGAAAGGTGAAACTAGTGGTTCTAAGGATGCTTGTAAGAATTGTAACAAACTTCACTGGGGTGAATGCTGGTTCAAAGGGAAGGTGAAGTGTTTCAAGTGTTCTAAGTTTGGCCACATTGCCAAGGACTATTCTGAGAACCAGGTTGCTAATCTAGTTCAGAAAGTGAATGAAGATGAAAGCAACATGTTCTATGCTTGCCATTCAGCCTCCATTGAGAAGGATGTGGGTGTGTGGTACTTGGACAGTGGTTGTAGTAACCATATGACAAGGCATGAGCTTTTACTGACCAACCTTGATCGACATCTGAATGTTATGGGTACTGGTGAGTTAGTACAAGCTACAGGGAAAGGCTCTTTACTAGTTCATACTGACCAAGGTGACAAGTATATCAGGGAAGTGATGCTTGTACCTGGTTTAGATGAAAACCTACTAAGTGTAGGACATATGGTGGAACATGGTTATTGTCTTGTGTTTGGGGATGGTACAGCAGAGGTCTTTGAAGACAACACCATGAAACAAAGGATTGCCAAGGTTCCTATGACTGGCAGCATGTGTTTTAAGCTTTCTCTGGACTATGTAAGTCCAGTAGCTAGAAGGGCAGAAGCAAAGGAGAGCACAAAGTTATGGCACGGGAGGTTTGGGCATCTGAACTATACAAGCCTAAAACTGCTAAGACAGAAGGACATGGTGGTTGGTCTACCTAGCCTAGAAGGTGACAAAGAACTCTGTGAAGGGTGTATATCAGGGAAACACCATGTGAGTCCTTTTTACACAGAAGAGGCTTGGAGGGCATCTGCAACCCTTGAGTTAATACACTCAGACGTGGGTGGTCCTATGCAAAAAGAAACAATGGGAGGTAACCTGTATTTCCTTACTTTCATTGATGATCACTCAAGAATGTGCTGGCTGTATTTCCTAAGACACAAGTCAGGTATGTTGAATGTGTTCAAGAAGTTCAAAGCTATGGTTGAACTACAAAGTGGGTGCAAGGTGAAGAATTTAAGAAGTGATAGAGGTGAAGAGTACACCTCAAATGAATTCCAAAGGCTCTGTGAAGAGCATGGAATAGAGAGACAGATGACAGTAGCTTACTCTCCTCAGCAAAAAGGGGGTGCTGAGAGCAAAAACAGGACTATAGTAGAGATGGCTAAGTCTATGTTACATGGTAAGCATCTACCCTATGAGTTCTGGGGTGAAGCAGTTAACACTACCGTATACATTCTAAATAGAGTTCCTACCAAGGATGTGCAAAGCAAGACCCCATTTGAGAAGTTCTATGGTAGAAGACCAGGAGTGTCACACCTAAGAGTATTTGGTTCTATATGCTACATGCACATTCCATCTCAGAAGAGACAGAAACTGGATGATTCAAGTGTCAAAGGTGTCCTAGTTGGCTATGGTAGCTATGAGAAGGGCTACAAAATCTATAATCTGGAGATTGGAAAGGTTGTGGTGTCAAGGAGTCTGATATTCAATGAAGAAGGAAGCTGGGATTGGAAGAATCATGCAGAAGTGCAGGGGTCCATACTTTTGAGTTTTGACACTGGAACTGGTGGGGCTACATCAGCAACTCAAAGTCCTCAAACTACAATCATCAGCTCAAGTTCAAACTCAAGTTCTGAACCTGATCCTAGTACAAGTCCTAATCCTTGTGATTCACCCAGCTCAAGTTCTGGAGATACACCAGTAAGGCTAAGGAGTCTAAGTGAGGTTTATGCTAGGTGTAACATGTGCATAATTGAACCTGAAAGTTTCAGTGAAGCAATCAGGGATTCAGCTTGGAAGAAAGCTATGGAAGATGAGATTCATATGATTGAAAAGAATGACACGTGGGAACTAACAGTGAGACCTACTGACAAACCAGTGGTTGGTGTCAAGTGGGTGTACAAAACCAAGCTTAACCTGGATGGATCTGTCCAGAAACATAAGGCCAGATTGGTAGCTAAGGGATATGCTCATAAACAAGGAGTTGATTTCAATGAGACCTTTGCACCAGTTGCAAGGCTTGACACTATCAGAATCCTAATTGCCTTAGCAACACAGAAAGAGTGGAAGTTGTTTCAACTCGATGTGAAATCAGCATTTCTAAATGGTGTTCTAGAGGAAGAAGTGTATGTCGATCAGCCTGAAGGTTTTGATGTCCAAGGACATGAAGCCAGTGTCGACAAGTTAAACAAGGCACTATATGGACTAAAGCAGACACCAAGGGCCTGGTATGGGGAGATTGATTCCTACTTACTAAGTTGTGGTTTTGAGATAAGCTCAAGTGAGGCAACTTTGTATCTAAAGTGCAAGAAAGATGAAGGAACCCTAATTGTGTCAATCTATGTAGATGACATCATCTACACAGGTGACAGTGTTGTTATGATGGATGAGTTCAAGAAGGACATGATGAACAAATATGAGATGACAGACCTCGGTTTACTCATCATTTCCTAGGGATGGGTGTTCTACAATCAAGCAATGGCATCTTCATACATCAAAGGAAGTATGCAACCACATTGCTAGAAAAATTTGGACTCAAAGACTGCAAACCAGTGAGTACTCCTCTAGTGACAGCAAAGAAGTTGCAAAGGAATGATGTCAGTGAAGCTGCAGATGAGCAACTCTATAGGCAGATTGTGGGAAGTCTGCTCTATCTCACTGCTACTAGACCAGACATAATGTATGCCTCAAGTCTACCGTCTAGATTCATGCACAACCCTACCAAGAAGCACCTAGGCACTGCCAAGAGAGTCCTAAGGTATGTCCAAGGTACACTAACCTATAGAATTGAATACAAGAAGGGAAAAGCAACAACCTTGGTGGGTTTCTGTGACAGTGATTGGGGAGGCTCAGAAGATGACATGAAATGCACATCTGGATATACTTTTTCATTTGGTAATGGAGTGTTTTCTTGGGCATCTGTTAAGCAAAGCAATGTTGCTCTTTCAACTGCAGAAGCTGAGTATGTCAGTGCCTCTGAGGCAACTACTCAGGTTGTCTGGCTGAGGTTCGTTTTGGGAGATTTTGGAGAAGAATAGATAGAGGGTACCCCTCTACTGTGTGACAGTATGTCAGCCATTGCCATGGCCAAGAATCCAGTCTTTCATCAGAAGACCAAACACATAAACAAAAGGTATCATTACATCAGAGATGCAATCCAGAATGAATAGATTAGCCTACACTACTGCAAGTCAGAAGAGAAACTTGCAGACATATTCACCAAGGCTCTACCTAGAGAGAGGTTCAACTACCTAAGGGGTTTTCTGGGAGTGGTTCCAGTGACTAGCTTAGGAGGGGCTGTTGGTGACTAAGTTGTGTCACTAAGCAGCTGACTTGGCAGACTAAGCTGCTGCTGACTCGAGCTAGGAGGTGTCATCAGCTAAAGGCATAAACTAAAGCATGTGAGTGAGTGTGTGAGGCAGTTAGAAACTACATAGTGTGAAGAAGTGTGTGAGGGTTTGTTATAACATCCCTAACCGTTTTGTAAGTGAGAGAGTGTGAGTGCAATACTGTTATGTAATTGAACAAAAAGAAAAAAGAAATAGAATTCACATACGGGAAGAATCAGTCATATCTGATCTCCCTCAGCTCAGAAAACTCTCTCAAACATTTCATCAAACACCTAGAGTGCAGATGATCATCACATTGATCATCACCAAAACACAACAAGCTTTCCTAATCAAATAACCCTAAATCTGAACAGAGAATCAAACAAGTAAATTGAATGCATCACGAGCTAATCCCGATTCAAGATTTCAGCTAGAGAATAAGGTTTAGAGATCATACCTTACATGCGGCTACTCTTGTTCAAAGCTGAAGTCGACCTTAATCTGTGAAGAGATCATCATCCTCTTCTATACACCGATCGCAATCAACCATAATCCCCTGTGATTCCCCTGAAGTCTGGTCATCCAACACCTTCCTTGGATTCAACCTCACTTTTGAAGGAAAACAGTATATACGATCAGATCCTTCCAATGAGACCACATGGAACCCATTTCTCAAGTGCCAAATCGACCGTAACGTGCCTACCAAGGCGTCCCTGTGAAACGCTTTGGTTGAAAGCAGCCGCCCCACAAGTAACAGACTAGCACTCGGGTCGGACGTCGCCTCGTTGATCAGTGAAAACTCCTCCGCCTCTGACGCAGAGATGTCCAACTGAGAAGACAAACAGCCCGTGATTGCCTCCATGATACAGGCCCAAAGAGAAAACCAACCACAAATGAGCTTACCACGACAAGCAGTATACCAATCCCAAGCCAGCAACGACAACCACATAGGACAGCCGCCACAGAGACTTACAAACCCTAACCGAGAAAAACGGAAGAGACTATATTGTCCCACAAAGTATACTATCTTTTAAAAGTTATAAAAGTATATGATAAGTTGGATGTCGGAAGTGAGTTAAATTGATTTTTTCAGTCTTTTTTAAGGTATTCATGGTAAATGTGCTAAAAATATTGATATATAAGATGCCATTCTACTTTCATGTTCATCCTTCTATTTTTCTTTCATAATTATCTTCCTGTCTTGTGCTTTCTCTTTACATAGGACATGAGATTAAAACTCCATGAAGATAGAACAGACTGAAGAACCCTCAACCTAAGAATCGCAGAAAAGCTTTAAAGATTATTGTTTCTAATTATTGCAAGTTAAAATACATCAGCATAGATATTTTGCCCTATTTACCACTGGTAATGCTTGTCCAAGACAGTTGTGATATGTTGTTATCTCCTCGAGTCAGGGAATTGAGAAGATAGCTTGGGATGCTTCTGGAGAGCGACTGGCTGTATCGTTTAAAGATGATGATGAATTATACAGGGGTACGTCTTATTGCCATTTATGATGTTAGGAGGACTCCTCTAATATCTGCATCATTGATGTGATTATTCTTATTGTTTCTATTGCAGTTTTCGCTTATCTCTTTGTTTTTCTTCTTCTCTAAAAGATTGGCTGATTGTCGAATTATTTTTCTGTTTTGTCTATACCTACCTGAATTTACATTGTTTTTTTTATAGCAATTTTCCTGTTACTTATGATTTTCCATAATATGAGTTCAGTGGGTGTATTAGAGGACATGGGGAGAGTCCAAAGCCTGTGGCATTTTCATTTGATGACAAGTTTAAACAGGGATGTGGCATTTTCTTTTCAAGTTTTGATGATCTAACAAGTATTTCACACATCACTTGCTTAGTTGTCAAGTTTAATGACATCTGAATTTTTTTTTTCCAGCTTTATCAAATTTTCACTTTATGGCTGCAGAAACTTGGTGATTTTAGGAGTGCAAAAGTGTTGGTAAGTTGTGGATGCCATCATTTTGAATACTGAATTTATCTTGTTTCTTAGGTTCTTTTGCCATTTTACCAGGTGAAAGGAGAGCTAAACGTTTCTTACATCCGCTCAAGATATTATCTTGCTCTAGAATTGCTATTTGGTCAAACACTGCTATTGATACATGGTCTGTAGGTTGTGTGATGGCTGAATTGCTTCTTCGGCAGTTCGGTTGGTACTCAAATATGTGAATAATAATCACTTTTTTCCTCAAGTTTATTTAATATTGTTAATTCAACTTTTCTTGCAGTCCTTTTACACATTCATCTCGTTGTTAGGTTTATCAGTTTCTGAAAATGGTATGGTTTGATTTTACATATTCATAACGTCTATGAATTATATTTTCTGCAAAGAACAAAATAAATTATTTATCTTTTTGGTTTCTTATTTTCTAAGTTTAAATCTTGTGGTGGTATGATTTTATAGCTTTGCAAATAGACCATGAAGATGGATTTGATAAGGGAATTATAGAAGTTAATTAGAAGAATAGTTAGAGGGATTTAGAATTGAACTTTTAAATTTAATTGTTTAGGGTTTAGGGTATGTTTTATGTTAAATGGAATTGGGATTGCTTTGATTTACTGTGATTGATAATACCAACTTAGCCAGTGCTGCCAGAAAGAACTCTAGAATTTGTACTTCCATATGAAGCTGACTATGACTATGCATTTTGGATCTTTTCTTAGCGTTAACTTGTTTAACCGTTAAAGTAAATGAAGTCGAGGCCCAGTCTAATCTGTTTAAGAAGCTAAGACGTTCCATAATTGTAGATGATCTTTTACACCAGGTAAGGTTGCCTTTTGAATCTTCTTATACATTCCTTGAGATAACTTATGTTGTTGAAGGTCAAAATAAAATCTTTATTTGTTTCATTTTCTTAAGTTACTTATAGCTCTAAAATCTTTGTCATGATATGAATAGGAAGAATTCCAACTTGCTCTTCGTAGGTCTTTCAATTCATACCAAGAAGAGTTGGTGCAATAGTTGCTGTGTACTCTGCCGCGATCTTGGAGTATCTGACGACATAAGTGTTTGATTGCTTATAGTTGATGAAAATTTGTTTAAGCAACCCTTGTGTATTGTTCTTGGATAATGTAAAATTGAAGTTAAATTTGTGTTGGAATTTGTTAAAAGAATGGTTGTGTATTGTTCCTGTAAATTGTAAAATTGAAGTTAATTCTGTGTTAGTAATTGTTCAAAGAATGATTGTGTATTTTCCTTGGATATTGTTAAATTGAAGTTAATCAACTTGGAAAACAAAATTTTAGGTAATGGTAACTAATTAAGTGGAAAGTTCTATGGTTCTATAGTTCTCTGAGTTTATGTCTATATTGCGTTAAGTTATGTAATTCCATGGGTTTTTCGGATTTTTAATGTATGTGGATTAGAATATCCTATATTATGTAAACATCAATAGAAATGTTAGTCCTTTACCAGAATTGCTAACTTATTTGCTCTTGCTTGCGGAGTTGAAGTTCGCATGCTAGTATTGATATATCGCATCCAAATTATAAGTAACAAATTGTGTTTGGTTATGCAAAAGTTAGTGTGGTTTAGTGTTGTGTTCGTTTTGATAAGCATGTTTGTATGAGAAGCAAAGAATTAGGAACTGAATATGGTTGTATAACTAAGCATGTTGTAACTAAGGACCACTAAATGGTAGTTAAGTGGAACATAACAATTTATAAATAAGAAAATGTTTGTGCTTATGCAGAAAGTATGTTCCTTCATTCCTTCACCCATTTCCCATTATAGCAAATCAAAATTCCCAAGGCTTCATCCATACCTGCACATCATCAAACACTTATTCAGTTTCAACTTCTTTTCGATTCTACCACTAAACGGTTACCGTTTAGTGATCCTTAGTTACAACTTATAACATATTTAGTTACACAACCTTATCCAGTTCCTTTATGTTGGAGTTCTCTTACAAACATGCTTACAAACATATATGTGCTATAGCATGAAGTTAATACAACCAATCACCTAACAAAGCCTACACCAAATGACACATATGATACATTTTCTTAAATTTTAAATTGGAATATACCACATAGATAATACTTATACACCAGTTATATACCCGTTTAAAACCGGTTATATAATAGTTATAAACGGGTTATATATCACTAACATACCACTTGTACACCGGTTATATACCGGTTATTTACCACAAATGTGATTCGTATGCCACTGAACTCTGAAAGCAGCAAGTGATTGATCATTATAGGAGAGGACCAAAAACTCATGGAACGTACTTGATTTCATACTCTCACTTACTTCCCTTAAGTTTCCTACACCATGAAGTTAATACAACTAATCACCTTGCAAAGCATACACCAAATGACACGTATGAGACAATTTCTTAAATTTTAAATTGGAATCTACCACATAGATATCACTTATACACCAGTTATCTACCGGTTATATAGCAGTTAGAAACGATTTATATATAACTTACATACCACTTATACACAGGTTATCTATCACACATGCGATTCGTATGCCACTGAACTATGAAAGTAGCAAGTGATTGACCATTACAGGAGAGGACCAAAAACTCATGAAACGTACTTGATTTCATACTCCCGCTTACTTTCCTTATAGTTAAGTAGTAGATTCGAAATTATAAGTAACAGAATGTGTGTGGTTATGCAAATATAAGTCAGGGTTTGAGTTGTGTTCCTTTGTATAAGCATGTGTGTAAGAGAACAAATAAATTTTGTAACTTGATACAGTTGTGTAACTAAGCATGTTCTAAGTTGTAACTAATAACCACTAAGTGGTAGTTAAATAATAGATTCCAAGTTATAAGTAACCAAATATGTTTGGTTAAGCAAAAATTAATGTGGTTCAGCGTTGTCTTCATTTGATGTTGTGGTTTAGTAGCTATGAAGCTTTTCATTTAACAATCACATTACTCAAGAGTCATACGGGACCAAGAGTCGTACTGGACGACGTAGAATCAAATAGTCATTAAGAAATTTCTGCTTCAACTCAACAAAGTGAACAAAATTCTAAGCTAATTTAGCAAGCACAAAAATCAATAGTCATCTATATCCAAAAGCATATTGCTTTCACTCAGCAAGAAAAAATCTTATAGACTGCATCATCCTTCTCTCATCAAATATAAGAATAAGACGGCTCAATCATTCATTTCAATAACAAATGGATAAACAAATGTAGGCACATCAAAAACCATCAAAAAGTGATTACTAATTGTGCTTCTACAAAAGCCTAACTTGAAAAAATATGAGCCCCGTCACTTGACTTGAGAACATGAATTTCTGTTTTTCCCACTACATTTTTCTGGCTTCATGAAACATAGATGAAAAGCACTATCTTCAGCCAGATGCTCAACCAGACAAAGCTCCAGAGGCTTGATCTTACGTCTACATGTGCCTTGTTTCCTCAATGTTCTAGTCAGTTGTCACCTCGAGACCACTCTGTTTTGCGTTGGCCATCATTTGATGCTGCAATTATAAAGACCAAAATTAAAAGTTATTCAAAGCGCACGAAAAAAAAAACAAACTAAGATGAAAATAGACTACTCAACAATCAAGTGGGTGGGGATACTGTCTAATGCGGTGGCTGATTTACTTCAGTATCTATGATTTCTAAAACTGTTCATATTCCCTTAATGTCACAAAATTATGGGATAAAAAAAATTTGATACAGCCAAAGGACTGAACGAAAGAAAAGTCTCATAACCCAGTGATAGGATTTTTCCCACCTGTAAAACAAGGGTTAAAATCACACAAATAATACCTGTAAGAGTACAGGGCTGTTGTAGTATATCACTGAAAGCAGGGTCGATTTCCTCAGGGACTGATATGGATAATTCTTATTTTTAGAATTCACTCTTAATTAATAATAAAATAATTGCAATAAATTTGGTGACTGAATAAAAATTAAGTAAACAATTTAAACAAGTACTAGGGTTCAACCTTCACCATTAACAACCATATGTGACTTAGAAAAGAATCTATGAATCAATACATGCAACTTTGAAGGTTAGATTTTTCGAAAGCATATTTTCCTCGTGGGCATTCAAGTGAAAACGTATACCTAACATGCGATTAGTCTATGGCATTTAGATCTAATTCTACATGCAAGATTCATTAAGTTCATGAAAATCTTTTATAACCATGCAATATCTTAGTTATGGCATTTAACCTAGATGTATTACAATCCTTAATCACAAGAAGCTAATCCCAATTTTTAGGTGGGCATTCCTATAAAATTGCATCAAATTACTTGTCTAAATATCCTAAGGGTGATCAAGCATTAAGACATAAAGATAGTTTTAAACAGTGATTAAAGATTCAAAGCATGCATATACGAAAACATAGGAAAAAGATAAATCACATAATCATGTTAAGGCTTAGGTCTAACCCTAGTGAGAAAATTAGCTACTCATGCTCATATTGAATAGAAACAATTTCATTAAAATTGAAGTTAAGAGAGCAAACAGTTTGTAGAACAAGGGTAGCCGAAATCCCAACTTTGCCGTGCTCTTAGATGGAGAATTGTAATCTGAAATCTAGTCTTCCTAAATCTAAGCCAAGTTTGGGTATTTATAAGGAAAGATTCCTAATCCTACTTTGAAAAGGAGTAAAATAAAAATAAGAAAATCTAATTCCTAGTTTGAACATAAATAGGAAAGCATATGCCTTCTCCTACTTGAATTGGGATTTCATTGATATACTTCCTTCTTTTGCTCCAAAAACTCCTTCTAGAATAAACCTGTCAATATAATAAATTCGAGTATCAATTCCTCCCAAAATAATAATAATAACTAATTAAATATATGGGAAATACAAGTATATTTTTGACTCATCAAATACCCCCAAACTTGAATTGTTACTTGTCCTCAAGTAAATAAAACAAAACTAAGAAAACATTGAGAAAAATAAAATGCCACTTTCGCAGGGAACTCGATAGTGCTGAGCAAACACTACACGCCTTTAAACCCCTAGGTGTCCCTAGTAGGAGGAGTTGTGTCTCCTGAGGGTTTACCAGTTACGATACCCACAAACGCTTTCAAAATTTGTTACCCTTAATTTAACCTTCCTTCCATTGAATATAAAGCAACACTCATAAAAGCAAAATCAAAATTCTCAAGTCATAAGCAAGTCTAAAAGAGAGAGCAAATCCACACTTTCAAAACAGAAGATTACCATATTCTGGTGAGCAATCCATAAACCATATTCGTGTAATGTGAATCTCAACAAAATTGTAAGTGTTAAACCAGTCCCTCACTTGCATTACATCTGTACCCACCAACTGTAAAATCACTTAACCTATCACCATCCAAAGCATTCTTGCCTGAAATTTTTTTTTTTTTTTTTATTTATTATTATTATTTTTTTTATATAACAAATGATGGAATTTTATTTAACATTAAGCAAGCTTTCTATCCAACCCATGTAACGAGCTTTAGATCGATGACTCCCAAATCAGATGACTTTAGGGCACCAGACAACAAATCTCCCAAAGGATTGATTTACTCCCAAATCAAAATTCTCAAGTCATAAGCAAGTCTAAAAGAGAGAGCAAATCCACACTTTCAAAACAGAAGATTACCATATTCTGGTGAGCAATCCATAAACCATATTCGTGTAATGTGAATCTCAACAAAATTGTAAGTGTTAAACCAATCCCTCACTTGCATTACATCTGTACCCACCAACTGTAAAATCACTTAACTTATCACCATCCAAAGCATTCTTGCCTGAAATTTTTTTTTTTTTTTTGTTATTTATTATTATTATTTTTTTTATATAACAAATGATGGAATTTTATTTAACATTAAGCTAGCTTTCTATCCAACCCATGTAACGAGCTTTAGATCGATGACTCCCAAATCAGATGACTTTAGGGCACCAGACAACAAATGTCCCAAAGGATTTATTTACTCGAATTGGAAAGGCTAGCATGTAATTGATGGGTAAATGCACACCCTTATTTTAGGGCTCGGACTCACCTCCGATTTATTTATGGCTTTCACTTTTTCAAACCTTGGACAGTAACAAATTAAATAACCCACAATCTTAGGGTAAGAAAAATTAGCATGCTTGAAACAAATTTAATTTCCACAAATAAGTTGATGTGCATGTGCGAAATTGAATATGGTACGAATTGTGTGCAAAAATCGACTATATGTTCTTGGTGGTCATGCTCTAATATTTAATCTCACTTATGAAGTTTCAAATTTCGATCATAGCAAATAGAGTGCATTAAAAATAATTTAGGAAGGAAAAATCAAATTAAATCTAAACAAAAATCTTTGTTATTTTATTTTTATTTTTGTATTTTTACTAAATTTTTTTTATAAAACAGACAAACAAAATGATAGTTTCCTACCCCCAAACTTATCATGCAACATGTCCCCAGGGTGCAAAAGAAGAAAAGACAAAGAAAGATGAAAGAAAAGAAGAAAGAAAAACAAAACAAAATAAAGAAGTAACACAAAAATAAAAGGAAAATAAAATAGAAAGAAAGAATAGCACCTGGGATCGAAATAGAGACCTGAGCTGTGCTCCCTTCTCTTAAAATGACAGGAAGTATAAGCAGCCAAGAAACGGCGTCGTGCAAATTTGTGGACAAAAACGGCGTCGTCGCATTTATGGTGGTCCGAGTGAACAAAACGCCACCGTGGATATGGAGGCCGGTTGCTATCTAGTGTTGTCATTACGTCAACAATATCGTCCTCAGTTTGGCTAAGGATGGAGTCATTGAGGGCTGCCTCTATAGGGTCGTCGTAGAGCAATTGTCTTTGTTCCATACAGTTCACATCCTCCAATACTTCAATTCGTGAGCATTCTGAAATTTCAGTAGGTCTTTTGGCCATGTCAAACAGGTTTAAGACCACAGTTTGGTCTTGAACATGGAATGTGAGAGTTCCCGCTTCGACATCAATGAGTGTACGGGCTGTGGCCATGAAGGGTCGGCCAAGGATTAGTGGTGTCTCTTTGTCCTCCACCATGTCGAGTACCACAAAGTCAATAGGTAGATATAATTTATCTACCTTGATGATGAGATCTTCAATGATGCCCTTGGGATATGTGAGGGATCGGTCAGCCAACTGGAGCACCATTGGTGTAGGCCTGAGCTTTCCTGCGCCTAACTTCTGAAATATTGAGTAGGGCATAAGGTTGATACTTGACCCTAGATCGATTAAAGAATGCTGAAATTCGGAATTCCCAATAGTGCAGGAAATAGTAAAGCTTCCAGGGTCTTTCTTCTTTGGTGGCAGTTTGTGTAGGAAGGTTGCACTACATTGTTCTGTCAAAACCACTTTTTCCAGGTCTGAAATTTTCTTCTTATTGGCGCAGATTTCCTTTAAAAATTTTGCATAGGAAGGGATGCGCTTTATAGCATCCAATAGAGGTAGGTTGATATGGACCCTGGCTAATGTCTGCATGAAGTCAATGGTTTGCTGGTCTTTGTTTGAGCGGCGCTGCTGCCTTTGTGGGAATGGCAGTGGCGGTATGTAGGCAGGGGCGTTGGATGGAGCAAACTTAATTTGTGGGGTAAATAATTCAACCTGAGGTTCAGGTTCAATATTTGACTCGGTAGTATTAGTTTCTGAATGGGTTGACTTTGCTGCCTCCCTATTGTCATAACCTTTTCCCCCTCGTAAAGTCCTTACCATCTTGCAGTGCTCGGCTCCTCTTGGGTTTGGTATAAGTTTACTAGGAAAAACCCCTTTATCCCTTTCAGAAATTACTTGGGCCAGTTGGCTAACTTGCTGCTCCAAGTTTTTAATTGATGCTTGGGTGTTTTGTTGATTATGGGTAGAGATCTCAATAAACCTGGTAAGCTGCTCTTCTACACTCAATTGGCGTGGTGCGGCCGGTTGGGTCTGATTGTTGAGTGGCTGTTGATAATTCTGCTGATAATTGGGCCGGACCTGGTGTTGTCCATTCCACCCAAAATTTGTATTATTTTTCCATCCAGAATTATACGTATTGGGGTAGGCATCATTACGGGGTCTTGGGAAGGAGTTCATGCCATTTACTTGTTCTTGGACAAGGTCGGGATACCCATCCTTCTGAGGACATTGGAGTACATTATGTGTAGGGTCCTCACATATGGCGCAAACCTGTGTTGTCTTTGGGGCAGCAGTGGTGAGCATCAAACTGTTGATCTTCTTTTCCAATTGGGTGATTTGTGATGCAATATTAGGGGTACCATGTCCTTGCGCTACATCATAGACGTGTCCCCTCGTATGAGAGCCATCATCCGTCCATTGTTGAGATTCGTTAGCCATTATCTCAAATATTTCAAATGCTTCACAGGCTGTTTTGGATATGAGAGAACCACCTGCGGATGCGTTGACGTAACTTTTGGTGATGTGGTTGAGTCCATCATAAAAGATGTTCATCTGCATGTCTGAATCCAATCCATGGTGGGGGCAACGCATATACAGGTCATTGTACCGCTCCCAAGTATCATGAAACGACTCGTTAGATTTCTGGGCAAAGGCCAGTATTTCTTTCTTCAAAACAAGAGTCTTGGATGATGGGTAAAATTTGTTTAGAAACCTTGTCTGTAAGTGTCCCCACGTTGTTATGCTCCCTGGAGGTAATGAATGTAGCCAAGCCCGAGCTTTATCCTTCAAGGTGTAAGAGAAAAGCCTTAACTTAATTGCCTCATTTGAAATTCCTCGAACAATGATGTTGTCACATCCTGACAAGAATTCAGATATGTGCATGTTTGGATCACTGTTTGGGAGTCCATGAAAAATGGGTAGAAGCTCAAGCATGTGATGCCTGATTTCAAAAGTGACTCTGTCCTGTACCTCGGGGTACACGATGCATTGTGGGGTTCCATTCCCACGTGCTGCAAGGCTTTTGCTAAGCGGTGCGCCGACTGCAGGTATTGTTAATGCCATTGGTGCTGGCACTGTGTTGTCTATCCCGGTGAACAAATCTGCAAGGAAAGTGCCTTGGAGTGTGAACTTTGCGTTAGTTGCTTGTAGTTGTCTTCTTCTTCTTGCTGTTCTTTCAGGTTCAGGATCGAATTGTGCTAGAATCGTGTTCGTAGATCGTGTAGCTATAACCATGCACAATTAGATATTCCTGCAAGAGTACAGACCTGTGCTTAAATGTTGAATTGGAGAAGTAGAGAGAAAATTTGAAAACAAATAATTAACTAAAAGTAAATTAAAATAAGAATTATCGGCACAGTCCCCGGCAACGGCGCCAATTTCTTGATAGGATTTTTCCCACCTGTAAAACAAGGGTTAAAATCACACAAATAATACCTGCAAGAGTACAGGGCTGTTGTAGTATAGCACTGAAAGCAGGGTCGATTTCCTCAGGGACTAATATGGATAATTCTTATTTTTAGAATTCACTCTTAATTAATAATAAAATAATTGCAATAAATTTGGTGACTGAATAAAAATTAAGTAAACAATTTAAACAAGTACTAGGGTTCAACCTTCACCATTAACAATCATATGTGACTTAGAAAAGAATCTATGAATCAATACATGCAACTTTGAATGTTAGATTTTTCGAAAGTATATTTTCCTCGTGGGCATTCAAGTGAAAACGTATACCTAACATGCGATTAGTCTATGGCATTTAGATCTAATTCTACATGCAAGATTCATTAAGTTCATGAAAATCTTTTATAACCATGCAATATCTTAGTTATGGCATTTAACCTAGATGTATTACAATCCTTAATCACAATAAGCTAATCCCAATTTTTAGGTGGGCATTCCTATAAAATTGCATCAAATTACTTGTCTAAATATCCTAAGGGTGATCAAGCATTAAGACATAAAGATAGTTTTAAACAGTGATTAAAGATTCAAAGCATGCATATACGAAAACATAGGAAAAAGATAAATCACATAATCATGTTAAGGCTTAGGTCTAACCCTAGTGAGAAAATTAGCTACTCATGCTCATATTGAATAGAAACAATTTCATTAAAATTGAAGTTAAGAGAGCAAACAGTTTGTAGAACAAGGGTAGCCGAAATCCCAGCTTTGTCGTGCTCTTAGATGGAGAATTGTAATCTGAAATCTAGTCTTCCTAAATCTAAGCCAAGCTTGGGTATTTATAAGGAATGATTCCTAATCCTACTTTGAAAAGGAGTAAAATAAAAATAAGAAAATCTAATTCCTAGTTTGAACATAAATAGGAAAGCATATGCCTTCTCCTACTTGAATTGGGATTTCATTGATATACTTCCTTCTTTTGCTCCAAAAACTCCTTCTAGAATAAACCTATCAATATAATAAATTCGAGTATCAATTCCTCCCAAAATAATAATAATAACTAATTAAATATATGGGAAATACAAGTATATTTTTGACTCATCACCCAGCATCAATCTAACAATTTCTTTTCTGCATTTGAAGTCACATTGCTGCAGGTTACCTTAAAGATATGATATTGGGTGTTACCTGAGTTGCATATGAGGAGCTATTAGCCAGGAACTTGAGAAAATCTTGCTTCTTTCTGTCAAAATTGAACTTTGCGTTGTTCAACATTGCTTCTTACCTCTTCTTATCTTCCTGCAATTTTTCTTTCTTCCACTTGAACTCATTGATTTGTCTTTCAAACTCGCGATAGCTTTCGGGTAGGCTTGATTCCACTGACAATTTAGGGAATCTCACATCTACATCTTCCCTAACATCAGATAGGTTTAAAAACTAAGATGTAGAGTGGCAAAGAAATTCCTTGTTACTAAAGAAAATGAAAGCAATATCTAGACAGTTCAAACGTTACACCAGTATTAATGCTATTTAAAGGATCTTTTGAATAAGTTCTTGTACAACCTTAGTGTAGTAGATGATAGATTCTGCTTGCGCAAATCCTCCATTTTGCGTTTCATCCTTCGTAGCTACACCAATATCTCTTTTATCTACTTGTACCAGTGTTGCTGAGTCTTGAACAGATATTGGCTTAGTCTGAACTGGAAACTGGAAAAGGATAATTAAATAGCATTAATACTAGTGGCAGAAACCAGGAATAATGTACACCGGTTATACAATTTCTTAATATCTATACACTAAATTTGTTGTTTAGGCAAAAAATAAACACAACTAAGAAGTGATCTCCACTCACAAATTCATGGATGTACAAATAAGTTTCCAAAAGAGAAAAACCATTTCTAATGCTAAATATCCCGCAAAAATACTTGCACTCCTACAGCAAGTGATTTCGAGCCAACAAGAAAAGCCTGCAAAGAATCTCCACTCACCATGACACCAATTAATCAACCGGCAAATGTTTTAGGACTCCAATGCCAACACGGCCCAAAGAATTACAAAATGCAATTGCCTCTAAAGGTCAATTCAAGAACTTAATTCAAGCAATTACAAGAGCTTCAACATAAAATTCTCTGGTCCAATTAATCATTAATATCTAGATAATCGCTTATGAGATCTATACATATATCAGTCTTCACTTATTCTATCCATAATTCCTCCCATAAATTCATCAATTCTCCTATAAATTCATCCTTCTCATATCTTACTTCTGTAATCAATACACAAAGACTAATGCTTTTCTCAATGTAAAAGTCATAATCAAGGACATGCACCCAACAATCATAATCAAGTACATGTAAAACCCAATAACATCTAGCAAATTAAATTATTATCTATGAAATAAAATCTAATTTTACTCGAAACCCAGACACAGACAGCTTAAGAAAAAGCTATACTATAAATTACCTTCAAGCTAAGCATCTAATTCTTGGAATAATTCACGAGTTTCACCAATTCCTTCCTAACATCAAGCTTCTTCACACCAAACTTCATCTCCATGAGTTGCACCTCATTGTATATCTCCTCCAACTCATCCAGCTTTTTAGAAATAGTTTGCATACATCAAGCTCCCATAACAGATTTTACATACATCAATGGCTCAATTAGCAGCACTAGAAGTACTATAATATAACAGAGTGATAATATAACATACGCTATAATAACTAAACATGCCATCTTTTATGTGTCTTCAATTATTAAAAAAAAAACAACTCTATCAGATGCAATAATCAGCATTTACTAGTACACTCGAAACTCGAAAGGAGTAACAAATTGACAATGAGTAACCTTATTCAAATCCTGCAAAAATTAATTAATAGAAGTTATAACAAAATCAATTGAATCAAGCCACTAATTTCCAATCAACATATAGAAGTTAGAGCACAGAATGAATAAAGAATACTAGTTTCTACTAATTGAATCAAGCCACTAATCTTCCACAATCAGTTCATATATATATTATATAAAAAAAAATTCAAATTTGGAGATTGAAAATAGCATAATTGTTGAACTAGTTGATGGTAATAACCTAAAAACTAATGAATTAGAGGAAAACACTCACATCTTATCATTCCTCAGCTGTGGGCAAGCAATCTCCAAAATGCATGAGGATGGAAGAGGTTGCCTGGAGATTTAATAATTTTGATGCCAGAATAGATAAAGGCGAGGAGGAAAAAAAAATTAACCAAATTGAGATGATATTGGGTTTGGCTGAAATTTGATCAAACAAGCTGGGGCATCACCTTTCAAGTAGAGTACAGATGTTCAAGGATGAGAAGACCTGCTAAAAATGAGAAGACCTGCTACACATATTCACATCTCTCCACATCTCTACAAGGACATTCAAGGATTCAAACCACAATGACATAAGCCCAAAACATTAAATTTTGAATATGACATTCAAAAATTTCAATTTCCTAAATCAATTTCGGTAGTAGACTCAGTAAATCCATGCCCACCCCAACCCTAGTTCATGCGTTTCCGAATTACAACCAAATTTGCACAAGGACATTAAATGATTCAAAGCACAGTAATATAAGGCCCAACAGATTAAATTTGAATATGGCATTCAAAAATTTCTATTTCTATTTGGTCGTAGACTCAGTAAATTGATGCCCAGCCTAATCCTAGTTCATGCGTTTGATGACCCATCGTACACAGATACTTAATTTTCGATTTGGATTCGTAACAATTTTAGTGATTTACATACCTTTCATTATGACCTCGTCGCCTTTCTTCGTTTTTCGCTTTCAATAACTCCTTCTCTCTTGGTTTACAGACAGTCGGAAATTACTTCAACAAGCTGCATAGGCTCCGACCTCATCAGATCCATCGGAGGACAGCAATCTCCCATTCTCGCTCAATCTCTGTGAGTCTCTTTCTCAGACTCTCTGGTTTTTTGTGAAATTGTGCGGAAAGACAGTAAAAAAGACACAGAGAGATGAGAAGAGAGATAGAAATAATGAACGAATGAAATCAATGAATCAGTGATTTCTTCTGGGAAGGGTGGGTAATCAAATGGAGATGGAGATGGAGTCAATTTCATGGAGATGGATTAAATGGGTTTTCTGGGAAGGGTGGGTTTGAGAGAGATGACAGTTCGCCGCCTCCCTCTCTCCTCTTCTCTGCTCTTCGACTATGTTATGTTGCCAGATATCTTGAAGAACGGTTGTATTTTACCCATCTAGCTTAACTAAGTTCAAACACCAACCGGCAGCAGCATTTACCATGTTCTCAGTGTATGTAGTGCATGATAACAAGTTGCTTTTGAAGGTAATAATATACACAACACATTTATCAATTATAATTAACCTCTGTTTTGGCTTTAATTTTTTTTTTCCTGTTTCTAATTTTTTGATTAATGATGACTCATGGTAAGTGATCAATGGATACCTTAGAGATTGGAATGATTGTATTAGGTTTATCTAATTCGTGAGCTCATTTTTAAGTCAACTTATTTAGAAAAATTGGAGCAATAGTTCCTAAATTTTATCATAATGTTAGAAATTGTCCATAAACTTCAATATTAGTTTTTTCCATCTCTAAAATTTACCATAATAGTTGATTTAGTCCCTCCGTAAAAAAATTGAACGGAATCCGTTAAAAATTAAGGGCAAAATCGTCCATTCATGTTAAATGCTTTTTTTAAGTTTAAATAAAATGGAAAATTGGAGCAATAGTCCCTTAATTTTACCATAATGTTATAAATCGTCCCTAAATTTTAATATTAGTTTTTGTAAGGTCTATGAGAAACTTTTGGGAATTTTTATAAAATTCTATTTAAAGACATTTAAGAATTTATATACGTTTCTATTACATGCTTAAGTGCATTATATGGTTTTTGCTGGGATTCATCGACCAGACTATTATACAAAAAACTTTTTTATGTATCAAGAAAATATGAAGGCTCGGTGATCCTTCTTCGTTTTACTGCTTGCTTCTTCTAACGAATTTCACACACAAGTGAACCAACCTCTCTAAATCAATGGCGGCACCTTAGTCTCTCCGTCAAAAATTCGAACGGAATCCGTTAAAAATAAGAGCAAAATCATCCATTCATGTTACTTCTCACGTGGACTTTCCTCTCTGTCATCTACCTAACGCGAGCAATCTCCCAAGAACAAAGCCACAAGCTAAGACACACCAACGCCATCTTCTCGAAGCCAACAAGCCACCAACACTAGTAGACTCTCTCAATTACCCTCACACTCTCTTTGCCTTCCTCGATTACTTCTCTCTCTTTCTCTCACTCGAGCACGATCGAAGACCAAAAGCAGAATCGATTGATCACTTCCAGAGGCATTGACTCCTGCCATCTCAGGCACTTAAACCACGACCAATATTTCCCCCTCGACGAGACAAAGCCAAACATGTAAACCATTACCGTCGAGGACCTTCAAGGCGTGAGAATCGAGGAGATGAATCTCGACAGAGTCGAAGCTTCCCGGTTGATTTCCGACCACCGTAGGTAATCGTTGGATTGGTTTTCAATATCGTTAGAATTGCCTTGTTGAGAGCTTGATGTTAGGCTAATTGCATGTTGTTTTCGATTTAGGGATGACGACAATCGAGGTTTGCTGCGGCGGTGGAGCATCAGAGATTTGCTGCGCCAGTAGCAAAAACTCATTTATCATGTTCTTGACTTTTTTATTGATTTTGCCCTTAATTTTTAATGAATTCCGATTGAATTTTTGACGAATGGACTAAATCAACTATTATGGTAAAGTTCATGGACGAAAAATACTAATATTGAAGTTTATGGACGATTTCTAACATTATGGTAAAGTTCAGGGACTATTGTTCCAATTTTTCCTTTTTATTAAACTTAAAAAAAGCATTTAACATGAATGGACGATTTTGCCCTTAATTTTTAACGGATTTCGTTCAAATTTTTTATGGAGGGACTAAATCAACTATTATGATAAATTTCAGGAACGAAAAAAACTAATATTGAAGTTTAGGGATGATTTCTAACATTATGGTAAAGTTTAGGGACTATTACTCCAAATTTTCCTAACTTATTTTTATAGGTAATTACTACACTTATAGGTAAAGTTTGGTCATTAGATTTATCTAATTTGATTTGGTCTGCTACATAATCTAAATTAAATTGAACAAAATTATTAATAATTGAGATAGGATTTGCGATGAGTCAAGATTTTTCAATTGGTATGTACCATGTATTAGAACTTGTCATGTCAAGATTAACTGACTATGATCTTCAGTGAAATTATTATTTTCAATTGAAGTTTCTATCAGTTTTTTGTTTTGGTTGAAGTTTTAAAGAAAGCATCTTTGAGCAAAGTGTGATATTGTGTCAAGGAGTATTACTATCTTTTCTTTTTCTGTTTAAGTTTTTTCAACCTTCAGAAAAACAAAACAAAACTGTCTATAAAGTCTGATAAAGTCTCTGTTGTGATAATCTCTCTATAATAGTAAGTCTTACTATTTTTTCTTTAAATCTTTATTTTATCTTTTTATAAAACTGAAAGTACGTCTTACTACCATCTGACTTGAAAGAGAAAAGTCTTTTGATGGGCTTGCTATGTGGAAGTTGTTGCAATTGTTCATTATTAAGTTCCATTGGTGAATGATAAATGCTCTCCTCTCCCTTCCTGGCTCCCTGTGTCTATTTTTCATTACTTATTGTAGTGAAGGCAAGGAGAGAGTGAAGGAAATTATGCATATTTGTTTAAAGAATGTTATTATTATTATAAATATATTAAATTATGCATATTTGTTTAAAGAATTTTATTATTATTATTATTATAAATATTATAACTATACTAAAAGAAGCTTAGAAAATCACTGTTTATAAATAGTGATTTGGCGATTTTATCCAAAACATTTTTCTTTTTCTTTGTTCTGAACAATTGAATTACGGTTTTACCCTTGCTGGACACATGTTGCTTCAGTGTGTCGACAGCTTGCTTCTTCTTTCAGTTGTATTTGGACGCGTCTGCTTTTTGTTCAGACAACTCTCTACACTACCACGACCATCAGCCAAAAAACTGTTTGAACTCATCGTTTTCGTTCAATCTTCGTTTTCGTTCGTTCTCATCGAACTCATCGTCTTCGCTGACCATCTCGTGAAATCTTCAGCATTGTTCTCTCAACAATTTTAATTTTAGTAATTTGCAATACAATCTTGAGCTTGAGCTTTGTTGTCTTCGACTAAGCTCTCTGTTCTTTTTTGGTTTTTGTTACTAGAGATTATTGTGAGAAGTTCATCGGAAATTCTTGGGTGAGTGTTCAGAAGCTTTCGCTACTCGATCTCTGTTTTAATTTATTTTAATTTCTGATTTTATTTTGTTATTTAGATGGATTTTGTGAGGTGTTTGTAATGTCTTTCATGTTCTTTTTTTTTTTTTAAGGATTGGACAAGATTGTGCTGGGTTTTGGACGAATTCTGAGGTAAAATGTTTTATTTTTAATTCTGATTTTATGTACTTATTTGCAATTGTTGACGGATGCAGATGGGTTTTCAGGAATCGTGGGTCTCTCTCATATATAATTCTTTGTTTCTTAGTTGTTGGGTCTCGATGTGACGATCATCATGTACAATTTACAAACTTTGTGAAGCATGTGATTGTGTCATGTTTTGGGTGGATTCTTCATCTCTCTCTTTGCTTTTGCTTATTTTGGTGGTTGATCAACTGTTCTAAACCATTTTGGAATTTTTCTGATGATTTTGTGATCTAGGTGTGCCAAAGTTTTGATCTTTATGGCTGATTCTCTGCCAAAAAAAAGTTTGCTTTAACTGCCATCCCGGCCCGTTATTGGTATCAAAATGATGGAACTGATTTTTCTTGCTTGGTTCATTTTGGTAGAAACTTTTAATAATGGGAGCAGAGGTTCAACTGTCCTAGATAACTTTAATGAGATGTAGACAAATCAGTACTATAATGGCATTTCCCCAAAGTGAATTAGGCATGTGAAAGTTTGAGTGGACTTAGAATAATTTTATTTTAATCTTATGCTTTTATACGAAGAGTGCAAGAAACAACAGCTTTATTATTTCCTTTTTGCTTGGAAAGGCTACAAAATTATTTTCTTATGAAAGTCTGACGTTATGTATGTTGGTATTTGCAGAGCAGGCCCAGAGGAAGACGAGCACAGCTTCAGTTAATCTTCTAATCGTTTTCTGTAGCTGAAAATGGATGATCTAGGTTCTTCCTCTCTACCAATTCCGTTTGTTTGATGATATGGATGATGATTGATTTATGATTCTTAGTGATTATTCACTATGATGAGCAATGCACACAAGGTGTTTGATAAAGTTACTCTATGAGTTTCTAGAGAGAATTTTCTGATATATTTGATTGAATTCAATTGCATTAGTTAGATCATTCACACATATATTTTCCTCTTCATCATCTCTTCGTTTTTTTCTCTATTGCTCTGTGGTTTCCTATTAGCTCTGCTTTCTTCCCCTCTTTGTTTTCTGTTACATTTTTGTCTTTCCTTTACTTTTATCGCCCAAGCATCAAGCTTCGTTTTAGTCTTATGTCATTGTTGGTGGAAGACAAAAACGAAAGTTGGAAAGATTTGCAGGGTAAGGGTTAGTGTCTTTGTTAAATTATGTTTTAATTAGGCTATTGTTATCAATTTTGTTTTGTTCCTTTTCTGGGTTGTGTGGCTGTGTCAAAGCAGTAGTGTACATGTTGTGCCTATTTCTAAATGAAAGTTATGTTTCTTTGATCAATTAAATTTTTAATTATAATCTTACAGCTAACAGAAATGAAATAAAGAATGTCACATCAAAAGAAGAAGATTAAAAATTGAAATAAATAATTATGCAAAATTTTGATATTCATTTTTTGGTAGGTTCAGATTTTCTCTGTTTTGGTGCATTGTTGGCTTCGCTTTTGCTTCCTTTCCTTAGCAGTTGAAGAATAACGCTGTTTTGCCTCAAGGTCAGTGTTTTGCTTGCTTTTTTTAATAGTTATTTAGATTTGAAATTAGAAATACTAGCATAGTTTGAATACTGTACTTAAAGTTTGTAGTAGTTTCCTTTGAATGGATTGATAGTAGTTATGATTATGTAACCTTTTTTTTTTTTTAAGGGTTTTGGGTTGCTGCTTGAGAAGCTTTGAAAATTTTGGTTCTTGAGAGGATTGTGCAATTTTGAGCTGTAGGTGAAAGTCATGGAGTTAATGCGTTTGATGATATTGGCAAAGTGCAAAACTGCTATTAAAACCTTGGAATTCCTCATCACCTTTAGTCAAACCGATTGGTCATTCTCACACTGATAAATTGGTTAACTTGATTCATTACTTACGTACCTAGATTACTTACAGGATTTGTTTCTAATGTTTAAATAATAGAAGATACCACGTATGGTGCAATATTATATTAATAGAACCAATTCCTTTTTCATGTTGCTGCTACAAATATTGCATTATTTGAAATTAATTCCATCACCATGCAATAAGCCCTTTTTATTATTACAGTTAAAAGCAATTTATTGATATCCTTGCTTCGTAAAAATGTCTACCACATTCAATATCAAAAATAATCTAACCCTATTTATTTATTTCATTATAGCAAGACAGTTTGACGCTGCTGCTCTTCAGGGACTTATACCCCCTATTACTGCTGTTTTCACAAGCTTATAGCTTAAAAGTAGAGGAATTTCAAGGTAAACAATAATCCCTTCAATCAAGTCTTTCACTATAAACAATTGAAAAACTAAATGGATGCAGATCTGGTGCTTCTGCACAACCAACGAAAATAACTGCTGCTTCATCAAAGGTGATTACAATACCTGAACGCGCATATACAAGCTGTGAAAATGTTCACTCTACATGAGGTACGCTTCCTTAATCCAGATAAGCAAAAGGTGACAGAACACTTTATACCCATAATTTCTGTTATAATTGTAATTGAAAATGATTTTTTTCAATAAAAATAATGTTGATTAGTTATATATTCATCGTTATTCTCTTATATCATTAAGAAAACGCAGTTTTATGTTCAAGAATCATTTATGAATTAATAGTTAACGGTTGCAGTTTGTTCTCTAAACTTTTTCTTTTGCAACTAAAATATTCAAATTTTGTTTTTCAGTAGATCATATTATTACATGTGATATGGTATTGATTGAATTTTCACTAAAATAGGAATTTGAATTTGGCGACTATGCAGATCCCTTAGCCAAGCGGGTCGGCTGTCCGGGTAGCCAAGTAAGTACTGCTCTGTTGCTTGGGCCTAGCGCAGGTCTTAGTGGGCTGACAGTGGGTCCACGTGGTGAGCCCCTAGGGTTCAGCTTTTGAGGGTCCCAAAGCAGATCTTGTCAGCTACCGTTTAGTAGATTCGACTCGGCATATTATGACCATCAACAATCTAGATTCTAGAATTAACTGATTAAAGAAATTGAAATCAGCACCATAGGCAAAATGGTAATATTTTAGCTTCCCACTAGTTTAATTAGAAGCCATCATTTTTGCTACCACTTACATCAGTTAAGCACATTGATGATGTGGTTTTATGTCAACGCAATGTTCATATTCATAATGGCCTCCTCTATAGAACAGCGAAGTTACTCTTGTTAATTCAGTGCATTCTCATTTGATAGCTACACAGCTCTCACTCAACAAAAACTCTCTTTTTTGGTGAAAAAACATATGAGCATCTGTCATCAGTAGTCGTTTAACCGTAGATGCCAAGGTCCAAATGGTCGGATTTGGGGTGTAGTAAATAAATAGTATGTGGATATTCATGTTAACTATAATATTTTGTGTTCACTCGTGCCAATTATCTAATTTATTATTCTTATTGCTACCATGGTTTTCGCGATTTCTGAACCTTCAACCACAATGTTTATTTCTGAGTAACCAATGTTGCTTTGCTTCTTGGACATGTAAAATTATGTAAATCAATAAAGGATGATGTATGTAAATAGTTAATCGCTTTTTAAATACCTTTTTATATCCTAGATATGTTTATATATATCATTTTGCATAGAATTCATATTCATAATCAATTGAACAGTCATACGGCAACGCGCGGGGGCACCCTTTGCTAGTATATCTCTATTATTATAAAACCAAGAGATTAAGTAGGTTTCATCAAAAATTTCAAATGAAACTACACTGAGTAATAAATTTAAAAAAATATAAATCATTTAACAAATAATGATACAATAGTAAAATCAAATATTAAATTTAAAAATTAAAAAAAGTAAAGGTAAATGGAAGAAGTGGGGGAGTAAAGAAATGAGTAGTGGACTTAGGTAGTTAATCCTCCCCTTTTTGTTTTATAAAAATATTTAAAGTTATTTTTTTATTATAAAATATTTAACAAAGATAAAAAAGTAAATTGACACTCATAGCACTTTATTGGTACCAATAGGTTAGTAATGGTTAATGAGAGAAGTGAGTAATGGTTAATAGGAGAAATAAGGTGTAAAAACAAAATGAATAGTTACTATTCTCAATTTCGTTTTAAAACAAAAATTAAAAATTAATTTTAATTTTTTTCTGATAAAATAGTAATTAAATTGGCACCCGCTATATAAGACTAGCCGACTAGATGTTGGCATTTTCTTCACACTTGCTGATTTACATCGACGAAAGTTTTGAGTTACACTCTGTATCCGACTTTTTATAAAATGAAATTTTATTATATGTCAATAAATAATATAGCACTGAATGCAGGGTCGATTTTCTCAGGGACTGATATGGATAATTCTTATTTTTAGAATTCACTTTTAATTAATAATAAAATAATCGCAATAATTTTGGTGACTGAATAAAAATTAAGTAAACAATGTAAACAAATACTAGGGCTCAACCTTCACCATTAACAATCATATGTGACTTAGAAAAGAATCTATGAATTAATACATGCAACTTTGAAGGTTAGATTTTTCGAAAGCATATTTTCCTCGTGGACATTCAAGTGAAAACGTATACCTAACATGCGATTAGTCTATGGCATTTAGATCTAATTCTACATGCAAGATTCATTAAGTTCATGAAAATCTTTTATAACCATGCAATCTCTTAGTTATGGTATTTAACCTAGATGTATTACAATCCTTAATCACAAGAAGCTAATCCCAATTTTTAGGTGGGCATTCCTATAAAATTGCATCAAATTACTTGTCTAAATATCCTAAGGGTGATCAAGCATTAAGACATAAAGATAGTTTTAAACAGTGATTAAAGATTCAAAGCATGCATATACGACAACATAGGAAAATGATAAATCACATAATCATGTTAAGGCTTAGGTCTAACCCTAGTGAGAAAATTAGCTACTCATGCTCATAATGAATAGAAATAATTTCATTAAAATTGAAGTTAAGAGAACAAACAGTTTGTAGAACAAACAGTTTGTAGAACAAAGGTAGCCGAAAATCCCAACTTGCCGTGCTCTTAGATGAAGAATTGTATTCTGAATTCTGGTGTATTTAAATCTAAGCCAAGCTTGGGTATTTATAAGGAAATATTCCTAATCCTATTCTGGAAAGGAGTAAAATAAAAATAATCAAATCTAATTCCTAGTTTGAACATAAATAGGAGAGCATATGCCTTCTCCTTCTTGAATTGGGATTTTATTGATATACTTCCTTCTTTTGCTCCAAACACTCCTTCTAGAATAAACCTGTCAATATAATCAATTCAAGTATCAATTCTTCCCAAAATAATAATACTAACTAATTAAATATATGGGAAAATACAAGTATATAATTGACTCATCAAATACCCCCAAACTTGAATTGTTACTTGTCCTCAAGTAAATAAAACAAAACTAAGAAAACATTGAGAAAAATAAAATGCCACTTTCGCAGGGAACTCGATAGTGCTGAGCAAACACTACACGCCTTTAAACCCCTAGGTGTCCCTAGTAGGAGGAGTTGTGTCTCCTGAGGGTTTACCAGTTATGATACCCACAAACACTTTCAAAATTTGTTAAACTTAATTTAACCTTCCTTCCATTGAATATAAAGCAACACTCATAAAAGCAAAATCAAAATTCTCAAGTCATAAACAAGTTTAAAAGAGAGAGCAAATCCACAATTTCAAAACAGAAGATTACCAGATTCTGGTGAGCAATCCATAAACCATATTCGTGTAATGTGAATCTCAACAAAATTGTAAGAGTTAAACCAGTCCCTCACTTGCATTACATCTGTACCCACCAACTGTAAAATCACTTAACCTATCACCATCCAAAGCATTCTTGCCTGAAATTTTTATTTCTATTTTTATTTATTTATTTATTTATTATTATAATTTTTTTTTTTTTTTTTTTTTTTTTTATAACGAAGGATGGAATTTTTTTTTAACATTAAGCAAGCTTTCTGTCCAACCCATGTAACGAGCTTTAGATCGATGACTCCCAAATCAGATGACTTTAGGGCACCAGACAACAAATGTCCCAAAGGATTTATTTACTCGGATTGGAAAGGCTAGCATGTAATTGATGGGTAAACGCACACCCTTATTTTAGGGCTCGGACTCACCTCCGATTTATTTATGGCTTTCACTTTTTCGAACCTTGGACGGTAACAAATTAAATAACCCACAATCTTAGGGTAAGAAAAATTAGCATGCTTGAAACAAATTTAATTTCCACAACTAAGTTGATGTGCATGTGCGAAATTGAATATGCTAAGAATTGTGTGCAAAAATCAACTATATGTTCTTGGTGGTCATGCTCTAATATTTAATCTCACTTATGAATTTTCAAATTTCGATCATAGCAAATAGAGTGCATTAAAAATAATTTAGGAAGGAAAAATCAAATTAAATCTAAACAAAAATCTTTGTTATTATTATTGTTTATTTCTTTTTGTTTAAAATGTTTATTTTATATATATATATTTTTTTTTGTTGTTTAATTAATTGTTTTTTATTTTTTTGTAATAGACACAAACAAAATAATATTTTTCTACCCCCAAACTTATCATGCAACATGTCCCCATGGTGCAAAAGAGAAAAGAAGAAAGAAAATGAAAACAAAATAAAGAATTAAGCAGAAAATTAAAAAGGACAAGAAAAAAAATAAAAGGAAAGAAGAGCACCTGGGGTCGAACCCGAGACCTGAGCTGTGCTCCCAGCCAGTAAAACGGCGTCGTTGTGTGTGAGTTGAAGGTGGACCGAAAACGCCACCGTTTTGAGCAGATATAAAGCCCCCTTCTTCAGACTGAGGGCTTCATTTCTCACCCTAGCCGTCCAGAAGCAAGAGAGCAGAGAGTCTGAAATCAACAGCTCCGAAAATACCCACCACTCGGTCACGCCGTGATGCGTCCCCGATGACTGCCAGCGACGATCCACCACCGTTGTGCAAGCGAGAGACACCACGAACCTCCCCATCGCCGATACCCAACGAAGTCCGAGAGAAATGGGCTCCAAAAGCGTGGAAATCCAAGCACCCGTCGGAGCCCAGGACAGCGGAAAGGAGAAGGCTGGGACACTGTCCATCACCACACGGCTCCAGCGGCCGAGAGGGAACCAGCAGCAGCGACCGGTAGTGGGCACGAGGTAAGGATTCCGTGCTTGCTCCGATTTGGTGTCTATTTGTTTTTTTTTTTTTTTTGGTTTGTTTTTTTTTTTTTTTTTTTTTTTTTTAATATCGTTCGTGGCGTCTGATGTGGAATCTGGTACCGGTGGGTAGGTGGGAGAAATGGAGGTGGGATGGCAGAGAGAGACCTGGAGCGGGCAGGGGCAAGGGACGCGGACAGAAAACCCTTGAAAGGTAACAGACCCTCATTTCTGCAAATCTGGTATGCATATGTGTGCAGATGTGTTCATTTGAAATGGGTTGTTAATGTTCTTGATGCCTGTGATGTGTCTGTTGAGATGTGTTCATCTGAAATGTCTGTGTGGGCCATCACCGGCCGTCGGAGGCGATTTTGGTGATGGTGGGTGTGCAGGGACTGACCGGAGATCGGGGCTCCGTGTAACTGGGCCCGGATCGAGTGCGGTCGTGGGCTGGAGGCCGAAAGTGGGTCAACCGGTCGATCGTGAGCTCACTCCAATGGCGGGAACACTCGGGGCATACGGCTAGGGGTACCCGGCTCGGAAAGTGGGCCCGATGGGCTCATGAGTACGGGAAGGGAGGACCAGGTTGTAAGCATCGGGCTAGTACGGTCGATTGGCGTGGGCCCACGAGGAAACAGGCCATCGGAGGCGGAGGTGAAATGGGGTGGAGCCACCATAGGCCCGGTCCATTATCGGCTGAGGTCCCCGAAATTGGGCCTGATGTGATGGCAGGCCTAAGAGTAAGGCCCGAGTTTACCGCGGGTTGGGCCTCGGTCGTGGTTGGGCCGGTAGTCTGTGTGGGTCCAAGTCTAATCAGGCGGGGATGTATCGTGGGCGACCCGGCTAGTGCGGACCTGCCCGGAACCTGGGCCCAAGATGGGATTGGTCCTAGTAGTAAGGCGCAGGAGGGCCAGGTTGGGTACCCACGTGACCGTCGCTTGAGTGGGCTTGGACGGCTTCGGCTGCTTGACTCGAGCCTGGATGCAGCTCACGTGCTTGGGTGGGCCGGCAGGTAAACTCACTACGATTCTGTCCGTAGTTTTTTTTTTATTTTTTTTATTTTTTTTTATTTTTTTTTATTTTTTATTTATTATTATTTTTTTTTTGTTTATTAACAAATGATACTGACCCAGACTGGTGTGTGTGCAGGTATTACCCCCAAACTTAGAGTAGGGTGTAGATTCCTAGGTTATTCAATTCATTTGATGTAAAAGTGTTGTAATAATATACCTAGGATCACGATCATCATCAGCCCAGGTATGACTCCTCTATCCTTGGTATTTAGATTTTGAAGCATGTCTACATTTTGTTGTATGATTATACCCGACTGCTAGTGGATAGGGCGCACCAATCAACTCAACCATGTATGCCTGGATTCACACCCTTAGTGCTAGGTAACAACAGAAAACGGTCATTGCATGTTAGATAAGTAAAACAAAAACAAATACGCTATTGTAAAGGATATAGGTGGGTTGCCTCCCATTAAGCGCTTAAGTTAACGTCTAGAGCTCGACGTAGGGCTGGTAGGATCATGGAGTAGGCGGTTGTAGAGCCACGACATCCTTAGCTAGGTCGTAGGGTGACTCCAAATAAGGTTTCAGACGATGTCCATTAACTGTGAATTCCTTTCCGGTTTGGACGTTCTTTATTTGGACAACTTCAAACGGTCCATACCAGCGGGACTTAAGCTTTCCTGGAAAGAGTCTGAGTCTGGAGTTAAATAAGAGTACCTTTTGTCCGGGATGAAAGTCCTTTCTTAAAATCTGGCGATCATGAAAAAGCTTGGTCTTCTCTTTATAGATCCTTGCATTGTCGTAGGCATCATTCCGAATTTCTTCCAGCTCACTGAGCTCCAGTTTACGCTGCTCTCCTGCCTCATCATAGGCAAGATTGAGTTGCTTGACTGCCCAGAATGCCTTGTGTTCTAACTCCATTGGTAAATGACAAGCTTTGCCATAAACCAGCCGAAATGGGGACATTCCAATTGGGGTTTTATAAGCTGTTCGGTACGCCCATAGTGCATCGTTCAGCTTTGTACTCCAATCCTTCCTTGTAGAAGACACTGTTTTCTCTAGAATTCGCTTAAGCTCGCGATTAGAAACTTCAACTTGCCCAGATGTTTGGGGGTGGTATGGTGTTGCCACCCGATGAGTGATGCCATGCTTTGCAAGTAATGAGGCAAAAGGCTTATTCAAGAAGTGCTTGCCTCCGTCACTTATGATAGCTCTGGGGACTCCAAATCTAGGAAAAATTGTACCTTGTAGAAATTTGAGAACCACCGATCCTTGATTTGTTGGACTGGCGATGGCCTCCACCCATTTAGAGACGTAGTCCACAGCCACTAAGATGTAGAGATTGCCGTGAGATGAGGGAAACGGACCCATAAAGTCAATTCCCCAAACGTCAAAAATTTCAACAACCAAAATGCTCTGCTGGGGCATCTCATTGCGTTTGGACTGGTTTCCAACAAGCTGGCAGCGATCGCATGCTTTGCACCATGTGTAAGCATTTTTGAATAAAGTAGGCCAATAGAAACCGCTTTGTAAAATTTTGGTTGCGGTTCGTTTGGGACCAAAATGACCTCCACACGCAGATTGATGTGCAAATTGTAGGATACTTTCCTGCTCTTCACTTGGCACACACCGTCGAATAAGTTGGTCTGCACAGTGCTTGAATAGGTAGGGTTCATCCCAGAAATAATATTTGACAGTGGATAGGAACTTTTTCCGCTGTTGGGATGCAATATCGATTGGAAGTTTGCCACTAACCAGAAAATTCACAATATCTGCATACCAGGGTGTGTGCTGCATGAGGGCGAAGAGCTGCTCGTCAGGAAAAGTTTCTTGGAGTGGCAATGACTCAGACTCTGCTGTAGTGGTGTTCACCAGCCGAGATAAGTGGTCTGCCACTACATTCTCACTCCCCTTTTTGTCACGAATTTCGATGTCAAACTCTTGTAATAGGAGAATCCATCGTATGAGTCTAGGTTTTGAATCTTTCTTAGCAAAAAGGTATTTCAATGCTGCGTGGTCTGTGAAAATAATTACCTTAGCACCGATTAGATATGATCGGAACTTTTCCAATGCGAAAATCACTGCTAAGAGCTCCTTCTCTGTTGTTGAATAATTGAGTTGTGCATCGTTTAAAGTTCTGCTGGCGTAGTATATCACACTTGGTAGCTTGTCTTGTCGCTGTCCTAGAACAGCTCCAACCGCATAATCTGATGCATCGCACATGACTTCAAAAGGTAGGTTCCAATCTGGTGCGGTGATAATAGGGGCTGTGGTTAAAAGTGTCTTCAGGGTCGTGAATGATTGGAGGCACTTGTCATCGAATATGAAGTCTGAGTCCTTGGCCAATAAATTGCACAGTGGTCGACTAACCTTAGAAAAGTCTTTGATAAATCTTCTGTAGAACCCAGCATGGCCAAGAAAGGATCTGATATCCTTGACTGATGTGGGGTGTGGCAGGTTGCTGATGACGTCAATCTTGGCTTTGTCCACCTCGATTCCACGGTCTGAAATTAGGTGCCCTAACACGATTCCGTGCTTCACCATAAAGTGGCACTTTTCCCAGTTCAATACCAAATGTGTCTCTTTGCATCTTTCTAGAACAGTGGCCAAGTTGTCTAAACAGTTGTCAAATGAATCTCCATATACGGAGAAGTCATCCATAAACACTTCAATTATTCGTTCCACCATGTCTGAGAATATGCTCATCATGCATCGCTGAAATGTGGCAGGTGCATTACACAGTCCGAAAGGCATACGTCGGTAGGCAAAAGTGCCAAATGGGCACGTGAATGTAGTTTTGTCCTGATCCTCAGGTGCTATAGGAATCTGATTGTACCCTGAATAACCATCTAGAAAACAATAAAATGCCTTACCAGCTAATCGCTCCACCATCTGGTCGATGAATGGGAGTGGGAAGTGATCCTTTCGTGTGGCTGAATTCAGCTTGCGATAATCAATGCAAACCCTCCACCCCGTAGTTAACCTTGTAGGGACTTGCTCCCCTTTTTCGTTAGTACTAACCGTGATTCCTGATTTTTTAGGAACAACTTGTGTTGGGCTTATCCATGGGCTGTTTGAAATTGGGTAGATAATGCCTGCGTCTAGAAGTTTTAGGACCTCACTTCGAACAACGTCTTTCATGATTGGGTTCAATCGCCTTTGAGCATCAACAGTAGGCTTGCTGTCAGGACCCGTCCCGAATTTCCCCTCAAAATCCGGGAAGAACCCTGATCCCGTCTGACAACTTAAGAAAAGGTTCCCAAAATACCCTTCAATCCATACAATTTATAATAACAATGATAAATACTTCCTCTTGTCAGACAAGGGACTTAAGCACTCAATAATTCCCGTAATTTACGACCAAACAAATACAACATAATATCAGAGCGTCTAAGTAGGATTAAGAGTAAAATTTAGATATCCTACTTAAATATACAACACCGCACAGTCGAAATCCTAATGCCTCAGCCTCGAGATCAATGTTCGCGTCAACGCTACTCAACTGCCTGAAGGGGGATTTAAACACAAAAGTTGTGAGTGGACAAAAATAATCATTTATAAATTCCTTTTCGAAGAATTACCTTTCTTCCCCTCCATTTATAAAATCATGCATGCATAACATAAAACAATTTATCATATAAAAGCATCATATGTAAATCATCCAAAATTCACATTTATCTTTAAAACCATTTAATTGGACTCACATAAAATCTGTATAATGAAAATACCTCGTGATCCACAATTTGGTTTGAAAACTCTCTTCAAATGAGTTTAAAAATCATTTAATTCAATCTGGACACCAATTATCTCAAATTCAAATCATTTGGTTCAATCGGACACATAATATCTCAAAATCAAATCATTTGGTTCAATCGGCCACATAATATCTCAAATTCAAATCATTTGGTTCAAACTCACGAATATCTCAATTTCAAATCATTTGGTTCCATTTGGCAAATATCTCAAAATCAAGAATTCACTGTTCCCGACATATTCATAACACATCAGGGTATCCCTTGAGATGTGTTCAAATCTGTACAACTCTGTGTACCATATGTACTGTCTGTAATATCTGTACTATGCATAGACAGTTTCGCGACCCGGCGGAGACATACTCCTCAACACCTAAGGTCCGAACCCTCAACAACTGGTAGAGTCATACTCCTCAACACCAGTCATAGCAACAACAATAATCGGGACGGGAATCAGTGAATCAAATCCATACTTCGAAATCTTTGTTTCGCGGCCTTAGCCAAATTCTTTGCAAATATCATTTTATGGCCAAAATCGGTAAAATCACAATTATGGGTCTCAACCCAAATCACATACTCAAATAGTTACCACGTCAAAACGATATCAAAATCGAGTACAAAATCAGGCCATTTCTCAAAACATACTTTCACTGAAATATTGTAAAATATGTGTCCAGTATCATTTCAAAAATCCAGAAATTCATTGCACTCATACTCAACAGTATTTAAATCAAAGATACATTTATGCATGCATTATAGTTTATAAACCAAAGTCCACTCACAAACCTGTTCAAGCACGCTCAATCCCGAACTGTACGCTCCCCTGAGGTTCCTGGAGCAGTATCGCCTGTCCAAATTAATAATCGGGATTACCAGCTAATAATAATAATCTTAAGTATAAACCCCATAAATCCCGGGAGTCTAACGATGCTGTCCTAGAAAACGCAGCAACCTTAAAACGTCCGAAACAACCCCTAAACGACATCCGATCGACTCGAAACTTACGCCAACAGGTCCGAAACGTCAAAAACTAACTGTCACGCGCCACCGTGACCTCAGACTCGGCCCCACGCGCCGCCACGCGCCGACGGAAGGTCGGAACACGCGCTCACGCGCCGCCACGCGCCCTCACGCGCCGGTCACGCGCCTGCTACAGTACCCACGCGCCTGGACCGGTCCAACCCGGTCCAACTCGGCCCGACCCGGTCCAACTCGGCCTGACCGGTTCACTCAACCCGACCGGTTCAACTCGACCCGACCGGTTCAACTGACCCGACCGGTTCACTCGACCGGACCGGATCAACTCAACCTGACCGGTCACCGGCGACTCGCCGGAGAAGATGACCGGCTGCCGTCACCGTCGCCGGAGGTTGGCCGGAGAAGATGACCGGACCACCACCTCCGCCGCCGTCTGGTTTCGCCGGAATCCTCCATTTCCGGCCGAAACTCCAAGCTTTCCAACTTCTTCAAAACTCAACCATTTTTCACGAATTTTACGTCTAAATCTATCTACTCAAACCCAGGAATCCAAATATGAGCTTAAAACATCAAACACATACCTGTGCTAGCCGGAAAATCGATCGGAAAGTTCGAAACTTCCTATTCTCGGTTCGGCTTCCTCCGTGGTCCTCTCCTTCGATGGTTGGTACGGTTGTGATCACGGGAAGGAGTAGAACACGATTAGTGGATCAAAACTGGAAGATGAGGCCTTGAAATCAAAGTTGACTTTTGTGTGTGTTTGGGTGAATTTCGCACGGTTCGGGTGGTTTGTGTTTGTTTGTTCCAGAGAGAGACGAAAGAGATGATAAAGATGAATTAAAGATGGATCAGATTACACTGTTTTGGGGTAACAAAATATCTCTCCCAAAACCAAATTACCAAAATGCCCTTGCACATTTAGACCCATAACTCTCGTCTACGAACTCCGTTTTCCGCGTGCCGCCTGTCTACGAACTCGTGAGTTCGAGACCTACGCAACGGTATACAAAACACCACCGAAAAGGTTTCGAAACCAAAACTTGATTTCCATGCCCTTTAACAAGCAAGGGCAAAATCGTCATTTTACATAAATAATTTAATTAAATCCAATAATTAAAATTCTGGGTTGTTACAATCTACCCCCCTTAAGAAATTTCGTCCCCGAAATTCAACTCTACTCTTGGAACAAATAAGGATACTGCGTCCTCATTAGTTCCTCAGTTTCCCACGTGGCTTCCTCCACGTTATGATTCCTCCACAACACTTTAACTAGAGGAATACTCTTTCTGCGCAGTACCTTCTCTTTCCAATCCAAAATTTGCACCGGTTGCTCCTCAAAGGTCAAATCATCTTTCAGCTCAAGTGGTTGCTCTTCCAACACATGAGACTCATCAAACAGATATTTCCGGAGCAAAGATACATGGAAAACATTATGAACTCTGGATAATTCCGATGGTAAAGCAAGACGATATGCCACTGGTCCTATCCTCTCCAGAATCTCATACGGACCAATGTAGCGAGGACTCAGTTTTCCTCGTCTACCAAAACGTACAACTCCCTTCCAAGGTGATAGTTTTAAGAACACCCAGTCACCTACCTCAAACTCAAGGTCTCTAATTCTGCGGTCTGCATAGCTCTTCTGGCGATCCTGAGCTGTCTTCAACCTTTCTCTGATGATCCTTATCTTTTCCTCAGTCGTATCAACCAACTCTGGTGTTAACAGTTTCCTTTCACCCACTTCGTTCCAGCATAGAGGTGTCCTGCACTGTCTCCCATACAGTGCCTCGAAAGGAGACATCCCAATACTCGACTGATAACTATTATTATAAGAAAATTCCATCAGAGCCAGATGTGAATCCCAGTTTCCTTTAAACTGTAGTACACAAGCTCTCATCATATCCTCCAAAATCTGGATTGTCCTCTCAGACTGACCATCCGTCTGAGGATGAAAAGTTGTACTAAAATGCAATGTAGTGCCAAAAGCCTTCTGCAAACTCCGCCAAAACCTGGAGGTAAATCTAGGATCCCTGTCCGAAACAATGGACTCTGGAGTCCCATGTAGCCGTATGATCTCATCAATGAACAATTTGGCATACTGACTCATCCGAAAATCTTCCCGCACTGGCAAGAAATGTGCAGACTTCGTGAGTCTATCAACAATTACCCATATCCCATCATGTCCTTTCTGTGTTCTTGGAAGTTTATACACAAAATCCATCGTAATGTGATCCCACTTCCATTCCGGAATAGGTAATGGTTGAAGTGCCCCATATGGTTTCTGCCTCTCGGCTTTCACTTGCTGGCATGTCAGGCATCTACTCACAAACTCAGCAATCTCCCTTTTCATCCCAGTCCACCAATAATGTTTCCTTAGGGTATGATACATCTTGGTACCTCCTGGATGCATAGCGTAAGCCGAACTATGAGCCTCATCAAGAATTTCCCTCTTTAGTTCCAGCTCATTCGGTACGCACAACCGACCATCCCTAACCAAGGCTCCATCATCCCTAAGCGCATAGTCCTGCCTGTTTCCAGCCTCTAACTCCATCCTGATAATGCACAATGTAGGGTCCTGGAGTTGAGCCTCAATAATCCGATCAATCAGCACATGCCTCACATGAAAACTAGCCAACAAAGCCCCCTGGCTATCCATGTCCAGTACTATCCCTGCTCTACGGAACTCTACCAGTAATGGTAAGTAGACTGTATGCAAATGGGCTAAAGAACCCATGGATTTCCTGCTTAAAGCATCTGCCACAACATTGGCTTTCCCTGGATGGTACTCTATAGTACAATCATAATCCTTTACTAACTCAAGCCATCTTCTCTGCCTCAGATTCAGGTCTTTTTGGGTGAACAAGTACTTCAAACTCTTATGGTCGGTGAAGATCCGACACGTCTCCCCGTACAAATAATGTCTCCATATTTTCAATGCATGCACCACTGCAGCTAATTCCAAATAATGTGTGGGGTAATTCAACTCATGGGGTTTAAGTTGTCTAGAAGCATAAGCTATCACCTTTCCATGCTGCATCAACACGCAGCCTATACCCCGCAATGATGCATCACTATACACCTCAAATCCACCAGTATCATCAGGAATGGTCAATACTGGAGCAGAAGTCAACCTCCTCTTCAGCTCCTGAAATCCCTGTTCACAATCAGCTCCCCAGTCAAACTTGACTCCTTTCCTCGTCAACCGAGTCAACGGCCCTGCTATCGTAGAAAATCCTTCTACGAACCGTCGATAATATCCTGCCAAACCCAGAAAACTCCTCACCTCTGTCACTGTCCTCGGTTGCTCCCAGTTTGCCACTGCCTCGACCTTTTGGGGATCTACGCTGATACCCTCAGCCGAAATCACATGACCTAAGAATCCAACTTCGGTCAACTAAAACTTGCATTTACTGAACTTGGCAAACAAATGCTTTTTCCTAAGCATATTCAGCACCAACCTTAAGTGCTTCTCATGTGCCTTAGCACTCCTCGAATACACCAAGATGTCATCAATGAACACAATCACAAACCGATCCAAATACTTTTGGAACACCCTGTTCATCAAATCCATAAATGCTGCTGGAGCATTAGTCAACCCGAAAGGCATCACCAGGAACTCCTAATGACCATAAAGAGTCCTGAAAGCTGTTTTCTCAACATCCCCTTCTCTGATCCTCAACTGGTGGTATCCGGATCGAAGGTCAATTTTCGAAAAATATCTTGCCCCCTTAAGTTGATCAAACAAATCCGGGAAGGACCCGTCCCGAATTTCCCCTCAAAATCCGGGAAGAACCCTGATCCCGTCTGACAACTTAAGAAAAGGTTCCCAAAATACCCTTCAATCCATACAATTTATAATAACAATGATAAATACTTCCTCTTGTCAGACAAGGGACTTAAGCACTCAATAATTCCCGTAATTTACGACCAAACAAATACAACATAATATCAGAGCGTCTAAGTAGGATTAAGAGTAAAATTTAGATATCCTACTTAAATATACAACACCGCACAGTCGAAATCCTAATGCCTCAGCCTCGAGATCAATGTTCGCGTCAACGCTACTCAACTGCCTGAAGGGGGATTTAAACACAAAAGTTGTGAGTGGACAAAAATAATCATTTATAAATTCCTTTTCGAAGAATTACCTTTCTTCCCCTCCATTTATAAAATCATGCATGCATAACATAAAACAATTTATCATATAAAAGCATCATATGTAAATCATCCAAAATTCACATTTATCTTTAAAACCATTTAATTGGACTCACATAAAATCTGTATAATGAAAATACCTCGTGATCCACAATTTGGTTTGAAAACTCTCTTCAAATGAGTTTAAAAATCATTTAATTCAATCTGGACACCAATTATCTCAAATTCAAATCATTTGGTTCAATCGGACACATAATATCTCAAAATCAAATCATTTGGTTCAATCGGCCACATAATATCTCAAATTCAAATCATTTGGTTCAAACTCACGAATATCTCAATTTCAAATCATTTGGTTCCATTTGGCAAATATCTCAAAATCAAGAATTCACTGTTCCCGACATATTCATAACACATCAGGGTATCCCTTGAGATGTGTTCAAATCTGTACAACTCTGTGTACCATATGTACTGTCTGTAATATCTGTACTATGCATAGACAGTTTCGCGACCCGGCGGAGACATACTCCTCAACACCTAAGGTCCGAACCCTCAACAACTGGTAGAGTCATACTCCTCAACACCAGTCATAGCAACAACAATAATCGGGACGGGAATCAGTGAATCAAATCCATACTTCGAAATCTTTGTTTCGCGGCCTTAGCCAAATTCTTTGCAAATATCATTTTATGGCCAAAATCGGTAAAATCACAATTATGGGTCTCAACCCAAATCACATACTCAAATAGTTACCACGTCAAAACGATATCAAAATCGAGTACAAAATCAGGCCATTTCTCAAAACATACTTTCACTGAAATATTGTAAAATATGTGTCCAGTATCATTTCAAAAATCCAGAAATTCATTGCACTCATACTCAACAGTATTTAAATCAAAGATACATTTATGCATGCATTATAGTTTATAAACCAAAGTCCACTCACAAACCTGTTCAAGCACGCTCAATCCCGAACTGTACGCTCCCCTGAGGTTCCTGGAGCAGTATCGCCTGTCCAAATTAATAATCGGGATTACCAGCTAATAATAATAATCTTAAGTATAAACCCCATAAATCCCGGGAGTCTAACGATGCTGTCCTAGAAAACGCAGCAACCTTAAAACGTCCGAAACAACCCCTAAACGACATCCGATCGACTCGAAACCTACGCCAACAGGTCCGAAACGTCAAAAACTAACTGTCACGCGCCACCGTGACCTCAGACTCGGCCCCACGCGCCGCCACGCACCGACGGAAGGTCGGAACACGCGCTCACGCGCCGCCACGCGCCCTCACGCGCCGGTCACGCGCCTGCTACAGTACCCACGCGCCTGGACCGGTCCAACCCGGTCCAACTCGGCCTGACCCGGTCCAACTCGGCCTGACCGGTTCACTCAACCCGACCGGTTCAACTCGACCCGACCGGTTCAACTAACCCGACCGGTTCACTCGACCGGACCGGATCAACTCAACCTGACCGGTCACCGGCGACTCGCCGGAGAAGATGACCGGCTGCCGTCACCGTCGCCGGAGGTTGGCCGGAGAAGATGACCGGACCACCACCTCCGCCGCCGTCTGGTTTCGCCGGAATCCTCCATTTCCGGCCGAAACTCCAAGCTTTCCAACTTCTTCAAAACTCAACCATTTTTCACGAATTTTACGTCTAAATCTATCTACTCAAACCCAGGAATCCAAATATGAGCTTAAAACATCAAACACATACCTGTGCTAGCCGGAAAATCGATCGGAAAGTCCGAAACTTCCTATTCTCGGTTCGGCTTCCTCCGTGGTCCTCTCCTTCGATGGTTGGTACGGTTGTGATCACGGGAAGGAGTAGAACACGATTAGTGGATCAAAACTGGAAGATGAGGCCTTGAAATCAAAGCTGACTTTTGTGGGTGTTTGGGTGAATTTCGCACGGTTCGGGTGGTTTGTGTTTGTTTGTTCCAGAGAGAGACGAAAGAGATGATAAAGATGAATTAAAGATGGATCAGATTACACTGTTTTGGGGTAACAAAATATCTCTCCCAAAACCAAATTACCAAAATGCCCTTGCACATTTAGACCCATAACTCTCGTCTACGAACTCCGTTTTCCGCGTGCCGCCTGTCTACGAACTCGTGAGTTCGAGACCTACGCAACGGTATACAAAACACCACCGAAAAGGTTTCGAAACCAAAACTTGATTTCCATGCCCTTTAACAAGCAAGGGCAAAATCGTCATTTTACATAAATAATTTAATTAAATCCAATAATTAAAATTCTGGGTTGTTACACTTGCTGTCCTCTTCCAGTAGGATACGATGCATGCAGATTGATGGACTGAGGCCTTTGATGTCGGCTATTGTCCACCCAATCGCCTCTTTGTACTTGCGTAAGATTCTGAGTAGCTTGTCTTCCTCTAGGTCGGTGAGGTCTGCTGCAATGATCACGGGCAGAGTTTCGTGGTCACTAAGGTGTGCATATTTGAGATGGGTTGGAAGGGGCTTCTTTTCCAGCTGAGGGGCTATCTTAATGGAAGGCGGTTGTGGCGTCTTTGGGGGCCCAAGCGCTTCAATCTGAGGTCGCCATCTTGGATAGGGTGGTCGGTTGCTATCTAGTGCCGCCATAATTTCTGCAATATCTTCCTCGTTTTGGCAGAGGATGGGGTCCATGAGTGCTGCCTCTAGAGGGTCGGTAAAGAGCAATTGTCTCTGTGCCATGCAGGTTACCTCCTCTAAAACTTCAATTCTGCTACACTCTGAAATTTCAGGGGGACTTTTAGCCATGTCAAATAGGTTTAATACCACAGTTTCATCTTGCACACGGAATGTAAGAGTGCCAGCTTCTACGTCTATCAGTGTGCGGGCTGTGGCCATGAAGGGTCGGCCAAGGATTAGGGGTGTCTCTTTGTCTTCCACCATATCGAGTACCACAAAATCGATGGGTAGATAGACTTTATCCACCTTGATGATGAGATCTTCAATGATCCCCTTAGGGTAAGTGAGGGATCGGTCAGCCAATTGGAGAACCATTGGTGTAGGCCTGAGCTGTCCTGCTCCTAATCGCTTAAATATTGAGTAGGGCATAAGGTTGATGCTGGATCCGAGATCTATTAGGGATTGCTGAAATTCAGAATTCCCTATTGTGCAGGAAATAGTAAAGCTGACTGGATCTTTTTTCTTTGGTGGCAGTTTGTGTAGAAGAGCTGCACTACACTGTTCTGTCAAAACCACCTTTTCCAAGTCTGAAATTTTTTTCTTATTGGCACATACCTCCTTCAAAAATTTTGCATAGGAAGGGATGTGCTTTATAGCATCTAGTAGAGGTAGATTGATATGTACCTTGGCTAATGTCTGCATGAAGTCAATGGTCTGTTGGTCTTTGTTTGAGAGGCGCTGCTGCCTTTCTGGGAATGGCAGTGGCGGAGTGTAGGCAGGGACGTTGGATGGAGCAAATTTAATTTGGGGGGTGAATAGTTCAACCTGAGGTTCAGGTTCAATATGTGATTCGGTGGTATTATTTTCTGATTGGGATGACTTTGATGCCTCCCAATTGTCATAACTTTTTCCCCCTCGTAAAGTCCTTACCATCTTACAGTGCTCGGCTCCTCTCGGGTTTGGTATAGGTTGACTGGGAAAAACCCCTTTATCCCTTTCAGAAATTTCTTGGGCCAGTTGGCTAACTTGCTGCTCCAAGTTTTTAATTGATGCTTGAGTATTTTGTTGATTCTGGGTAGAGATCTCAATAAATCTGGTAAGCTGCTCTTCTACACTCAATTGGCGTGGTGCGGCCGGTTGGGTCTGATGGTTGAGTGGCTGTTGATAATTCTGCTGGTAATTGGGCCGGACCTGGTGTTGTCCATTCCACCCAAAATTTGTATTATTTTTCCATCCAGAATTATATGTATTGGGGTAGGCATCATTACGGGGTCTTGGGAAGGAACTCATGCCATTTACTTGTTCTTGGACAAGGTCGGGATACCCATCCTTCTGAGGACATTGGAGGACATTATGTGTAGGGTCCTCACATATGGCGCAAACCTGTGTTGTCTTTGGGGCAGCTGTGGTGAGCATCAAACTGTTGATCTTCTTTTCCAATTGGGTGATTTGTGCTGCAATATTAGGGGTACCATGTCCTTGTGCTACATCATAGATGTGTCCCCTCGTATGAGAGCCATCATCCGTCCATTGTTGAGATTCGTTAGCCATTAGCTCAAATATTTCAAATGCTTCACGAGCTGTTTTGGATATGAGAGAACCACCTGCAGATGCGTTGACGTAACTTTTGGTGATGTGGTTGAGTCCATCATAAAAGATGTTCATATGCATGTCTGAATCCAAACCATGGTGGGGACAACGCATGTACAGGTCATTGTACCTCTCCCAAGTATCATGAAACGACTCATTAGATTTCTGGGCAAAGGCCAGTATTTCTTTTTTCAAGGCAAGAGTCTTGGATGATGGGTAGAATTTGTTTAGAAACCTTGTTTGTAACTGTTCCCATGCTGTTATGCTCCCTGGAGGTAATGAATGTAGCCAAGCCCGAGCTTTATCCTTCAAGGTGTAAGGAAAAAGCCTCAATTTAATTGCCTCATTTGAAATTCCCCGAACAATGATGTTGTCACACCCTGACAAGAATTCAGATATGTGCATGTTTGGATCACTATTTGGGAGTCCATGAAAAGTGGGTAGAAGCTCAAGCATGTGATGTCTGATCTCAAAAGTGACTCCGTCCTGTACCTCGGGGTACACGATGCATTGTGGGGTTCCATTCCCACGTGCTGCAAGGCTTTTGCTAAGCGGTGCGCCGACTTCAGGTATTGTTAATGCCATTGGTGCTGGCAGTATGTTGTCTATCTCTGTGAACAAAGCTGCAAGGAAAGTTCCTTTGAGTGTGAACCTTGCGTTAGTTGCTTGTAGTTGTCTTCTTCTTCTTGCTGTTCTTTCAGGTTCAGGATCGAATTGTGCTAGAATCGGGTTCGTAGATCGTGTAGCAATAACCATGCACAATTAGATAGTCCTGCAAGAGTAATATGCACAGTCCCCGGCAGCGGCGCCAATTTCTTGATACGATTTTTCTCACCTGTAAAACAAGGGTTAAAATCATACAAATAATACCTGCAAGAGTACAGGGCTGTTGTAGTATAGCACTGAATGCAGGGTCGATTTCCTCAGGGACTGATATGGATAATTCTTATTTTTAGAATTCACTTTTAATTAATAATAAAATAATCGCAATAATTTTGGTGACTGAATAAAAATTAAGTAAACAATGTAAACAAATACTAGGGCTCAACCTTCACCATTAACAATCATATGTGACTTAGAAAAGAATCTATGAATTTATACATGCAACTTTGAAGGTTAGATTTTTCGAAAGCATATTTTCCTCGTGGGCATTCAAGTGAAAACGTATACCTAACATGCGATTAGTCTATGGCATTTAGATCTAATTCTACATGCAAGATTCATTAAGTTCATGAAAATCTTTTATAACCATGCAATCTCTTAGTTATGGTATTTAACCTAGATGTATTACAATCCTTAATCACAAGAAGCTAATCCCAATTTTTAGGTGGGCATTCCTATAAAATTGCATCAAATTACTTGTCTAAATATCCTAAGGGTGATCAAGCATTAAGACATAAAGATAGTTTTAAACAGTGATTAAAGATTCAAAGCATGCATATACGACAACATAGGAAAATGATAAATCACATAATCATGTTAAGGCTTAGGTCTAACCCTAGTGAGAAAATTAGCTACTCATGCTCATAATGAATAGAAATAATTTCATTAAAATTGAAGTTAAGAGAACAAACAGTTTGTAGAACAAAGGTAGCCGAAAATCCCAGCTTGCCGTGCTCTTAGATGAAGAATTGTAAGGAAATATTCCTAATCCTATTCTGGAAAGGAGTAAAATAAAAATAATCAAATCTAATTTCTAGTTTGAACATAAATAGGAGAGCATATGCCTTCTCCTTCTTGAATTGGGATTTTATTGATATACTTCCTTCTTTTGCTCCAAACACTCCTTCTAGAATAAACCTGTCAATATAATCAATTCAAGTATCAATTCTTCCCAAAATAATAATACTAACTAATTAAATATATGGGAAAATACAAGTATATAATTGACTCATCACTTTCCAACACCACGGAACATATATACATTGAATCCTTTACCAAGATTGACGCTACATATATATATATATATATATATATATATATATATATATATATATATATATATATCATCATCATCATCATCACCGGCTAGCAAATTCCATTTAACCCTAGAATTTCACAACCATACATATTCATTTGGAGACCTTTATAATTAAATATTTTAATAAGCACCGATCGAATTAAGAAGATTCAAATAAAGTGGCCCACCGCCAATGTTGTGCATGTGTATACATATACGTATATCATCAAGCTCCAAAATGACTATGTGTTCATGTCTAACTGTTCTTATTCACACATACATTATATATATATTTTCTTGTTCAACTGTAATATATAGCATCAATGTCACCCATTAATTAACATTTTTGTCTTTCAATAATTACTTAAACTTAGCCATTGATTTCTTGTATCTAGAACATCGAAACCTAATATTATCATTTTACTTTATTATAATAACATCCATATCCAATTTTATCATTTAATACTTAATTATATTATAATCCGTGTCTCTTGAATCTATTACACTAACATATAGATAAAAAAAAATATTAAATATGTTACTTTACACATTCTATAATACATAATTTGATAACGTCATTTGAAATTGTAATCGAACCCTCTAATTAGAGGCACGAAAGTCTAAGAGGTGTGGGAGATGTGTGTCTTAGACTTTTATAAGCTTTAACGTATGACACAAGTAATCCCTTAACAGATGAGGCAATTTGACTTTTATTTTATTTTTCGTGTCACGTCTCCCTTACTCCTCCCCCCACCATCTCTATAAATACCATGCATGCCAATTGAGCATGAATATATCCAACCAAAACGCACAATTCAGAATTCAGAAAAAAACTCACAAATTCATTCAAAATGACTTCGATGAAGTTGATTTCAAGCTTCCTGAGCTGCACATTGCTAGTGATGGCAGCATCAACCCTAGCCCAAACATCAAATGACACAAGTGGCACCGCCGTGCTGGACACCGGTGGACAACCTCTTCAAACTGGGGTGGAGTACTACATCAAGCCCGCCATCACCGACAACGGCGGGCGTTTCACTTTGATAAACCGAAACGGGTCATGCCCGTTATACGTCGGTCAAGAAAACCTCTCAGGCCCTGAGGGGTTCCCAGTAACTATCTCACCTTTCGCAGAAGACGAGACAGTGGTGAAAGAGGGTAGGGATGTAAAGATCGCATTTTCGGCATCGACAATTTGCGTGCAGTCGACTGCGTGGAAATTGACTGGTGAGAGAAATGTAGAGACAGGAAGGAGATTAATTGGGACCGGAGAAGATGAAAACGAGGAGCGTCCTACTTCAAACTACTTTAAGATTGTTAAGGGCAATTCCGGTCTCTACAATTTTGAGTGGTGTCCTACTGAGGTGTGCCCCTTTTGCAGATTTGATTGTACGACCACGTCTGTTGGAGCTTTGGTTGAGAATGGGAAGAGGTTGTTAGCTTTGGATGGCTCTACTCTGCCTATTGAGTTCGAGAAGGCTTAAAAAAAATTATCTAATTGTTGCTGTATAATGGAACTGATCATCTTATTGTTGACCTAGCTATTAGCTACTAGGACAAAGGAGATGAGTTCATCTTTCTCTTGTATACTTGTCAATAAATTATCAATAAATTCTTGCAACTTATTAATGAAAGAACAATACTTGTATTACACCCTATTGGTACCTCATTATACCACCCGTTCGATTTATCGAATTGTCTTTAAACATATATCATAATCGGAACCGTTCATTTCTTAAATCATCAGATCGTCTCCGAAAAAAATCATTAAGGTTGGTGATCATTTAACCATCATATGTATCAAATAAATCAATGATTTTGGTGAAATTATGATACTCATGACGAACCGTTCATGTAGTTTATGTATATGAGTGACTATAATCTCCAATTTTGTTGAATTTTTGCGTAAATCATCTCTAAATAATAAATAATAATTTAGAAGTTGAACGGTTTCGATCGTGATATATATATAACGAAAATAGAGATGCTAGTATTGTTCTTAATGTAATGTATACTTTTGATTAATTGCATGAAGAATTTGAGACTTTTTGGGTGTTTTTTGCTTCGGTTATGGTATTGTTAGGTCGCAATTCGGGTAAAGGTTAATCCTACCTTACTTTAAGGGTGGTTTTATTATCACTCTTAAATTTGTTGAAAGCACTCCTTGTAAATTTTAATTATTAAAAGATTAATTTACTCATATATGAAATTACCACTAAGATCAAAGATCTTTTTAAAATAAAAATAATAATTGATGATTACACCAACTCTAAAATCCACAAAACCCTATCACATAGTATGTAGCCTCTTTGGCACCCATTGTGCTAATTTCCTTTTCTTTATTTGACAAATAAGAAAAAATTTGAAAACAAATACAAAAAAGTAAGACAAAAAAAAAAATGGATAGTAACAACGTTTTTTTATTAGAGGTTCTCTGGGTATGCTAGGGTTTTGTGGGTCGACGTTCCAAATCGCGTGGGTGGTTCGATGGAAGAAGAAATTGGTTTGGGGATCTGGTAGCTCTAGAGCTGTGGAAGTGTGGGAGATATTTTTTAGAGTGTCTTGGTGGATAGAGAGGGAGCCGAGACAGCTGTGCTTTGGGAGGTGGTTTCTGAAATCAGTAGCGTTGAAGTTGAAGGGGTGGGATTTGGGGCTTTGCTGCAGGAGCGCGATGGTTAGTGTGGTGGTGGACGACAGTAGGAGAGTTTTGATGAGGGCTACTTTGGGAAGCAGAATCGATGTTGGCTCTTGGGTGTTCAATTCCACTGTGAGACAGAAGCCTCGCCTGTCTTCGCATGGACTATTTGGGCTGTGGGGTTTTGGGCCAAGGGATTTACTTGCTGCTCTTCGCCTTCATCGCTTAGCCACGTCAATTTAGACGCCTCCCTAAGAGAAAAGAAGGTAATACTTGAGATAATCAATGGGTGCTTCGATTTATCAAGTGAGGTGGACTTTTAATTGAGAAAACAAGACAAAGTCTACAGGTGGTCACGATGCCTCAGCTTGATGGGGCTTGCTTCAATGGGCTCATCATTTATGCCCAAACTATTTGGTTTGGGTGGTATGGGTTGGTGGGTCTGGTTCTCTTCGTGACCATAGGGATTTTATTGGTCTGCTGCCAAATAATGTTAGTATTGACCACAGAGAAATTTGCAAGGTTTATTTATGCTCTTGATGAGCCTAGGAAGCCTGCAAGGAAAAGATCCAGAGATGCCATGGAAGTAATTGATGGAACCAGCGCCAATCCTATTCCTAATCCATGAAGTTAGCTTGTTGGAATTGACGTGGGTCTTCCCGGCCTTCTTTTCGTAGTCATGCTCAATACTTAAATCGGATTATGGGTCTAGATGTTTTCTGCTTGCTTGATACTAGGTCTGGTATTGGGCAAGCTAAAGTTTTAGAGTCTAAATTACCGTTTGATTGTAGTCATGTTGTTCCTTCCATTGGTTTCTGTGGTGGTATGCTTTTACTTTGGAACTCCAGTTCCAGGTTCGATTTCGGTTATTGCTTCACATTCTAGATTCATTCACTGCAGAGTGTCTTGCCCCAATTCGCAACAGGATTGGCTTACCACTTTTGTATACATGCCACCTCAAAAGGACAAACAAAAACCTATATATAATTTACTTTCTCATCTCAATCCCCAAACTGAACCTTGGATTCTACTTGGAGACTTTAATAATATTATGGACTTAAGTGAAAAAGTTGGTGGTTATGCTATACATACCTCTTATATGAATAGATTTGCCTCTTTTATCAACCTCAATGGCCTTAGCTCTCTGCCTGCGTCTGGTAGCCCGTATATGTGGACTAATGGTCATAAGGACCAAAGCCTTATGTTTGAACGTTTAGATCGTGGTATTGCGAATGCTACCTGGTTGAATTCTTTCCCTAACTTTAATCTCCGTAACTATCCCATTCAGGACTTTGATCATAGTCCCATTTGTGTGACAACATCTCCCACCAATCGTGGGAAGCAGAAATCGTTTAGAGTTGAAGCAGCCTGGTTAAAACATCTTGGGTTTGAAGATATAGTAAGAAGAACTTGGCTAAATGAGGAAGTCGTGGGTTCTCCTAGCCAATAAATTTCAACGTTGTGTAAAAGTGTTGCCTTTGTCGCAGGGAATTGGAGTAAGAACAAGTTTGGAGATTTCTTGGCCAAGGTCAAAAGTGTTAGTGATGATCTTAGTGACATCCAGGAGCAACTTACTCGCCTTGGACTTGGGCCAGCCCTATGCAACTTTACTTCTATTTGGGGTCTTGTATAAAGGATTTCCACGGATTGATATACATGCTTTGACATAACATATTCTAATTATAAAATTATTAGAATGATTGATTCTTATAGTCTTACTTAATTTCCATTTTTTTATTTATATTTGAATTTGACATTTGTGTGTTTTAATACTTTTTCCTTACTTATTAATATATATATATAATCAATTTAATTATTAGATCTTTAAATTGATACATATTTTTATTAATTGCTGAATAATGGAGCTATTTATCTTGTTGACCTAGCTATTAGAGCATTCTCAGTGTTAAGACGAACGAGATGTGTTCCTCCTTCTCTTGTATTCATATCGATAAATTATCAATGAATTCTTGCAACTAGTTAATGTGATGTACACTTGTGATTAATTGCATGAAGAATTTGACGCGTTTTGGTTTGTTTACTTCGTTTTTGAATTGGATACGTTTTCTTTTATTTCTATTTCTTCTAATTCCCTTATAATGAATACACTTACAATTTTACATTCAAAATACATTAAATTTGATGAGTTATCCAATTTAATCCAATCCACCTTACCAAACAAGCCAAAAAGTTGCAATTCGGGTGGATTGCAAGGTTATCCTACTTTAATTCAACCTTGGAAATTCAAGTATAGGTTTATTCGAGTTCATTCGCTTGGGTTTTGGGTTGGGCTCGTATTCTATCTAAAAATCTAAACTCATATGGTATACTCATTTTATGTATTTCTTCCATAATTACATAATTATTGTTACCCTGAAAATAGATAAAATTGAAAATAAGTCCGAATCAATCTACATATGCTCAAAAATTATTGAAATGACCTGTTATTAGTGAATGTGGAGTTCAATAGGATCAATAAATTACATGTGCACAGTTTAAATGACTTCTTGGGTTAGATTGGGGCCTGCTTGGGCAAATAAGTTGGGATTTCAATTCAACCCAACCTAAAAAATGATCTGGGTTGATATCATGTGTTGGACTTGATTGCATTTTTACTTGCTTGAAATTTATCTGATCAACTCAAAAGTTAGATTAGATGAGTTGACTCCACCCAAATTTTGTTTTAAAAAGAACAGACAAAAAAGAACTAAAATGTACAAGTTTCTCTTTGAATTTTCTCAGGCTAGCTTGGGTTCCGTCTACATTCTCAATTAAGCCACATTATTTTATCTACCCTAACCTTATGGACTTCATGCAGATAGTAATTATTATTAACCTTTTGACATCAATCCATAAAAAAAAAAAATAGTTAAGAAAAAAAAGGCCTAGAGCAAAGCTGCATAGAGAAGCTCATTCCAAGTGTCAGGAGCACCAGGAAGACACCAGTGACTACAGTCCCTAAATTTGGGACCCTCACCTGCATAAATGGAGGGGTGCCCATCTTTTCTCAGCTGAGTCAGCAATGTAATGTCCAGCAAGTACACCGGCTTTGCCATGTCACTCAACACACTCTTCACAATTGCTTCCCCTGGATGACTTGCCCCTGGATAAGTTGGTCCCAAAATTGGTTGGCTTTGCCCAACGCAATCTCTTGTTTTTGGATCCTTCCATTCCTTGCCACTAAAACATTGATGCCCACAAAAAGGAATTTATCAACAACTAATTTTTTTATTGTAGAATTTTAGCATAATGTGACATGCATGTTTTTTTTTTTGGTGACGGAATGATATTCATTATCAATATACATTATAACCTATATGAGCCTAACAATAAATTCAGAAATTAAAAGGTTCAAACTAAAAAAACAAACTAGTCCAAAACAAAATAAAAATCCAAACAAAATAAAGCCCAAAACATAAAAAATCCCAAGCAAACCCTAGAAACTAAAGCAGCACTCCAGCAGCTGCCACCTCCGAGCATCCTGCCTTAATTGCATAACACGAATCAGTCCAAGGAACCAATGAGATCGATATGTAGAGCATGGTTTAGAGACGAAAAGCTGCCAATAATCATCATACTCAAGCGATCAGAAAGGTCAAGAATGACCAACAAACTACACAACCCATATGCCCAAATTGGAAACACAGATTTAGGGAAGAACTGTAGGTGAGAATCAGCAGTGACGAATACTGTTCGAGTAGCCGAGAGAGAAACCGAAATAGATCCAAAGGCGTCGAATTTGGGGGAGATGAAAATTGTGGATGGAGGATGGGATTGAGATGGAAATGAAGTGATGGGTGTGGTTTGGTGAGGGAGGATATGGGCTGAAAAGAAAAAGGCCAAAAAAGAAGAAAACCAAAAATGGCCAAAGTGACCGAGCAACCGGCAATGAAAGCCGAGAGAATCGAGTTCCCGTCTCTATCGATCCACCACGAGCACCAATCAACGCCATGAACACCGAGAGTTGATGCCGGAGGACAGAGAAGGGGGGAGACGAGAACTAGAAGTGCCCAGCGAGGAGAGGAGTTTACAGGAGAGGGAGGGAGGAAGGGAAGGAGAGGGAGGTGGAGGTTTACTCCAAATCTATCACCAGTTGGTGGAGATTAAAGAACCTCCACCCCGAATCTGCTAGGGGCAACTGATTTTTCTATTGAGAGGTTGGAGAGTTTTTTAGAGGAACCTTTTTTAATTTACTTGACATGCATGTATTTTGAGTTGGTTTTCTGTTCAAATCAGATCAGGAAAGTGCTCAAAATAAAGAGGTTTAGTTGCCCTATTTTACTAGGAAAAAGTATTGAAAGAAGGCAAGAAAAAAAAAAGGCTAGGTCTTGATCTTTGGACTATAACATATAAACAATTTGGTTGAGAGACAAGGGAATTACTTACTCAATATGAACAGCAGCGACTCCTTGGAAAAAGACTTTGGTACTTGAAAAATCAATGTTGGAATCAACCCAATTTGCCCATGTTGTTAATGCAATCTTGTAGGCCTCCATGTGATCCATTTCTTTCACTATTTTGTCTCCTACTTGAAAGTAGTCCCATCTGCAACCAAAAAAAAGAAAAAAAATCATCAATTATTTACTATAAAAAAATATAAGGGAGATTTAAGATTAGAAGAGTAACACGATAAAATGTTTGGAGTCTCAATTCTAATTGTAACGTTCATTGGTGATCGGGATAGTGTGTTGCATGATCTTGTCCGACTGTCAAATTTGACTTATTAATAAAGTTGGTTGAATATATGATTGAAAATAACAGTTTCACAATACAAATTGTTTAATAATAAAATGCAACTCGTACGTTTGAGAGTGGCCAGTATGAGCCCACCAGTGAAAGCTATTGAAGATCAGCAAGTCTACTCCTTTCCATTGGTTGCCAGTGCTGATGGAGTCAAGCTTAAGAACTTTGCCTATTTCCTCATAAGCCAAGTCCACCAAGAACCCATTTTTCAGAAACATAATTGAGACTCCATATTCCTATATATTAAACACAATCCAATAAAAAAAAAATAACAAACATCACCTAATAATCATGGAATTTAATTTGGCTTTAAATTTTCAAATAATGAATTAACGATGGGTTTCATAATGAGTTGAGAATTTGAGAGGCCTAGAGAGAGTTAATTACCTCAATGTAAAATGTGGAGAGCAGCCCTTTTTGTGTTAGGGTGAAATTAGAGTTTGGGACTGCAACATGTAACAAGCATGTCAATGACTGCCACATATTGTTGCTTAGTGAGTCCCCCACAAACATGATCTTTTTTCCACTATTTCTCTCCAAGAAATCCTGGCCATTGAATCTAGTTCCAATTTCACATATATAAATGGTAAGAAAAAGGCTCACGGGTTTAGTCATCTGCCCTCTAAATTTTGAACATTTTACGGCGAAAAATTAGAGACAGTTAATTAATTACCTTGGAAGATCACAACCAGTGGGCTTCCACCTATACTTGAGGTACTCTTGATCAGGTCTGCCATTGTTGAGGCAATTGAAACCAATGAAGGGGCAGCTTGAGGCATTGTAAAGAGGGTAAAAATCATCAACAACCCAACTGCCTTGGAAAAAATCACAGCCATCAGTTTCTGTTGGCTCCAGCTTAGATTTTGTTGTAAAATCAAGAACTCGATTTGCCTGCACCAGAGAGACAGCTAGAGCAAGAAGATGAAAAACGCACAATGCCATTTGAGATTCTCTCATGGCTGATGGTCAGATTGATTCATGGATTGAGAGACAAAATGAAACGCTTGCTCTTTATAAAGATTTTTTTTTTTTTTTTTAACTTTTTCTATTGGTGTGTTTGTGCTTATAAGGAGTTGCCATCTGTTGATTTTCCTTTTGTTACTGCCTTCGTTTTGTGTCTTCTCGATCTGTTGGAAGTATTAATACATGATTTGATTCCAAAATTGATGATATATATTTTTGGTAACAAAATCCTCCACTTATTGAAAACTATAATAATCGTACTTAAAAAGGAGATATCTCTAAAAAAGCACTTAAAAATGAAAATGGTAGCACAATATTTAGTTCATTCAAAATCTAGCTAATAAAACTGTATGTGTATGTTATAGTTAGGAACGTGTCGTGTCATGTTATGATCTTTGACAGTAATGTCTATTGTGAAGACGACGATACAATTGCGTTATAAAATTACTTTGATACGTACCAGATAAAAAAATTTGAGAAGAAAGATTACTAACCGATATTCCAATAAGACGGCCGCACAACGTGCAACATATTCAGGTGCTGATTATATAGATTCAATTTAGAGAACTTCATCTATGGATTAATATTATGGGTTTTTTTTTTTTTTCTGGCAAGTAATTATAGGTTCTATGATTGTAAATGTGAATTAGTCCGATTATTACGCTAGCTAGGCACCATAGAGTGAAATGGTAATTTAAATAACCTTAAACCGGCCGCCCGTTTAGTTTTTTTAAGATCGGGTTGCAAATTTAAAAAAACAAATTTAGGTTTTTGTGCACTAATTTTTTTTTTTTTTTCTGAATATAAAAGGGGTAGTGCCTAATTTGACCTCGTTAAAATCTTATCAAGGACGCTATTTTCTTTTATACAAGTCTTTCATCAATAAAGTATTATTTAAAAAAAAAAAAAAAGACTATCACTATCCTCTCTTAACATCTATATCTTAATTTTCTTTTCATATATTTATGAACCTTATGCATTAGAATTCTTTATCTTAATTTTTGTATTATTTACTTTTACAAACACATGAATTACAAGAATTAATTAAAAGAAATCTACTAATTGTCGGATTGAGGTTTCCAATTTGATTTTTTTTTTGGGTGAGTCCAGGGTATCCCCGCCCGGACGGTGAAGACTAATCCCTCGAGGTATTATCAGACGCTAGTGGCAGGGACCTCTCCAATTTGATTTTTAAGAAATACAAAATCGACATACATTAATTCATATAAATATTGAATTTGCATTCATTAATAATTGCATTATATACTTGCATTCATTAATTCTATGTTGAATGTGCTTATTTCTCTAATAAATATTGATTACCAAATATTTTTTCTTATTTATATAAAATAATTGGACGGTTGATTTTTTAAAATATTATTAAAGAGCATCTCTACAAAAAAAAAATCAAACAAATTGGTCATAATAATTTAGTTATTCATATATAAAGTCCATTATTTTGATATATATATATATATATATATATATATATATATATATGGACTACAAACAATATTTAATTAATTTGATTAATCTTTTACATAGATGATCTTTACATAATATTTTAAAGAATCAACAGTTCCGATTATCATAGTTATATATCAAAAATCCGATAATCAACCATGAATGGAATGAGCACAATATCATCCTAATAAAGGTGGATATGTAAATATTTTCATTCTATTTATTTATTTATAATTATTAATAGTCATCTATATATATATATATCTAGTCCATTATTTTAATAAATATGGACTACAAATGATATTGGTGTTGAGGCTTGGATAGACTTTTAGTAAAAACATGAGTGAGTTGGGCATGAGATGGAATGTGGTTGATTGTGATGGCACGGCTAGTGACTAGTTCACGGATGTAGTACGTGGTAGTCACTAGTCAATTTCTAGTGTTTAGTGCGGGCATGAAAGATTGGATTGTTGGATAGAGCAAGAGCACTAATGTTGTCACAGAGAAGGTGAGGAGGTTTTTCAAGAAAGAATTCTAAGTCTTTGAGGAGAGAGCAAATCCAAATGATCTCAGAGGCGGTTGGGGCGAGAGCACGATATTCACTCTCAGTGGAAGACCGGGCTACAGATGCTTGCTTCTGGGCACTCCAAGATATTAAGTTAGTGCCAAGTATCTTGTTTGGAAGGATCTCTCTCTTCCTGTTCTCCTGACCTCCTTGCCATTATTGATGGCTCTAAACCTAGCCCACGTACCTCAATTTCTCAACTTATCTTCCACTGAAAACCCTGCTCTTTCTTCTTGGCTCAAAAGAGATCGAATTTGCAAACTAGCATATTCCATGTAAAGGTGGATGAAGAGTGGGAAGTCATGGTATAAAAAAGGTATTAAGTTAGTGCCAACACTATATCTTGCTGGTAACATGTGAGCCACCATCACTATAAGAAAATCGTAGTTGCCTGACTAGATTTTGCCCAACGGATGCTATCTTGCGGGGTAAGGTCATAATGCCTGACGGATATGCACAGTCGTCGGGTAACAGGTTGGCGGGAAGAACAAGCCGTTGGTGCGCAAAATTGGACGTTGTTACCCGACGATTTGAACTCCCCGTCGGGTAACAGTGTCAACAACGACGACCAATCGCCGTCGGGTAATAGTAGACGTTGACTCTATGTTGCCCGACGAATCATTTAAGATTGCCCTGCGAATTATGTTCGTCGGGCAACTGTCTAAACACTCTAAATATCAGAGTTTTTTTTTTCTTCTTCTTCCTCCTCTATGCTTCTCATCATTCTCTCTGCTCTCTCTCTCTCCCTCTCACTCACTCACTCTCTTTATATACCTATTATTATCATCTCATCACCATTTTCATTACCAACAAATCCTTTTTCTCTACCAATCATCAAATATCAAATATTAAGGTATGAAATTTTTATTTTTTTGATATTTTGATTTTTGATTAGGAATTAATTATGTGTTGTGTTGTAGAAATTTTGTAGTTGATTTGAAGGAATACTTGTAAAAAGGTATGTGTGTTTACCTCTCAAATTAATTTTGTTAAGAATGTTGGATATAATTATGTTAGTAAATTTTGTATTTATTGTGGAAAATGTGTAGAAATTTTTTAGATTTTTGGAAATTAGAAATTAGAAATTTGTTAGGAAAATATGAAAATAGAAAATATGTTATGAAATTAGGAAAAAAGAAAATATGTTAGGAAATTAGGAAATTTTGTTGTAAAATAGGAAAATTAAAAATATGTAATGAAATGATTGAAATTAGAAAATATGTTTGGAAATTAAGAAAAATGTTAGGAAATTAGGGAAATATAAAATATGTTAGGAAAATAAGGAAATAGAAAATATATTAGGAAATTAGAAAACATTTTAGGAAAATAGGAAAATAAAAAATATGTAATGAAATTATTAAAATTCGATATTATGTTTGGAAATTAGAAAATATGTTAGGAAAATAGGGAAATAGAAAATATGTACGGAAATTATAAAATTTAAAACTTTGTTTTATGCATAATTTATATATGTTTGTATTTGTGAATTTGTAGTGATATTTTTTTTTTAAAATGCTTTATTTAATTCCGACGGAATGAAATACATTCATATTTCATAACCGTTTATGCGAAGTTAATCGAGTTGATTAACTTCGTATAATGAAATTCAATGAAAAATCTTAGATCCGTTTGAGAGTTAATAAATCTGATTGATTGACTGACTCTTTAATTGTCCATATATTCGGACAGTTTGGGGGTGCGCAACTATGTTTTGTGTAGTTGACGGTCTACGTGGTTATGTTTCGATTGTGGGAAATTCGGTTTGTATCCCCTCAATGTTCTTCGAATGCATACTAGATATTTGTTTATAATATCTACGTCGTGCATTTGGGGAACTGTAGGGAGATGCTGCCAAAATTTCCCTCGATCTGAACTTAGCCTCGTAGGTCGCAAAGTACACAGCACAGAACGTGCACTCTCGAATGGGATATGGCCAAATCACCGGAGGCATAAGGAGAAGAGTTGATTTTGATTTTAACTTGTTCTATTTACTGGACAATGTTAACTGAATTACATACGTTGACTCTATGTTGTGAAAGCAGGCACAATGGACAGAGGGTGGATGCAAATGTTTGATAGATCTTCTGATCAATATTTGGATGGGATCGACAACTTCATTGCCTTTGCACGTAGTCATTGCAGTGATACAAGACGTATCAGGTGTCCGTGCCGTAAATGTAATAATTGCATTTGGATGTCCTTGAATGAGGTCCAAACTCATCTGGAATGGAATGAGATCGTACACAACTACACTAATTGGATCTATCATGGTGAAGAAATATTTTCTGCATCAACATCTTCGGTTCCCGGGACCAGTCGGGACGAAAGTTGTTTAGATGGGCGATGTGATAATGATCAAGTCGTTGAGTTATTAACCGATGCTTTTCCTCCGGCATCAGATGATATGGAAGATGATGCACCAAGGTTGCAACCGGAAGACTCTGATCTCCATTATGAGAGATTTTTGAAAGAAGCTCAGCGCGAATTGTACCCCGGTTGTAAATCATTTTCGGTTCTAGGGGCAGTTGTGGAGTTGATGCACATGAAAGTTGAGTATAATCAAACGAACAAGCATTTTGATCACATGTTGGACATTATCATCCGAATGCTCCCTGAAGACAACTGTCTGCCAAAAGATCATTATAGCTCGAAGAAGTTGTTGAAAGGGCTTGGTTTAGGGTATATCAAGATCCATGCATGCAAGAACAACTGTGTTTTGTTTTACGTTGAATTCGAGCAGCTTGACAAATGTCCCGTGTGTAATGAGCCTAGGTTTCAAAAGAACAAGATTCCTAACAAGGTGTTGCGTTATTTTCCACTGAAGCCAAGGTTACAAAGATTCTACATGTCGTCTCACACAGCCCGTGATATGAGGTGGTATAAGGATGAACGCATTGATGATGATGTACTGAGGCATCCGGCGGATGGAGAGGCTTGGAAGGAATTTGATAATATGTATCCCGAGTTTGCTGAAGAGCCAAGAAATGTCAGATTAGGGCTCGCTACTGACGGGTTTAATCCGTTTGGGAGTTTTGCAAAGCCCTATAGCACTTGGCCGGTTGTTATGGTTCCGTATAACTTGCCTCTTTGGAGATGCATGAAGAAAGAATTCACAATCCTCAGTACTTTGATACCAGGGCCCAAATCGCCGAGTAATTCCATCGATGTGTATTTGCGGCCGTTGATTGACGAGCTCGTGGATTTGTGGGAAAATGGTGTCCGAAAATACGACAAGTGCAGTGGAGAAATGTTCACCCTACGAGCGGTCGTAATGTGTACAATTAATGATTTTCCTGCTTATGGTATGTTATCGGGATGGAGCACCAAGGGCTATCTTGCTTGCCCGACATGTGGACCAGACACAACGTCCTTTTGGCACGCATCTAAGGTATGCTACTTGGGTGCGAGAAGGTTTCTGTCGTAGGATCACTGATGACGAATGCAATTTGACTCATTTGATGGTAAATCAGAGTTAAGAGGTTGACCAAGGGAGAGGTGCGGTGATGAGATATTATCCAAACTCAACAGTATACATGAGTTCGTGACAAGAGGATTGAAACCAGCCGAACAGGAAAATTGGACGAAAAAAAGCATATTCTTCCGGTTGCCATATTGGTCGAAATTGAAAATCAGACACATCGCCGATCCTATGCACATCGAGAAGAATGTTGTTGAGAGTGTTCTGGGAACGACTTTACCCATTGAAGGCAAGTCAAAGGACACAAAAAAAACTCGTATGGGCATGAAAGAAATAGGGATTCGGCCTAATTTGTGGCCAAAAGTCGTCAATGGAAAATACATCATGGCTCATCCAAGTTATACTTTTACGCCGGACAATAAGAAAAAATTCCTAAAGTGGTTGCAGGGTGTGAAATTTCCCGACGGGTACGCTGGCAACATATCCCGGAGTGTTAGCACGGACGGTGGGACCATTTCTGGTATGAAGAGCCATGACTATCATGTTTTGCTACAACGACTCATTCCGATTGGTATTCGACCCTTATTGGAGGCTGGTGTTGTTGAGACGATAGTTTATTTGTCTCAATTTTTCCAGATACTATGTGCGAGGTCGTTGGTTAAGGTGGACCTTAAAGCAATTAACGAGGATATTGTGTACATCATGTGTAGGCTTGAGCAAATATATCCACCTGCATTCTTTGATGTAATGGTGCACCTACTAATACATCTGCCGGATGAGGCAAAGCTAGCTGGCCCATTGCATTATCGTTGGATGTACCCAATCGAGAGGTATAACTTATCCCTGCTATTTGATAATATTTCCTTACTATCATGTATAATCTGTGAATCTTAATGTAAATTTCCTTGCAGAATGTTAGGTACGTATAAGCGGTACGTGCGGAACAAGACACGTCCTGAAGGCTCCATAGCCGAGGCATACATAGCAAAGGAGGCACTCACATTTTGTGCAATGTACCGTCGAAATGTTGAAACTGCCTTCAATAGGGCGTCTCGCAACGACGATGGTGGCCAATGTCCCGAGACCCTATCTGTATTTGCCCAACCCGCACGACTATTCGGCACTGGTCCAATCTCGGAGCCGTTCATCAATACCGATATGGAGGTGGCTCACTGGTTCATTCTCAACAACTGTGATGAATTCTGGCCTTCCACGAGCATCACGAGTCATTGATGAAGGCCCAATTTCCTTCTAATTGGGAAGAAATGGACAAATAACTATTTCCACGTTGGTTTTCCCAGCATGTAAGTCAAATATTTTATTTCCAAAGTTCTTAAATTGTTTTAAGCTAACCTATTTCGTTTCTTGTGTGTATCTTACCCGATGACACAGCTGAAAGATGTCAACTCGCCAAATTTCAATAAAGAATTAATGCACCTTGCCATTGGCCCATTTCGAGGAGAAAAGTACGCTGGTTGTCACGTTAACGGAGTTAAGTTCGTGTGCACAGAACGAGATGACAAGTTGTCTACGCAAAACAGCGGGGTCTTCGTGCCGGGGGATGGGGAAAATGCTGAGACGGGTTTCTACGGCAAATTGTTAACTGTGGTTAAGGTGTTATACGCCGATCGCAAGGAAGTCATCTTGTTCAAGTGTCATTGGTTTGATACGAACCCAAGTATCCGAGGCAGTGTCATCAAAGATCAGTTATATACTTCTATAAACACAAACACCCGGTGGTTTGAGAGTGATCCCTACATCCTCGCTAGTACGGCGAAACAAGTATTCTATGTGGATGATCCAAAAGCTGGTGGTGGATGGAGAGTAGCTGAGATGGTGAATCACAGAAACATTTGGGACTTGGATGACCGATACCATGAAGAAGATGGGGAAATAAACGATGACCAAATCATTTATTAGGTAGATTCATCGGCATCCACCCAAAACGTGGATGGAGTTCGGACCAATGCCATTATAACACCAATTGCGATTGATGACATTTTTATTGATATGGGGAAATTAGAACAAATTGAAAGTGATTCGGAGGAATCAAGTACTGTACAAATGTCGGATGACAAGCGTGATTGGGAGGGGGAAAACGAATCTGAATGAAGCGTTGTAATTTCGAAATTTCATTCATATATGAAATATCCATCTTCAAATCAATAAATTTTATTTTTATGTATGTTGTATGATTTCATTGAAAAAAAAAGTTTTTTTACTTTCTTAAAGTGAGGAAACCATACATGCCCTCCACAAAATACGCAACTTCAAACTAAATGAAGGTCAAAGATTTAGTACAATATTTTGATGATAGGTCATGAAGGTCAATTTGATAAATCATGAAGGTCAATTTTTACTCTTTAATGCAATGTCAAAAAAATTGAACCCAACTTTCATATTAACCAAATAAGATACAACAATTTTTTATAAAAAAATTTGCATATAAAATGTTCTTTGGTAATATTTTTATAAACAATTAGTTAGTAGATTAAATTTACCTTTATTTAATAAAAATTTTGTGTAAATTGATTATGCCCGACGGATATCACGTATTTTACCCGACGGATCGCCACAACTGTTACCCGATGGGTGCGTAACTATTACCCGACGACTATATGTAAAACGTTACCCGACGGGGAATTAAAGGTTTACTCGACGACGGCCTCAGCCTGATATTACCCGACGGATATATATGAAGATTCGTAGGGTCTAATTTAGCTAATTAAATTTACAATTTTTATTACACCTGTTACCCGACTGATAATGTATGGGTTACCCGACGACAGACTCCGTATAATTACCCGACGGATATATATGAAGATTCGTCGGGTCTGATTTAGTTGATTAAATTTACAATTTTTATTAGACATGTTACCCGACGGATAATGTATGGGTTACCCGAGTGAGATCTAGGCACGTAAAACCACAGAGTGAACGGTTAGATCGCTCAAATTCAATCGTTTGAATATCAATAGAACCAAAAATTCAAAAAATGTATTGAAGTTTCCTTCAAGAGTTCAAACTCCTTGGGCAATATGCATGTTTTTCGATTTTCAAAAACATAAAAATTGAAACTGACCGATCTGCCCGTCCACATTTATGGTAGGTACTCATAGATCGGCTGCGCGAAACATTTCCCAAATTGGAAATCCCGGGATTAGGTAACGGTGTGCGACGATTCAATGGTTACACAACGTTTCTTCACGATCGGACGTGTTGAAATCCCCAAAACATCACAATAACGATAGATGGGGTTTTAGGCATATAAAACCAAAATTTGAACGGTCCTGATGTTGCTTATACTTTCATCGGACTTGGTTTTTAGATTAATTCCAAAAACGACATCAGGACGGTCATGCCCGACGGATATTTCAACATTTCTGTCGGGTAACTTCAATAAATCGTCCAGTTTTTGAAAATTTCAATTTTCCGCCTAATATTTTGCGAAATCTCAAATTTGCCGCTTGGTGTTACTCGACGAATCATTAACATTTCCGTCGGGTAACCGCAATAAATCGTCCAATTTTTTGAAAATTTCAATTTTCAGCTTAATTTTCCGCGAAATCTCAAATTTACCGCTTGGTGTTACCCGACGAATGAGTTACAGTTTGCCCGACGGGTCCCGACCGACTAAATTTTTGCGGATTCTCAAAAGTCCCGCGTTTTGTTGCCCGAGGGAGTATAAAGGTATAACCTGAGGGATATTCGACAATCATCCTTACCCGACGGGTGGGATGGCTGCTACCCGACGAACGTCATACCTAATATTTCGTATTTCGATAATGGTATTGCCTGACGGGGTGTTAACCGTTACCCGACGATTTTATTTAATTGTTACCCGACGGGTTCTGAAACGTTACCCGATGCATACTACCTTTTTCTTATGCCCAACGGATCATTAAAGTGTTACCCGACGGATACGACCTTTTTCTTATACCCGACGGACTATTAAAGTATTAACCGACGTATGTCTTTGTCGGGCAAGACCAATTAGATACATAAATCAGACCGATTCTTCTTCTTCATCCTTCTTCTTCATTTTCTGTATTTCCTTCTGATTTCTTTCTTCTTTGGTTCTTCTTCTTTTTTGCTTGAAGCGGCACTTGCATCTTCCTCTCCCTCAAGCAGTCAAGGACGCCTTTTATTACACCTAGTTTTCTTGTCGGCTCCGCTCTCCCAAACAGTCAAGGACACTGTTTTTGTTCACGGAGGTTTGCCGTCACCGCCGCTCCCCTCACCGAGGTTTGCCATCGCCGTCGCCGCCGCTCCCCTTGTTAATGTTAATGTTAATTTTGATATATTGTTTATTGTTAATTTGGATATATTGGTTTATTGGTTTATATTGGATATATTGGTTTATTGTTAATTTTGATTTGAAAAATGAATTTATGAAATTGGATATTGTTATTGTTAATGATTATGTATATATATATTTGGATATATATATTTGTTAAGGTATATAAAATAGTTGAAGATTTGTTGAAATTTTGATGTTTGGTATAATGTTTAAATTGATATAATGGTATCATTTTTTTATATGGTATTTATGTGAAATGTATGAATTTTGGGTATTTGAATTTTAAAAACAATTATGAGAAATTTTGATATGGTGTACTATAAGTGGATTTTGGAAATGTGTGTTTTATAAATTTTTTATTTGTGAATTTTGGGATTTGGATATTATTAGTATATGTTTGGATTAATATGTAAGTTTGATTTTGGTCCCGAAATTTGGATTTAGGAATTTAGGTATAATGTTGTGAATTTTGAGTTTAGTATGCTTGGATTAATTAGTTGTTTAAGTTTAATTTTCGTTTGTGTTGGATTTATTTAAAAAAATTAGAATTTGGTGGTTTTAGTTTTTAGATACCAATTTACTAATTATTACTAAAAAAAAAATTGATGCTTTATTTATTTATGTTTATTGGAATTATAAAATGTTGGTTAATTTTAAATGTGATTTTGTTTTTATTTTTTGAAAATAATATTTAATATTAAAAATGTTTGCATTTTTTTTTATTTAATTAAAAGTATGTTCTTTAATTTTATATTAATTAATTTATATGTGTTATTGTAGATGTCGCATCGCACCTTAATCACATCTAGGACTCGCCCTTGCTCGGATCCTGTTGATGATCATGAGCCGGAGGAGGCAGCCCATGACTCGGTTGCCTCAACATCGACGTCGGTTCATACACCCCTGTCAGTCTATCAGCGACCGGGTGTCCGATCGGCTCGTAGACAGCATAGCAAGAAACGAGGGGAACCCCGTACCGACCCCCAGCCCTCACAGGACGATGTCGGAGGAGACGAAATGGGGCCTAATGTCTGAGCACTCCCTAAGGGTAAGTTTATTATTTTGTTTATTTAACCAATTGTTTTTATTTGACACTCATTTTATTTATCAATGTTCATCGAATTTGCAGGTAGGTCAGTGAATGTGCGCGGGATCAACCAAGGTTTGACATCCCAGCGCATTTGTAGGACGACAAATGCAAAGATACTGGTGGTGTATGTGCCACGCCTCCGGTCCGCGCCGGTCAAAATTCACAGCCTCCTAGTTCATGACATTGGTGCGATTCTTCGCACCAAGTGACTGATGATGGGGGAGACTTTCCGAATCCAAACCGCAGAGGAGATATCGCGTTGTTGGGGAGAGTTATCGGTATGTTTTTTTCCCATTTTTAACATTAATTTCATATTTTTTAATTATTTTTTTAACTTTAAAATTTTGATTGCAGATCTATTTTGAGTTCGACTTGGAGAACGTCGAGCTCAGTAGGTACCTGTGCCAACACTGGCAGTTACGGTACGTCGACTGGAAGTACGAGCTCCACAAGTACTTCTTGACTTGGCCTTCTCCGGAGGAAGCTCGGGCAAATCCTCCGGAGGAGTTAGATGGGCCGAAACTGCCAGTGTGGTTGTGGTTGTGCGACCATTTCATGTCCCCCACTTATTTGGTACGCATTATCTATCTAATTAATTAAATTATTTAATTTTTATGTTATTTTCCATTTTCAAATCTAATTTTTGGTTTTACGAATGAACAGCGGAAATCGATTGCCAACACATCGAACCGGGGGGCAAAGAAATTCAACCACCACGGGGGGTCGCGATCCTTATCGACCCGGCAGGAGGATCGGCACATCGCCAGGTCGATGTTCCCAGAGGTGGATACTTGGGGGCAGGTGTATGCTGGACGGGGGGATGAAAAGGCTGATCGAATTCACGTAAGTTTATTTCCTTCTGATTAAACATTTTTTCTTAATTTCATAATTATATTTCTAATTAATATTTATTCGAATTTTTAGGATGCGATGGTGCAAGACGTCCAGCAGACACAAACTGAGCTCACCCAACAGCATCCAGATGTGCCTTTGCATCAGCAACTCCCTAATGTCGACATGTCCATCGCTATTCTGGAGCGACAACTAGGGAGGCGCCCAGGGAGGGTCGTTCGGGGGGCGGGCGACGGGATTATGCGGGATGTCTCCACTCAATCGTCGTCTTCATATCGGGTAGGCAATACCCAGGAGACGGCGGATCGTATGAGAAATCTCGAGGCCGAAAATGCCATGATCAAAGCCCAATACGCGGAGATTCAAGCCCAAAACCAACATATCAAGAGCGCACTTGACAACATCCTTCAACGTTTGGGTGATCGTGGATTGGATGATATTTTCTCACCGCCCACCCAACCGTCCCCTCAGGATCCCGGCTATTTTGACAACTCCACTAATTCTTAGAGTATATATAAAATATTTTTATACTCTTAATGATGTCAAAAAATTACATTAATTTTTTTTAATATTAATTTAATTTAATTTTGATTCTTTATATTAAATTTTTTAATTAAAATTTTTATTATTTATTATTTAATTTAATATTTTATTTTCAATATAAAGAGGAGGTTGCCCCACGAATTCTGGACATGTTAGCCGACGAATTGTAAAAATACACCCGACGAATCGGTGACATGTTACCCGACGACTTTTAAAACTATACCCGACGAATGAGTTACATGTTACCCGACGCAGATTCAAACTATACCCGACGATTGAGTGACATGTTACCCGACGGCTGTGTAAACCGTTACCCGACGGGTGTTTATCATGTTACCCGATGCGTGTATATAACAGTGTCCGACGACTGCATTTAACCTTACCCGATGGTGTTTATAACGTTACCCGACGGGTATATATAACTTTAGCCGACGGTCTATAAACCTCCTCCGACGTATATTTAATAGATTACCCGACGGATAAGGAAACCCTTACCCGACGGTATTATGATGTTGACTTTATGTTGCTCGACGAAGATGTCAGCGACGAACTTTACCGCCGGGCATTAGTTAATTGCTCGACGAGGACACTGTGCTCGTCGAGTAATCACAAAGCCCGACCGCGGTAGCCCGACGTCTATTGCCCGACAGAGATTCGCCGTTGTATATGCTACTCGACGGAGGAGTTACGTGGCTCGACGAAATGGTTTTACCGGGCAACTTCTGATTTCTTGTAGTGCATCTTGCTGGTAACATGTGAGCCACCATCTTGCTGGTAACATTTGAGCCAAGAAACTCCTTATGGGTACCTTCAGTTCGCACTCATCATGGGTGGTAACATGTGAGCCATGAGAATCCTCATGGGTTCCTTCAGTTTGCACTCTATCAAGAGGCTATCCCATCCCAGGTTAGGGAATATCAAGGTCTCATTGAGGACTTACAGGGAGGCCTTACCCTCCTTTTTTGGAATTTACATAGATTGCCCAACAAAAAGGGACTGCTGCCAGTGAGAAGTGAACTTATGTCTTGGTCTAACGAAGTGAACGTCCTTTTGTTATTTTACCCACCATCTTGCTGGTAACATGTGAGCCATGAGACTCCTCATTAGTGCCTTCAGTTTGTAATCTATCAAGAGGGCCGTCCCAGGTTAGGGCATATGAGGGTATCCCATCCCAAGTTAGGGCATATCAAGGTCTCATTGGGGACTTACAGGGAGGGTCTTAGCCTCCTTTTTTGGAATTTACACAAATTACCCAACAAAGAGAGACTGCGGCCAGCGAGAATCGAACTCATGCCTTGGTCTAGCAAAGAGAACGTCCTTTTGCTTTACCCACCATCTTGTTGGTAACATGTGAGCCATGAGACTCCTCATGGGTGCCTTCAGTTTGCACTCTATCAAGAGACTATCCCATCCCAGGTTAGGGTATATCAAGTTCTCATTGAGGACTTACAGGGAGGGTCTAGCCTCCTTTTTTGGAATTTACACAGATTACCCAACAAAGAGGGAATGCTATCAACGAGAATCAAATTCATGCCTTGGTCTAGCAAAGAGAACTTCTTTATCAACTCAACTAATTCTCGTTTACACTAATGGCATATTTACTAATTCATAGTCCATTGGATGAATTCAACTATCTGATTTCATAGTAGGAATGGTAATGATTCCATATTAGTTCGATCTTTACTAGTTATAGCTTGCCTAAATCGGAACTGAAATCAGTTTGATTATTAAGTTTCCTAATGCTATAGTGTGGGAGTGAGGGCCGGTATAATGGATGAAAAAATGGATTCGTTATGGCCGGGGTTGTTTCTCCTACAATTAGAATTACACCTCCCAATTTATTAAGTGTCAATTTCTTTAAAATTTAGGATAAATCCATATTATATGAGCATGTATAATTATGTTTTATTCTTACATAAGTAATTTATGATACGAATCCGGCTATGACTTTTCTATGATCTTTGAATAATGAACGAACTATAAAATGAACGGTTAAATTATGATATTATTATTTTGTGTAGTGAGGATCTAATCAAATGTTTGGATTCATATTATGAAACCAATCAATTGGGTCTAGAACACTACTATATATTTTTTGTAACTTTTAGGTTAGTTTTATAATGAATATGTAATTGATTGACTATCGTACTTTATTACGGCCATTTGATCTATAACAAATTAGTAACACATTTTGTTCATCAACGCTAGATAAAAAAAAAAGGTAGCGATCGAAAACCTCTTCATCTACCGTGTGAAAAAAATAAATTATTATTAAGGTAAGAGCTAGTTAATTTGGAATATGATCCGTAGTCCATTGTAATATAAGGCATATATCTTGTGTTGTCCTTTAATTACTGAGCAAGAATTGCATATAAGAATTGATTCCATGCATCAGGGACACCGGCAAGCTAGGCACCAATGATTGCAGTCATTTCCCTTTTCCCCATCCACGCCATATTATGATGGATGCCCGTCTTTTCTCAACTGCGACAATAACGTTATGTCCAGCAATGTTACAGCTGTTGACGTTGAAGTCAACACATCGTTGACCACCGTGCATGCAGGAAGTGAGTCTCCTGGATATGTTGAACCACTTACAGGTTCAGTTTGTCCCTCGCAAGTAGATTTTGGGTCGTCCCAGTTGTTGGATGACCAGACTTCAGTGGAATTGCAGGGGATGATGGTCGATTGCGATCGGTTTGCAGAAGAGGATGATGATCTCTTCACAGATTGAGATCGACTTCAACTTTCAGCAAGAACAGACGCATACAAGGTATGAATCGAAACCTAAACTCTAGCTGAACCTCTGAATCGAGATTAGCTCGTGATGCATTCAATTCTCTTATTAGATACTGTGAAAATGTTATTGATAGATTTTTGGTGATGATCAATACGATGATCTTAGCACTCTAGGTATTTGTTTATTTGCTTGAGAGGGTTTTTCTGAGCTAAGGGAGATCAGATGTGACTGATACTTCCCGTATGATTTCTATATTTTCTTCTATGTAAAAATGATCAAGTTACATGGAATATACACTCTCACATTCTCTCAAAATCAGTTAGAGAGGTGATGACACTATGATGTCATATTTCACACACTTTTGCATTCTCCTTGATTTGCTCTCACACACACAAACTCTGCTAACTGTTTCACACACTCACACAACTAACATCCATGTTGTTCCTTCGTGCCTTTAGTTAGTGACACCTTCCTCCTTGAGTCAGCAACTGCTTAGTCTGCCAAGTTAGCTGCTAGTGATGCAGCTTATTCACCAACAACCCCTCCTAAGCTAGTCACTGGAACCACTCCTAGCAAGCCCCTTAGGTAGTTGAATCTTTCTCTAGGTAGAGCTTTGGTGAATATGTCTGCAAGTCGTTCTTCTGACTTGCAATAGTATAGAGTGATCTCTTCATTTTAGATTGCATCTCTGATGTAATGGAACCGTCTGTTTATGTGCTTGGTCTTCTGATGGAAGACTGGATTTTTGGCCATGGCAATGGCTAACATGCTGTCACACAGTAGAGGAGTAGCCTCTATCTATTCTTCTCCCAAGTCTCCCAATACAAACCTTAGCCAGAGAACTTGAGTAGTTGCCTCAGAGGCACTTACATACTCAGCTTCTACTGTTGAAAAAGCAACACTGCTCTGCTTGACAGATGGCCAAGAAAATACCCCACTCCCAATGAGAAAGCATAACCAGATGTGCTTTTCATGTCATCTTCTGATCCTCCCCAATCACTGTCACAGAAACCCACCAAGGTTGCTGCTTTTCCCTTCTTATATTTAATTCCATAGGTCAATGTACCTTGGACATACCTTAGGACTCTCTTAGCAGTGCCTAAGTGCTTCTTGGTAGGATTGTGCATGAATCTAGACAGTAGATTTGAGGCATACATTATGTCTGGTCTGGTAGTAGTAAGATAGAGCAGACTTCCCACAATCTGCCTATAGAGTTGCTCATCTGCAGCTTCACTGCCGTCATCTCTTTGCAGCTTGTCTGCAGTCACTAGAGGAGTACTCACTAGTTTGCAGTCTTTGAGTCAATATTTTTCTAGCAATGTGGTAGCATACTTCCTTTGATGAATGAAGTTGCCATTGATTGACTGTAGAACACCCATCCCTAGGAAATGATGCAGTAGTCCCAAGTCTGTCATTTCATACTTGTTCATCATGTCTTGCTTGAACTCATCCATCATAGCAGCACTGTCACCTATGTAGATAATGTCATCTACATAATTCGACACAATTAGAATTCCTTCACCTTCCTTACACTTTATATACAAAGTTGCTTCACTTGAGCTTCTCTCAAAACCACAACTCAGTAAGTAGGAATCAATCTCCCCATACCAGGCCCTTGGTGCATGCTTTAGTCCATAGAGTGCCCTGTTTAGCTTGTAAACACTGGCTTCATGTCCTTGAACATCAAAACCTTCAGGCTGATCCACATACACGTCTTCCTCTAGAACAACATTTAGAAATGCTGATTTCACATCAAGTTGAAACAGCTTCCACTCTTTCTGTGTTGCTAAGGCAATAAAGGTTCTGATAGTGTCAAGCCTTGCAACTGGTGCAAAGGTCTCATTGAAATCAACTCCTGGGTTCTGAGCATATCCCTTGGCTACCAATCTGGCATTATGTTTTTGAACAGATCCATCCAGGTTGAACTTGGTTTTGTACACCCACTTGACAATAATCACTGGTTTGTCAGTAGGTCTCACTGTCAGTTCCCATGTGTCAATCTTTTCAATCATATGAATCTCATCTTCCATAACTTTCTTACAAGCTGAATCCTTGATTGCTTCACTAAAACTTTCAGGTTCTATTATGCACATATGACATCTAGCATACACATCACTAAGACTTCTTAGTCTCACAGGTGTATCACCAGAACTTGAGTTAGGACTTTTACTAGGATCAGAATCAGGGTTTGAACTTGAACTATTACTTATAGTTTGAGGACCCCGAGTTGGTGGTGTAGCATCTTCAGTTCCAGTTTCAAATCTCACTGGTATGAATTCCTATACTTCTACATGTTTCATCCAATCCCAGCTTCATTCTTCATTGAATATCACACTCCTTGATACCACAACCTTTCCAGTTTCCATATTATAGATTTTGTAGCCCTTCTCACAGCTACCATAGCCAACTAGGACACCTTTGGCACTTGAATCATCTAGTTTATGTCTCTTCTGAGATGGAATGTGCATGTAGCATATAGAGCCAAATACTCTTAGATGTGACACTCCTAGTCTTCTACTAGAGAACTTCTCAATTGGAGTCTTGCTCTGCACAGCCTTGATAGGACATCTATTTAGGATGTATACTGCAGTGTTAACTGCTTCACCCCAAAACTCATAGGGTAGATGCTTACCATGTAACATAGACTTAGTCATCTCTACTATAGTCTTGTTTTTCTTCTCAGCAACCCCATTCTACTGAGGAGAGTAAGCTACTGTCAGCTGTCTCTCTATTCCATGCTCTTCATAGAGTCTTTGGAATTCATTTGAGGTGTACTCTCCACCTCTATCACTTATTAACTTCTTCACCTTGCACCCACTTTGTAGTTCAACCATAGCTTTGAACTTCTTGAACACATTCAACACACCTGACTTGTGTCTTAGGAAATACAGCCAGTACATTCTTGAGTGATCATCAATGAAAGTAAGGAAATATAGATTACCTCCCATTTTGTCTGTTTGCATAGGACCACACACGTCTGAGTGTATTAACTCAAGGGGTGCAGATGCCCTCCAAGCCTCTTCTGTGTCAAAAGGACTCACATGGTGTTTCCCTGATATACACTCTTCACAGAGTTCTTTGTCACCTTCTAGGCTAGGTAGACCAATCACCATGTCCTTCTGTCTTAGCAGTTTTAGGCTTGCATAGTTCAGATGTCCAAACCTCCTGTGCCATAGCTCTGTGCTCTCCTTTGCTTCTGCCCTTCTAGCTACTGGACTCACATAGTCCAGAGAGAGTTGGAAACACCTGCTGCCTGTCATAGGGACCTTGGCAACCCTTTGTTTCATGGTCTTATCTTCATAGACCTCTGCTGTACTGTCCCCAAACACAAGACAATATCCTTGTTCCACCATCTGTCCTACGCTTAGTAGGTTTTCATCCAAACCAGGTACATGCATCACTTCCTTGATGTACTTGTCACCTTGGTCAGTATGGACCGGCAAGGAACCTTTCCCTGCTGCTTGGACTAACTCTCTAGTACCCATCTTCACTTTTACATGAAAACTTCGATCAATGCCAGTAAGTAAAGACTCATGACTAGTCATATGGTTACTGCACCCATTATCCAAGTACCACACACCCACATCCTTCTCAATGTAGGCTGAATGGCAAGCATAGAACATGTTGCCTTCTACTTCATTCACTTTCTGAGCTACATTAGCAATCTGGTTTTCAGAACAGTCCTTGACAATGTGGCCAATCTTAGAACACTTGAAACACTTCACCTTCCCTTTGAACCAGCATTCACCCCAGTGAAGTTTGTTGCAATTCTTGCAAGCATCCTTAGAACCACTGGTTTCACCCTTCTGATTCCCAGAGAACTTGTTCTCATACTTAGCATTTCCTTTGAATTTGCTATTAGTCCATCATTTGTTTCCACCTTTGAACTGCTGCTTCTTGAACTTTCCCTGATTTGACTGTACCGGAGACTTGTTGCTCACACTCATGCTTGAGAAAGCTTTCTCAACATCACCCTTAGTATGCATTTCCAAACGTTGATCAAATGCCCTGATTGATGCAGAGATACTCTCAACACTAATCTATTATAAGTCTCTAGTTTCTTCAATTATGGACACAATTGAATCATAGGGTTTAGTCAAGCTTATCAGGATTTTCTGTGCTAATCTCTTTTCAGTTACATCCTCACCATATGTTTTCATTTGATTAACCACATCTAACAGTCTAGTCATGTATGTAGAAAATGATTCATCATTCTTCATACGTGTGTACTAAAAATCTCTTCTAAGACCCTGTAATTTAACTGCTCTCACCTTAGGATCTCCTTTATACTCCTTATGCAGAATCTCCCAGGCACTTTTGGCTATCTCTTCATTTGAGATTCTTGGGAAAATCTCCTTAGAAACTGCATTCTGAATCAGATTCAAAGCCTTAGCGTTCTTGATCTGATCAGCATGGCTTGCTGCTGTCTCAAGCTCTTCATTGTCATTTTCAAACTCAGGATCAGGTAAGCCTTGACTTATAATTGTCCATAGATCGCATGCTTTCAGTGCTGTTTTCATCTTTATATTCCAGAAGTCATAGTTTACTCCTGTAAATACAGGGATCTTCGGTTCACCTCCTCTAATACCAACCATGACTTGGCAGTGAAGGTAACTCCTGCTCGACTCCTGCTCGGCTTCACTACAGACAGACGCCCCAGAGATATCATCGCACTGCCCTGATACCATATTGGATGACCAGACTTCAGTGGAATCGCAGGGGATGATGGTCGATTGCGATCGGTTTGCAGAAGAGGATGATGATCTCTTCACAGATTGAGATCGACTTCAACTTTCAGCAAGAACAGCCGCATACAAGGTATGAATCGAAACCTAAACTCTAGCTGAATCTCTGAATCGAGATTAGCTCGTGATGTATTCAATTTTCTTATTAGATCCTGTGAAATCATATTGAATGTTATTGATAGATTTTTGGTGATGATCAATGTGATGATCTTAGCACTCTAGGTGTTTGTTTATTTGCTTGAGAGGGTTTTTATGAGTTGAGGGAGATCAGATGTGACTAATACTTCCCGTATGATTTCTATGTTTTCTTCTATGTAAATATGATCAAGTTACATGGAATATACACTCTCACATTCTCTCAAAATCGGTTAGAGAGGTGATGACACTATGATGTCATATTTCACACACTTTTGCACTCTCCTTGATTTGCTCTCACACACACAGACTCTGCTAACTGTTTCACACACTCACACAGCTAACATCCATGCTCTTCCTTCGTGCCTTTAATTAGTGACACCTTCCTCCTTGAGTCAGCAGCTACTTAGTCTGCCAAGTCAGCTGCCAGTGATGCAGCTTACTCACCAACACCAGTCCTTTCCACATGCTCTTCCTTCGTGCCTTTAATTAGTGATACCTTCCTCCTTGAGTCAGCAGCTACTTAGTCTGCCAAGTCAGCTGCCAGTGATGCAGCTTACTCACCAACACCAGTCCTTTCCACATGCTCTTCCTTCGTGCCTTTAATTAGTGACACCTTCCTCCTTGAGTCAGCAGCTACTTAGTCTGCCAAGTCAGCTGCCAGTGACGCAGCTACTTAGTCTGCCAAAGAAAAAAACGAAGATTTAGAGAATGAAGGCAATAAATTAACAAGGAGATAATGGACAAATATATTGCACTGAAGTCACTATTTTGTTTTTGAATAATTGGTTAAAGTAGAATATCACTGTATAAAAAACGAGTAGTTGGGACCTACTTGGAGTGAGCTGGAGAAATGCCTTGAAAAAATACTTTGGTGTTTTGATGAACATTAGAGTCGACCCACTTGGACCATGTGGTGAGTCCCTCCCTAAAAGCAACCAAACGATCCATATCCGTCACTATCTTACCTCCTACTTCAATGTACGTAGTCCCATCTGAAACTCACGAGAAAATAAAGAAACGAATTAATTATTTCAATTGGAGTCCAGCCTCATAATATTCTTCCTTTCTCTGTTTCCACCAAATCCCCCAGAAACGAATTGCGAGATACTGTAAAAGAAGCTCCATACTCCTGAAAAAACACAATCCCGACCTTGTTGTTTAACAACAATAATAATGACATAGGCTACGTACGTTTGGTGAGTTGAATTTGATTGAATAGGATACTCTTCAAATTTAATGTATTTTGAATATAAAAAATAAAAAATAAATGTAGTTATTTCATTATAAAATGATTAAATAGAAATATATATAGAAAGAAACTTACCTATTATAATCCTACTAATTATTTAAGTGAATTATATTTGATAAATTTTCTTATATCTCTCTCTAATCACTTGATTAAAATTTAAAGACCCATAGAAAACTCACAGGCAAAGAAAAGGTGGGCAGGCCACGCCCGTATTATTGTTAGGGTGTAATTTGTTTGGGGCACAGCAGCATGCAGCATGTTGCAAGTGAGTGACTGCCACTGGTTGAGGCTTAGAGAGTCCCCTACGAATAATAGCTTCTTCCCCTTTAACCTCTCCAACATGTCTTCACCATTAAATCTGCTCCATATAAATGAATCAATAATATTCAGCTGTATTTAAAGTTACGCGTCTAGTGATGAATCATGTGATATGAACTATTGATCATAACTGATAAGTTTTTCTTGTGAATGAGATTTGGTTGATAAATGAAAAGAAAGGAGGTCTTTGTTACCTTGGAATATTAATTATGTCACAACCAGTGGGCTTCCATCTATATTTATTTGAGGTAGTCTTTGTCAGGTCTACCATTCTTGAGGCAATCGAATTGTTTACCGAGAAATGGACACTTGGATGAGTCGTAGAGTGGGTACGATTGATCAAGTATCCAACTCCCTTGAAAATAATTGCGCCCATTTGATTCATTCATTGGCTGTTTATCCTGGCCTGGAGCTGCATCATCACCATTTGTATATGGTTGTAATATGATAAGGGATAGAAGAGCAAAAATAGCTATGGTTATAAAACTAAACCACAAAGCCATATATTGTTCGTAGAAATATGAGATGAGTAATGAAAGTTAATGGGAAGGGAAAGGAATTATGCCAAATATATATAGAGCTTTGGTGGGAGAGAGGGCTAGCTTTTTCTCTAAACTTGAGCAAAATTATCTTAAAAACCATCAAACAAAATCTTGCCTTATAAGGACATGTATTTTTTGTAGGATACTTACATCACGTCCTAATTAATAATGGACAATTGATACATGCATCTTTTAAATCTACAAGGATTTCTACAGTGGAGTACGTGTTAAGGAGATAAAGTTAAAGCATTTAATGTTGTAAGTTACTAATATTTCATAATTAAATTTAGGATTATACTTGCATCTCAATATTCGGCATTGGTGGAGCTTTGAATGGACCAGTGTGGTCCAAGGTCCTCATTGCATTTTGTTTTCCAACATATATATATATATATATATACTGTGGATGATTATTGATTCACTGGATATTAATCAATTAGCTTATGAAATGGAATGGGTTTTAATATATGCTTATAGTTTCTTTTTATCTACAACATAAATTCTTTTGTAATTTTGTACTAAAATCATGTATTTGTTTTGAAATTATTTTATATGTGATGCCAAATTAAAAAGTTATCAACAATATTTATACTAAATTTCCAACTATTCATTTTTTGTTAATTTTCTTCCTTTTTTTTTCTTTCTACAAATTAATATTCCTAAATGTATTTACTAAAATTTTCCTTTCCTTTTAAGATTTTATTTCCCTACATTTTTTCATTTTTGAAATGGAATATGTACGAATTAAAAGGAAAAAAAGATGAAATGTGTAATTGTGAATTTTATTTATCTATTATTTATTTAAAATTTGATATTATAAATTTATGATTTTGAAAGTGTACAACATCTATAAAAATAAAGAAAATAATAAGAATGGTGAAACATTTAAAAAATTAAACTACAAGAAATGAGAGCTTGCCCAACAAAAGGAATTCGTCGGGCAAGACTATCTTCCTCGGGCATAATGTTAAGCAACAAAGGTTCCTCGGGCAAACTTTGTCGAGCAACAGACGTCGGCCATGATCTTGCCCGAGGAAAAAAAGACTTCGACGGGCAACATCCACCTTAGCCCGACAACAACATTTGTCGGAAAAAAATAGTTGAGCAAACCTAAAAAGTCAACTTAGCTTTGCATGATGAACAAAAGGATTTTTCGGGCAACATTTGACCACACTCGGTACTGCATCATCGAAGCAATTTCAATACTTGGTAACGACCCATTGAAAGTTATGGATCTTGCCCGACGAAGACAGGGGTTTATCGGGCAAAGTTCTACCTAATTCTTAAATTTTGCCCGACGAATATTTAATTTTCGCCAAGTAACGTTTTGAATTAAAAAAAAATTAATTTTTTATAATATTATATATAATTAAAAATAGAAATATAATTGACAATAAATATAAAAAGAAAAATATAATTAAAATAAAACAAATCAAATATAATTAAAAAAAGTATTTGTACAAATGTTTAACATAACGAAAAAGTACGTCCTATCTAGCTCGATGACTGGTCGGGGGCGGGACCGGGGGGCGGTCGGGCTACTGGTTGGCCTGCTATTGAGCCTACTGTCGAGCCTGCTCTAGTAGTTGCGGAGGAATAGGCATCCCCGTGTCAATCGTAACATGATTATATTCTCCCCATGGTTTTTTTTGTTGGCCGCCGTTCTCCACTGTTCATTAGTAAAAACAATAATTATATTCAAATTGCGTTAAAAGTGAAAATAATTTATCCAATAATTCGTTAGGAGCACGTACCAGATAGGCCTTGTCCTAGAAAATGGTGCATAACTAGGTTCACTCGGCCAACAGGGTCACCTCCGACAACTCGCTTGGAGGATTCGAAAGGGCTTCCTCCTGGGTATTCCAGCTTTGGTAGTATAGATAAAGCTTGTGCTTCCAATTTGTACACCGTCTCTGCCAGATTTTGGTGAGGTACTCATTTATGTCGGGATTGTCCAGGTCGTAATCAAAATTGATCGACAATAAAATAATATGGTTAGTAAATTATTAAAAATAATGTTAAAAATGTTTAAACACTTACCAATAACTCAGCCCAACAAGGCCACTTTAGTTGGTCCAAGAGCTTGTTGAAAGTCTGGGCCAACATATTGCACTTTGTACGAACAATATCCCTGATGTTGTGTGCCACCAATCTTTGGATTTTAGGGGACGCTTTCTTCAATCCTAGCATGAGCATCACCTTGATCTTTTCCTTTATTATCCGGCATATCCGTAGTGATGCCAAACCCCTGTTAATCCCCCGAATGTTCGTCGAAGGCACTGAAAATACAATGACAATTAGTACAAACATGAGCAAAAAACAAAATGCTTTTTTAAATTAGGAAAGTAGTTAACTCACCATTGGGGATTACACCGTCCCCATTCGCATGTGCACATGATTCGGCCTGTGCTGGCTCGGGGTCGGTATGTGGTAACCCCTGTTGCTTGTTTTGGCTTCGACAAGCCGATCGCGCATCGGGTCGCACGGATTGTGTACTATTGAAGGGGTCTTGAACGGACTCGACAGTGTACGCTACCGTGGCCGGGGGTGGAGACTCTACAACAGGGTCAACGGGGGCAGCACGACGGCCACTAGATGTGATCAAGAAGCGCGACAACATCTACAATAAGAAATTTAAAATAATTAAGATAAAACCAACATATTTATGATTTTAATAATAAATTTAAAAAAAAAATCAAAATTTAATAATAAATCAAAATTTTCAAAAAAATCCTAAATTTCCAAAAATTTCAAACTTTCAAAATTTCAAAACTTCCAAAATTTCAAAAACTTCCAAAATTTCAAAAATTGGAGAAATTCCAAAAATTCTAAATTAATAAATCTTAACAATCTTAACCCTAAATTACTAAATCCAAAATTCACAAAATTCATAAATTTTCAAAAACATATTTTATTACAAAAAATCATATCCAACAATTCATATCCAAAATTCACAAAAAATATTTTATTCAACAAATCATATCCAAAAATCATATCCAGAAAATCATATCCAAAAATTCATATTACAAAAAATCATATCCAAAAATTCTAAAATTCTTAAATTCCTAAAATTCTTAAAATTCCAATCCAATATTCACAGTATTCAAAAATTGAATTCCTAAATCCATTCCAATCTTCACAATATTCACAAATTTCAATTCCTAAATCCAATCCAATCCTAAATTCAATTCCGAAATCCAAATTCAATTCCTAAATTCAGTCCTAAATTCAATTCCAAAATCCAAACCAATCCAAATTCAATTCCTAAATTCAATCCTAAATTCAATTCCTAAATACAATCCAAATTTCAATTCCAATATTCACAAATATGATAGAGAGAGAGACTTATAGTGGTAGGGAGCGCAAGAGAGAGAGGCGGCGACGAGAGAGAGGCCCTTCGAAGATCTTGACAACATTTGGGTGTTTGGGATTCTTGGGTGTGGGCATCGGGAGAGTGAGAGTGAGAAAGGGACGACGTGAGAGTGAGAGAGGGACGATGTGAGTGTGGGCTTCGGGAGAGCAAGGGAGGGTTTTTGGGATTCTGGGTTTGGGTTTAGGCAGAGAGCATAGGTGGAGCAAACGAGGAAGAAGAAAGGACTTTGCATTTTTAAGTTACTCGAAGCCTTTGCCCAACGAACATATTCGTCGAGCAGCTTGAGGCAGTAAATTTGATTTTTCGCGAAAATTTTGGAAGAAATTTTGATTTTTCGCAAAAAAAAATTGCGGGAGTTTTTTGATTTTGCCCGACAAAAAATGAAGCTTCCCGACGAGATTTTGCAGCTTTGCTCTACCAAACTAATAGATTCATCAGGCAAACTTGGTTTTATTTATGAAAATATGGGTAATGTAAAAACCAGGCCCGACGATTGAACTTTCAAGATCGTGACGGTTCACTTTGTGTTTTTACGTGCCTAGAGCCCCACCGTAAAAAATCATCATGTTTTAAGGAGTTTACGTTCCTAGGCCGTTCACTTTGTGAATTTCAAGGCATTTTTCGAAGTTTTAGCTCAACTAATAGGGAAACGATAGAATTTGAAGAAATTGACCGTTTACTTTCTATTTTTACGTGGTTAGACCTCACAGGTCAAAAATCGTGAGGTTTGGAGGAGTTAAAGCGGCCGATCGTCGAAAAACATTTTGTAACCGTTGAATCGTGTCGCACCATTACCTAGTACCGGGAATTCCAAATTGGCTAATATTTGGCATAGGCAATTTAGGAGTACGTACAATAAATGTGTACGGTTAGATCGTTCGATTGCTTTCAAAAATTATTTGAAAATGGTAAAATCCTCTTATTCATCAAACTCTTTAAACACTTTAAGTATATTTCAATACGTTTTTCGAAGTTTTGGTTCAACCGATATTCAGACGATCAAATTTTCAAGATCGGGACTATTCATTTTGTGGTTTTATGTGCCTAGACTTTTTCCGTTTGAAAATCGTGAGGGTTTGAGGAGTTAAAGTCATCGGATCGTTAAAGAACGTTTTGTAACCGTCGAATCGTGTCACACCATTACCTAGTCCCGGGAATTTGAAATTTGCTAATTTTTGGCGTAGGTGATCTATGAGTACGTACAATAAATGTGTACGGTTAGATTCGGTTGATTCATTTTTGCAAGTAACTTAAAACTGTTGTTTTATAATTAAAGGTAAAATCAATATGGTAAATATTACCTGACGAATACTTGTAATTTCGTCGGGCAAAATTGTTCCCTTTTTGGCGACCTTCCACCAAATAGAATACAGGTTTGCCCAATGAAATTGCAAGTATTCGTCGGGCAAAGCTTCTGACCCACAAGTTTTTTTCCAAAGTTCTATATACAACCAAACTATTTTTCAACCAAACTACTTTTTCATCCATTTCCAACCCTTGTAATTGCATTATTGCTTTGTATCAATTCTAGTGACTTTGTGCTTCGGGTTTTGGATGGGAGAACTTCACCACTTGGAAGCTCAACGTGTATCGGATTTGATAGAGACGAAGAGCTAGCCTTCTTCCAAATCATAACAAACCCTAAATCTTTGTTTACTCCATAAATACAATGCGGCCATATTTTCTTTGTATGTATGAGTAATCCATAAATGTTTGAGGCCTTAGCACGAAACCCACTCCATTCATCATTCATTTATTCATTTACTGCATGCACTTGAAACTATGTACCAAATTCATTCATTTACATTTATAGTACAGTCGTCGATAATGCAACTTGTTATTGAAATATTTAAGGCCGAAAAACATAACATAAAAGATTAATTGAAACATTTAAAATATTAAATATATTGATTTGAAGATTGGTATTACATATATCAATGAAGTAATTTATTTACAACTTTTATTCAATGTCAAATTTGCTATCCCCCCTCCCAATCACTCTCGTCATCCGAGTTGTGCACAATATTTGTTTCTTCAGCATCACTGTCAACTATTGGTGGTAAGGGCCTGAGATAAATAAAAATCTCATCAATGGCAATTGGTGGGACGACGTCATCGGTCCATACTCCATCCACGTTTAGGGTGGATTCCGAGGAATCCACCTGGTAAATATTTGGTCATCGTCTGTTTTCCCATCTTTTTCATGGTATCGGTCATCCAAGTCCCAAATATTTCTATGATTTACCATCTCAGCTACTCTCCAACGGGACCAGCTTTTGGATAATCCACATAGAATACTTATTTCACCGAACTAGCGAGGATGTATGGATCACTCTCAAACAACTTGGTGTTTGTATTGACAGAGGTACATAAATGATCTCGAATGACCTTGCTTAGGATATTTGGGTCTGTATCAAACCAATGACACTTGAACAAAATGACTTCCTTGCGGTTTGCGTATAACACCTGAACCACACTTAACAATCTGCCGTAGAACTTCGTACCAGCATTTTTACCCACCCCCCGCATGAAGACCCCGCTATTTTGAGTGGACAATTTTTCGTCTCGTTCTATGCACACGAACTTAACTCTGTTAATGTGGCAATCAGCTTTCATTTCTCCTCGAAATGGGCCAAAGGCCAGCTGCATTAATTCTTGATTGACTATGGCGAGTTGTCATCTCTCAGCTGTGCCATCTAGTAAGATACATACAAGAAATGAAATTTGTCAACTTAAAAACACCTTAACAAATTTGTAAATAAAATATTTGACTTACATGCTGGGAGAACCAACTTGGAAACAGTTGTTGGTCCATTTCTTCCCAATTCGAAGGATATCGGGCCTTCATCAACGCCTGGTGCTACTAGTGGACGGGCCAGACTTCGTCACAGTTGTTCAGTATGAACCAATGTTCAACATTCATGTCGCTATTGCAAAATGGCTCTAACATTGGACCAACACCTAATGGTCGTGCTGGTTCGGCAAATACAGATAGGTACTCGGGACGTTCACCACCGTCGTCGTTGTGCGAGACCCTATTGAAGGAAGTTTCAACATTCCGAAGGTACATTGCATAAATAATCAGTGACTCCTTTGCAATGTACGCCTCCGCTATAGAGCCTTCGAGACGTGTCTTGTTGCGGATGCTGAAAGTTGGATACCAATGCTAAGCTTGGACAGAGACGGCTAGTCACGTATTTTAATTCTAGATTTTAGAATCAAACATTCAATATCAAGCACAATCACACACATACATTGAACAAGCTCCCTGAAAAAACATAATCATATCAGTGACATCCTAAGCACTTAGAGGCCCCGTCAATGTAGGAAGCCTTCTGCTAGTTCGAAGTGCTTGTGTGTGTGTTCACAGAAACATTCAACAAGTAATTAAGCCATTCAGTAACATTCAACAATATGAATCAAGACATTAAGAACTTTGATATCCATAAAGCTTCCTCAAGGCAAAACTGGGGGTCTCTCAGCTGACCAAGCAATTCACAAATTTCAGAGTTCAAATACAAGGTACTCTCATGCTCAATCTCGTAGACTAATCCAAAGAGGCAGCCATACCTTGTGCAACCCATAAACTATGCTCATCCGTTAAGCTCCTTTACGTATGCTCCTCGCAGCAGCTCAACCATTCTCAGATCCGTTCCAAGAACAACCCAAACGAATTTGGTTTAAAGGAAATCTTGATCAAATCATCAATCCGAGTTCATCAAGTAACAATACTTGAAGAACCCAGATATAAGATCAAATAGAAATTGAAATTGAAGAAAAACGAAGATCAAAACAAATTCAGAAACTCATTGAAAGGATTTGGTTGTGAAATTCAATTTTTTTAAAAATAGATTCAAAACAATTTTGATAGAAAATGTTATTGATCAAATTACAAACCTGAAATCAGTTTATCAAAAACATTTTTCATTAATCACCAGGATAAACCCATTCAATGGTTCAAACCCATCTTTGAAAAATCCATTCGATTGAATTCACCCAGGTCGATTCTCGATGAAAAACCCACACAACACGTGAGCTACGCAGCTCACTCTCATATAAGGAAATCCGTTAGTCCCCAAAAACTAAACGCACAGTTTCAATAGATGTGTATAATAGATTTCCAAAAATGCCCCTTCAGAGAAAAGAACTTAGTAAATCCAAGGCAGTAAAAAGCAACAAACTTAAGATGACTGGTCATCCTGCAGTCTCTGAGAAATTCCTCTTTGATATATGCTTGAACAAAAGACAACACTTAACGATCCTAAGTTTGAGCATGAGTTAAATTATAAATTACAAGTGGAGAGGCAAAGCCAATTTACATCAGTCATTCCTAAAACAAGAACTAACAATCTCCTCATTTGGCTTTGCCTCGTCAAGCCCATTCACTCAAACCTAGAACTAATCCTCACTATGCCCAAACCTATTACACAAACTTCTTGAATGTAAACCTGCAGATAAAAGAACTAACAACAACATATAATATCAAGAAGAATGAAGCAAACATATCATATAAGCAGCATATAATATTAAGAGGAATAAAACAAGCATCTCAAAGGAGTTCATAAATTAAAAACATAAGCAAAACATACATAAACATAAGTCCAATTAGCATAACCACATCTTCTTCAAACATAAACAAATAAACATTCAACACCAATAAACTCTTCACCCCCACAATGGTCTCCCCCTATGTTGAGGAAAGCCAAAGGACCAAAACAGTACAAAGCTCCCCCTTCATTGAGCACCACGGCGACTGCCACGTCCATGACCACGACCACGTATAAAGCTCTGAGTAGCGGCAACCGCAACCTCATCAATACATGTTCATGCCACAACAGCAACCTCGCCAATGCGGTGCTGTTCCTGTGCATGCTGAGCAACAACAACAGGACCTGTGAGAAAAGAAGAAGAGGAAGAGATATTTGTGGAAGCACTGAGCTTAGAGCTGAGACCCATGGATCGAGTTGTGAATGGCTCAGTAGTAGGTACGATTACATCAGTGGCACATGATGGAACACCATAGTGAGAGAACTGGCGGGTGAGAAGACAAGGTAACCCGAGAGAACCACGAATAGGGTTGGAGAGAACATGGTTCATCATAAGGCAAGCAAGGGGAACCGGCAACCCATGGGACATTGCAATAGCCACCCTGCAAGCTAATTGAGTTGGATTAGCATTGTTGGTCGTAGGAAGGACGTTGTGGTGAAGTAGAGTCCAAAGCGCACGATGAAGATTAGATAAGTAGTTTATTTGAGAAAATAAAACTGAAATTTGGTGTAGCAATTGATGGAAACGCTGGGTATTCTTTCCGTTCTCAAACTTTGGAGAAGAAGAACGCACTTTGGCAAAGAAGAGAAACGCTGCAGATGATGGCAGATGATGGTGTGAGTTTTTTTACCAAAAGATCAAAAAATTTCATTAATAACAAATAGAGACACCAGCATCAAATGCTAAGGTATCAAACAACCAATCCGTCCCTAACTCATCCCAACAGTGGTACACGCCAATCCTAGAAACAAATCTAGCCACAAGGTGCGCAACTTTATTAGCCTACCTGGAGGCATACACAAATGAACGTTCCAACCATGAGGCCAGCGTATGGATATCGAAAATAATACAGTCTAGATCAACATCACCCTGGCTCTGTCCGATAAGAGTCGTAACAAGCCCCAAAGCGATGATGCTGTGAGTTTCAATTATCTGTTTGTGGCAGTTTTGCCATCAAGTTAAAATCAGCAACTTCGCGAATTCGCGCGGGTTTTTCTCTGCTGCGCAATCCGCACTAAAACAGACATAACTCCTTCTAGAAAACTCCAAATCACTATCCGTAAAATTCCTCGGAAAAAGATTGACTTCCGTATTTTTCCAACAATGTATGGCCCAATAGCGAATTCATCCTGAGAAGATACAGTTTAATCAACGAAGTGGATGGCTGTGCAGAGGCAATTTCTGCTCCTAGGACGCATATTGCACTTGAATCTTCCAAATTGCTCATATTGTCATTTTTATTCCTCAATCCTATTAAAAGACAAAACTAAGTGAAAATGGACTAAATCAGCTCAAATCATAGCAACAGTTTAAAGAAAAGGGATATAAAAATGTATCAAATAAGAAACGTATCAGGCTGTTGTTTAAGTCACGAAACCATCTATGTGTTTTGGTCCAAAACTATCATCCCGACTTAAGGAAACCCGCGCATCTAACTGCTCCAAACTAAATAATAAGCTGCTAACATGAACAAATCGAGACCAACATAAATTTAGCATGGACTAGGCTGTAATGAAAATTATTGAAGTCCTTCGATACATTAAGAAGAAGGCATAGAAAAGAACAGTGCAAGCAATTTGCCTTCTTGCCTCACAATCACTTGATTAAAAGAAAGGTTATTGGGCCGCAATAGAACCCATTTCTAACTGTCTAGTAGCAATCTCTACTAGTGACACGCCTACTTTGAAGGCAACTAAGATCTACTTGCTTCCTGGTCAGCCCATCTAGGGAGAAACCGTGGCATCAAGGTCTACAAGCCCACAGCCTTCAACCCAAACCCAACTTCCAAAACAATCATCACTCACACATCACTAAGAGATACCCACACGAGCCCGCTCCTTCAAGCGCCAATTTCGACGGAGATCCATCGAAAGCGACCCCGGGCCTGCTGTCGAATTTAATTTTGGGCAGAACAATTGGACCTTTCAGAAGTGACCAAATGACGAAAAGGATAGAAGAGAAGGAGGGGGACATAATTTTCAGGAAGAATTTGATAAAAAACGGGGAGGTTTGTAGTTTTAAGGTGGTGAGGAGTTGGAGAAAATGGCCTAATTGTTTCCTCATCAATGAGCTCTCAAGTTTAACCTCTGAAGCCATTACTCCAGCAGCTGCAGAGCTTCTTAGACAAGCACACAAAGCACAGGAGAGAAACTGAAAAAATAGTGGGATAGAGTTGGTGATATAGCGGATAGGGATCTAGAACATTTTAGATATATATATATATATTGCTGGAGGAAATGGGTTCCCACATGTTGCAAAATATGGAGAGATTATTAAAAGGTACCTACTTTGTATATGCATAACAAATCTTTTTTAAGTACGTTGTGATATGAGTGGATATATATATATATATATATATTTATTGATAATACAAAATGAAATTCAGAATATATGAATTATGTTATTTTTTTTATATCATAAAACGTAAATTGAATAGAACATGGAGTTATTTGTGACATACAATCTAATAGTATATTTAATTACTATTTAGGCACCCCAAGCCCATTGTTTTAGAAGGCTTTGAACCATCTAATTTTTTAGAACAAATTGCATTTTAGTACCCTCACGTTTACACTAAATTTCAGAGTTATATCTAACGTTTTAAATTTTGCATTTTAGTACCATGAACTCTTTAAAACGTTTCACTTTTGTCCCAACAACACATTTTTAGGCTGAATTTCTGTTAGTTGATAACGTGACGCGTATGGGGGACCCCACAAAAACAAATTATTCGGTAACTGTAGGCATAATTACTTAATTAGCTCTTGGTTATCTCTCACTCAGTATTTACAGCGGGAGATAATACAAACATATATTAATTACACATATCACAAAGGTTACACTTTTCTAATTTCCTAACATATTTTTTATTTTCCTAATTTCCTAACATATTTTCTATTTTCCTATTTTTCTAACATATTTTATATTTTCTTAATTTCCCAACATATTTTCTAATTTCCTACAAAATCACATAACACATTTTCCACAATTTCTACACAATTTTCCACAAATTATGCACAATTGCTGCACAACTTCTACAATTTATACACAATTTCCTAACATAATTATATATTCAAAATTCTTACCAAAATTAAATTGAGAGGCAAACACACATATCTCTTTATAAGTATTCCTCTAAATCAATCACAAATTTCCTAAAACACAACCAATAATTAGTTTCCAATCAAAAATTCAAAACTAAAAAAATTAAATTTCTCAAACCTTTAAAATTAGTATTTAATGGAGTTTAATGTTTGAGATAGAAAGAGGGAGAGATAGGTAGTTAAAATGATGATGAGATGATGGAGGATGGTGTGAGAGAGAGAGAGAGAAAGAGAGAGAGCTGAGAGAGGGTTGAGCACAGAGAGGAAAGAAGAAGAGGGGCGTATGGTCGCAGTGAATACATTTAACACTTTGCCCGACAAATTGGGTTCCTTGGGCAAACTTTAATGAATTCGTCGGCCAATTGCTGAAACATATATTTTGTGGAGCGGTCAACGCTCACACTTTGCCCTATGAAATTACTTACGCTCGACGAATTTTTTTCGTCGAGCTTGCTCCTTTTGCCAGAAGAAGCAAAAAAATTGTAGGGCAAAATGCCCACTCTTATGCGCCAACCACCTTTTCTTCGCGCCATAAATTTGTCCCACGAAACAATTTTGCCCTCCCAATTTATTCGTCGGTCAAAATTTACACATTTACGCGGGAAAACTTTTTGTTTCACGCCAAAACCTTGCCCCACGAAGGAGACTTGCCCTACAAATTTCTTCATCGGGCAAGATTTAACATGTTTTTGCCCGGCGAACTGTCATTTTCGTTGGGCAAAGCTTCTTCAGACGATGAAATTTGTTTCGTCTGGCAAAATTTGGTCAGGCCAGACCTGTTTTCTTGTAGTGTTAAAAATTAAAAACTATAAAAAATGCTCTTAAAATTAATATTTTTTAAAAATTAATTTTTGAAAACCATGATTGTAATAACCAGTGATTAAAATATTATCGATCAAGAGGATTTTGTAAAATAAAACATTATAAGTTAATAGTTTTCTTTTGCAACATTATTGAGAAAAGAGGCTCCCCTAAAGTGAAATCCTTGCTTCGCCACTGTCCTGAGGATACCTTCTCGTACCACTCTTTCGATTTATCAAATAACCCTTATAGATATATCATAATCGAAACTGTTTAACTCCTAAATAATCATTTCTAGGTTATTTATACTAAAAATCAACCAAAACGGAGATCATTTAGCCATTAATATGTGTAAATTAATAAACAGTTCGTCATAAAGATCTTCATTGTTATCGATACCATTGGAATTAAAAGAGATAAATTTTCTTGAATGTCGAATCACTTACAACATTAAATACTTTAAATTTTATGAATTATCAATATAATACTGTCTACGCACCAAACAATCCCTCTATGTCTTCTTCTCCTTTTCATTAATATATTCATGAACTTGTACATTCTTATTGTTGATTTTATGTATTATTGACTTTTACATATACATGGGTTAAAGTATTAATTAATTAGAAGAAATCTACAACTGTGCCAAAGTGTACCAGTACCTAATGTTTTTGTAAAGCCATGAAAAAAACATGAGGGAACTGATAAATAGCAATGTCAATACTTAATTAATATGTATATCTCGATCTTCTTTAATATTTGTTTTTTTTTTTACCAAAAGATCAAAATGTTTTATTAATAACGAATAGAGACAATGCTAAGCTGTCAAACAACCAATCCGTCCCTAACTCATCCAAAAAATGGTCCCCACCAGTCTTAGAAACAAAACTCGATGCAAGGTCATCAGCCTTATTAGCCTGCCTGGAAGCATATACAAATTGAACCCTCTCCAGTCTCGAGGCCATTATAAGGATATCAAAAATAATACAATCAAGATCAGCATCACGCTGGTTCTGGCCAAGAAGGATCTTAACCAGCCCCAAAACGTCAGACTCCAAAACCACCCGCTCGTAGCCAGCCCGCAAACAATGGGAAAGGACACTGCGCATCGCCTCAGCTTCAGGCACCATACTCGACTTCAGACAAAGGCCCCCAGTTCCTCCTGCCGACACCAATAATCCAAAACTATCCCAGATAACCCAACCAACACCTCCCCTTGCCGTTTCCCGACACCAACCACCATCACATTTAACCTTTAGGAGACCCATGGTCGGTTTCTTCCAAACAAGCATCGTCGCATCATCACTGAAATTGGGCGGTCTAGGCTGTGAGGAATGTCCGCCCAAGGCCGGGGCTCCAAGCTCCCGGAATTCCGACACACCCTTGAGGAGTCCGGCAATGGCCTCCTCCGGATGGATAGGAGTCCGGCAAATAGGATCCACAAACAGCCGTCGGCTTAGCAGATTTGACCGAACGGCAAGGGTGTTGGTACAGATAAGTCGCGACTGACTTTTCTTCTTCTTCATTTTCCTCATTGTCTCCCCACCGCCACCTCTCTGCAACACAGACCACACCTCATCTCTCGAGATCGCCGACGTCCATTACCACTCCCTCCCTTTCTCGCTCTCTCTAACTCGGACTTCGCCTCTCACTCGGCAGCTACAGCTCTCTCTCACCGATTCTGTCTCGCCGCCGCATCTCTCTCTCGTCGGCAACCATCTCAAGGTGGAACTCGTTCTCCCTCTCTCTCTATTGTTAATGTGGATTAGTTATTGTCAATTTTGATTGTTTATATTTTAATTTTAGATTGGATTGAAATTGAAATTGAAATTGAAATTTGGTTTGGATATTATGAAATTGTATTGAAATTTGAATTGAAATTTGGATTGGATTTTGGCAGATTGTGCATTTTTCTCAAATTTGCAGATTAGGAATTTAGGGTTTTTTCTTGAATATTGTGAATTTGGATTGGATTGGAACATAAATATTTGGTTTACTAAGTTTGTTTGGATTTAGTAATTTAGGGTTAATGTTGATGATTTTTTGAAATTTTGATGTTTGGTATAATGTTATGAATTTTGCATATGATTTTTGTTATGATTTTGATTATGAATTTTATGTGAATTTTGGATATGTGAATTTTATGAATTTTGGATATTTTAATTTTAAAACATTTATGTGAATTTTTGATATGATGTAGGATATGTGAATTTTTTATATGTGAGTTTTTTATATGTGAGTTTTATAAATTTTGGATATGTGAATTTTATGATTTTGGATTTTATTATTGTATGTTTGGATTAATTTGTATGTTTGGTTTTATTCCCGAAATTTGGATTTAGAAATTTAGGTTTAATGTTGTGAATTTTGAATAGCGAAAATTGGTTGCCAATACATCAAACCGAGGAGTGAACAAATTCAACCACCACTGGGGGTTGCGATCCTTATCGGCCCAACAGGAGGATCGGTGTATCGCCGGGTCAATGTTCCCAGAGGTGGATGCCTGGGGGCAAGTATACGCTGGTCGGGGCAACCAAGAGGCTGACAATATTCACGTAAGTTTATTTGTTGTAGGTTAAACATTAATTTTTAATTTGATAATTATATTTCTATTTAATATTTATTCGAATTTGTAGGCGGTGATGGAACAAGATGTATATCAAACATAGGCTGAGCTGATGCAACAGCATCCCGACGTGTCGTTGGAGCAGTAGATATCGGATCCTGAGAAGTCGATCGCCATCCTGGAGCGACGACTTGGTAGGCGCCCGGGGGGCGGGCGACGGGATAGTTCGGGATGTCTCCAATCGCTCTTCGAGTTCTTCTCGAGGAGCCAATCCGGAGGAGATGTCGGAGCTCAAGAGAAACTTCGAGACCCTACAGGCCGAAAACGCGAAGATCAAGGCCCAAAATGCAGATCTAGCCCCAAAACGATCAAATCAAGGCCGTCCTCATCAAGGTGCTTGACCGCTTGGGTGAGCGTGGGCTAGTTGAGCTTCTGTCATAGCCTCAGCCCCCAGCTCAACAACCCGACCAAGACCTCGACCACCCCAACCCGTTGCCGAGTAGTTAGAACTTAATATGTAAAACATTACTTTAGTTTTAATTATGTAAAAACTTAACATTATTTTTATAAATATTTTTTTATTTTCATTTGATTAGTTTTATTATTTTAATTATATTTTAAAAAAAATATTTTTATTTTAATTATATATATTTATTTAATTAAATAAATTGTTAAAAAATTATTAAATATTAAGCTTTTGCCCGACGCACAATCATTTCGCCGGGCATAGTAAGACAATTCGGCAAAAACCCGCTGAATTTCTGTATCTTTGCTCGGCGAAACACGTTCGTCGGGCAAAAGTTGTTGACTTTTGGATCGCTTGACAAATCATAGGCGATGAATGGATCCGCCGGGCAAGCTTTAAATTGCTCGACGAACTTACTGTTTTCGTCGACTAACCTCAAGCCCGACGGCGGTGGCCCAACGAACGTTGTCCGACGAAGGATCGCCGGGTTTAAAGTTGCCCGATGAATAGTAAATGTTGCTCGACGAATATGTTTTACCGGTCAAGCCTACTTTTCTTGGAGTGATACCAACAAGTTGGACTAGGAGGAGAGAAAATGTGAGCGAGAAGATGGAGGAAAAGAAGAGGAGAGCTAAGAAAGGTGAGGGAGAAGAGAGAAAGAGAAGAAGAGGAGAAGGGGAAGGGGTTGCTACCAACCCCAATTGGGGTTCGCGGCTAGGGTTTGGTCTCTGTTTTTTCCCTTTGATTGAGAGGTTTTTTTATTAATATTATTGGTCTAGTAGTATTCTTACTTAATTAATTTGTAGCGGGAGATTTCAGGATTTACGTTCGATATTCGTAAAGACCGGGACGGTCGGTAACTAATATATCTCCGCTACTACTACTACTGATTTAGATTCAAAAGTTTTTAGCTTGAAGGAGGTGAGTATTAGTTAACTATTGAGTTTCACTACATACATACACACATACATGGAGTTGCTGATCGATGTTTGTTTTACCATGTAAGTATTTCATAATATTCTCTTTTATTTTCTTTTTCTTTTTCTGCAAAAAAAAAAGGAAGAGATTTCTTCAACAACAAAAAGAAGTTTCAATAATGCATATGGCATTTTCATCGGCTAGAGCTTAAAGTATGATGGATTAGGTTTTAGTGATTTAAAGGTGTTCTCTTTCAATATTGGAATTAAGAGTCTTAAATTCTTGTTCTTTTGTTAAAGAATACAAAAACTTCACGATCAGAAAAGTGATATAAATTAAATTGCAATAATGAATTTTAGATTGCCACTCAAAATATATATGATTAGACTACATTATAAAATTAGGCAAGTATCGTTGCCAATAGGACAACGTCAATGTTGGCAGGATTAGGCCACCAATTAAGACATCTCTCATAAAATTTAAAAGAAAATTCTAGACATTAATTATTAGATTATATATATATATATATATATATATATTATAAACCACATATCTAATGCATTTGTTAACTTAACTCTATTAGATATGTGGTTTACAATTTGGTCTCCCGAGCATGTTTTCAAATTAAACATTATTGTGAGTTCATATTATTGCCTTCAATTCCCTGTAACATAAAATGTCAGCCAGTAGCCACTAGAGTTGCGTAGAAAAGTTCATTCCAGGTATCAGGGACACCAGGCAGGCACCAGTGGCTACAGTCATTTCCTTTTTTTCCACCGAACCCATAAACAGATGGGTGCCCATCTTTTCTCAACTGCGACAGTAACGTTATGTCAAGCAACGTTACTGGGGATGACATTGCAGTCAACACATGGTGGACCACCGCTGCTGCTGGCGGTGAACCTGCCGGATATGTTGAACCACTTACAGCTTGAGTTTGTCCATTGCAGGTTGCTGACTTTGAGTTTGAGTCGTCCCACTCTTTTCCACTGCACCAAAAATAACATACATATATATATATATATGGACAATACTTGTAGAAAAAAACTTATTTTACTTATCACAGTAATTACAAACAAATAGAAGAGAGGTCAGGACTGACTCATAATGGGTTGGAGAAATGCCTTGAAAGAAAACTTTGGTTTGGGTAGCATCAACATTAGAGTCGACCCACTTCGACCAAGTAGTTAACCCTTCTCTATAAGCAGCTAAACGATCCATATCCTTCACTATCTTGCCTCCTGCTTCAATGTACTCCCATCTGAAATTCATTAATTACACAATATTTGTTGAGTACGTATTAATATACTTTCATGGCAAATTAATATACGAAACTGTATTAGCATTAATTCTAAAACAGTCGTCTTAGATCGAGTATCCTTTTATTTAATTAAAAAAAGTGTAAAATGAAATTTTTAGAGCGTTAATTAGTTAGTTGTATTTACTTTTTTTATTTTTGCTAATCGTTGATGTATATATATATGTGTGGTCTTACGTACGGTTGTTTGCTTCCTTTGTGAAGCCACCAGTGCCAAGTATTGAAGATAAGGATGTGGTATCCTTTCCATGCTTTGCCGTTTTGAATGGAGTCAAGCTTGAGAAGCCTTCCTACCTTTGTGTCCACTAGGTCAACCAGAAATGCATTGCGAGATACCACCACAGAAACATCATAATCCTGCCAAATCCAAATCAATATTCAGCATTATGAATCTCACATGCATGTGATTATTGGATTATGACTGTTTAATTATATATATTGCTAAATGGTAAATATATCATTCCATATATCTCGTTTACGGGCAACCGGCCAGCTCGTTTCATTTTTTTTTTTATTTTACAATTTAATAGCAGCATGAAATAATAAGTGAATTAAGAAGACCGCTCCTAAATACATATGACAAATGCATAAGAAAATTGAATGAAATAAGTAAAATAAAAAGATTCTTTGAGCAATAAAATAGATACAAGGATTATCTTTACAGAATATATATCCAAATTCATTGAGTGCCTCCATCTAACATTAATTAATGCAAGCTACGAAGAACTTTAATTACGGAATTATATCATCATCACTTTCAATACGGAACATTCAATATTATGATCCGTCTAATATTAAAAGTTTAAAACGAGGAAGTTAAACTCTCACCGGCAATGAAAACGTAGAGATGTCTCCTGTCCTTGTTAGAGTATACTTGGTTTGGGGCACTGCAGCATGCAGCATGCATGTTAGTGACATCCATTGGTTGAGGCTCAGAGAGTCCCCTACGAATAATATCGTCTTCCCCTTTAATCTCCTCAATAGATCCTGGCCATTGAATCTGCACCGTATATATATATATATATATTGCAATATGAGATAATAATTGATATATGGAAGAGAAAGATAACTCTATATGTGTCGGTGCAAGAATAAATTTGATAAAATAAACAGCTACGTTAGAAGAAATCATTTCATAGCTAGAATAGCTAAATCACTAAAGCTATTCTAAGACATGGATATATATACAAGTTTTCGTGAGGAGGGCAAGTTTTTCTCAACTTCATGCAGAGCAATTAATATATATATATATATATAAATACGAGCATTAGGCTTAGGCTTCCATCTAAGCTTGAGGTAGTGATTGTCGGCGCGTCCATTTTTCTGGCAGTCGAACTCTTTCTCAACAAAGGGGCAGCCTGATGTGTTGTAGAGTGGATAGGTTTCTTCAAAAACCCAGCTCCCATATTGAAACAAGTCACAGCTGCTGCTAACTAACTTTGCATAACAATAATATTGTAACTTATCTTCATGAAGACATAAAAGTAGTAGAATAATAAAAACATAAACAAACGAGCCAAAGCCATGCAACATTTTTCTCAAAACTCACACCCAAATTAAGCGATAGATACGAATGCATGCATGGACGATATATATATATATTTGTGACGGAAATGGGTTATGAGTTTTGCATAGAGAATGAACTATGACAGTAACGTACAATTAATATGGCTGGGAGCTAGGTGGGTATATTATGTGATCGATATATGTGTGCATGTGATGAGTTTGAGTTTTTTGTTAGGTGCTGCATGTGGTGGTTTCATTCGTTTGGGTAATTAAAGTAGTAGGAGACAAAGACACATTTTTCCTTTAGTCATTTGTTTGTCCTTTTTCTATTGGTATAGCTGTTGTGTTTGGACGTTTGCTAGTCGTGATCGCGTAAGCTTTAGGTTATCATCACTAGCTACTTGCCAGTTGCCAATCATCTTAAATTCTCTTTTGGTACTTATCATCATCACTTGCCAATCATTTTATGCGTAATAATTAATTAACATCATGCAACTCTTAATTAAAAGGGCTAATTAAATACACTTAATTTGCACCTCCTAGTTTTTAAGGTATCTATTTTTTAAAACACTTTGGTTTTAAACACTTCAGATATCGATCTAGTTTGAGACATCTGAACATACACTTTGGTTTCAATTTTTTTCAAAAAATTAATTAGAAAAGATAATTATTAACTTTACAAATGGTTACACAATTGGTTTCTACGTCGACCGCCGGTAATTGTTATATTTAACAAAGTACTAAGTGAGCTCATTTTGCGGTTTTATGGATATTAATTTAAGAACAATATTTGCATATTCCATCTTACTATTTTTATTTGTTGAATTTTCTTTGTACATATATCATAATCGGAAATATTCATTCTTTAAAGCATCATGACAAGATCATCTCTGTAAAAAATCAACAAGATTAGATGTCGTTTAGTCATTCATATGTATCAAATAAATCAACAGTTTTGATATGAATTAGGATTCTCATGGCGAACCGTCCATTTAGTTAATATATATGAATAATTAAACGACCTCCAATCTTGTTAATTTTTTACACATATGATCTTGACATGATGATTTAGAGAATGAACGGTTCCGATTATGATATGTGTACAAAGACAATTCGATAAATCGAAAAGGTGGTATGAGGAGGTACCACTAGGTTGGGATACAAGTATTGTCGACCTTAGTTTAATGTTACATGAATCATTAAATTTCATTCGAAACACACATGAAAAGGTAGAAAAATTGAATTTTAACTTAGATCTAGTGATAAATATTTGTAAATAGCGTTAATTTAGTGTTTATGTTAGTGAAAATATTAGTTAATTGAATGCGACGCTAAATAGATATACGTGTAATTTGATCATTTGAGGGATAAAGAGGTCAGAAATGTATGGAGTTGTAATTAAGAGTTATTTTCAATGACTTTTAACGTGAGTATTAATGGTGTTGGTGACTTGGTCCATCACCGTGTGCTCAAGTACGTGGGATTGAAGTAGGATGAGAAAGTGTTGGATCATATCTAGTCTCAAATTCTAGATTCAAATCGTATCATTATGTTAAGAAAGCAAGAACAAAGTAAAAAGTAAATGGTCTTGCTACAATTGTCGGCAGAAGCCAGCGCCCAGCAATATTATAGGAAATTGATTTTTACACTCTATTTTTCACCAGTTGCACTTCACTTTTAATATTTTCTTTTATATTTTTAAAGACGGATTAAAGTGCAGAAAACAAAAAATTGAGTGCAGAAATCATCTCCCATCCTATATAAGAAACACAAGTTCGTACCTTCTTGAAAATTTTTCGAGCTGGTAGCTAGCTAGCTAGTAATCAAACAAACAGACAGTCCAACAACTTGTAAATTCCAAAGGCATTGTAAAATTCTAGCTAGCTAGTCATGACCAAGTGACAAAATATTGCACATATATATATATATATATATATATATATATATATATATATATATATATATATATATATATATATATAAAAGTTGATCCCTGCAGGTATCACAACACTTCCCTTGATCTCAGTTTCTGGTGGTTGCGACCCCTCCTGGATATACTGACCACTCACAGGTTGAGGCTGTCCTCTGCTTTAGCTTGCTGATGAGTTTAAGTCCGTCCAATCTTTTCCACTGCTCCATGGCCACCACCAGAAGTAGTATATATACAAATTTAATCACATTTTTCAGAGATGTTTAAATACGTAATTAATTCATCTATGGCTCGTCTGGTTTCAAGAATGGATAATACTTGCATTCTACTTTGGTGGTAGCTCTTCATACCACCCTTTTGATTTATCTAATTGCCGTTATACATATATCATAATCGGAACCGTTGATTCTCTAAATCATTATTTCAAAATAATCTCTGTCAAAAATCAACAGATTGGAGGGCGTTGGTCATTTATATGTATCAAATAAATCAACGATTTTGACCAATTTTGTTATTAAGGGAAAATAAATAGTTAAAAGAGAAAATCATGACATATTTGTAATGTACGCTCAAGAAATGCTTTGAAAAAACGAAAAATGTTAAAGAAATTACATTTATAAACTACATACTAATACATATAGACCCTATTTGTGTTAACAAATTCTACATATATGAGTGTGTTATTTACAAATACATTAATCCCACTAATATGGTCGATCCTGAAAGAAAACTTTGTTGTTATTAGCATCAATATTAGAGTAAGTCCACCCATTGACCTAGGGGTTCCTAAAAGCTGCCAAGCGTTACGTCCATTTCCTTCACTGTCTTACCGCCCGATTCAATTTAGTTTATAGTCCCAGGCATCTGAAATTCTTAATTAAGGTCCAATCTCCAATAGATTAGTTCATACATATTCCAAAAAGATACTCTTATTAGCACTTTAAAAATATATTTTACTTTTGTAATTTTTTTTTAGATGCAATTATATTTGAGTCAAAAAGTTTTAATTTACTTTTGAATTTAGTCCAAATATTAATTTGGTCATTTGATCTATTTTATACCTTTTTTACCCTTGAAATAGTAGTAGAAATAAATTAAAATTCCTTATTTTATAGATTTATCTCTTTATTTCAAATTTAAATTTTAAAGTGAATTTTTTTTTTTGTCAAGAATCCTTCAAATTATCAAATACACCAATAATCAACAACCACAATCGAGATAATACTACATTAAGTCCCAAATAATTATAGGAAGACAATACCCATTATACCTCTAACACATATGCATATGTTTATTATGTACGTATTATACCGTAGGAAATTAGAAATGTATATTATACCTCCATTGTAGGCACAACCATGTAAAACACATGCCTCCAATATAAATTTTACCATAATCATAGGCAAATAAAAACGTATACTTACATCGTATACCTACCATGTATGTAGACACATATAGTGTAGTAAGACGATAGCAATAGAATATATCCTAACCTATTATATAGGAAAACAATTACGTAGTGTACCTTCAAATTAAATAGAAATACCTTCATCCTACTTCTATATAGAAAAACAATTACAATACACGTATAAAAACAAAAAAAAAACTATATTAATCTACCTACTCTGAAATCTGAATACCTTAATTAATATACCTATAATTCGCTCTTCTTCGGCCTTGGTTCAAGCTTTGCCGATGACTTTAACATCAATTCCACTATCAATGAAAGATTGAACAACTGCCCCAATAATCTTCCCTTCAAACTTGTCCCTATCCCTGGGAGTATAAGCAGTAGTATACACATCGGCTCCTCTTGCCCTATTGGCTAAAACATGGCCAACGGCAATGCAGGCAGGTGTATCAACGAGACTTGAGCACAGCTTTGATGTCTTTGGCCGGAGTTGGTACCGGCAACTGCTACCTGTTTGCTGGTAACCCGGTGGGTGATTGAGGCTGACACAAACCGCTTTGAGATGAACGCATCGACAGGTTTGATTCCCTACATGAAGGTTGATTAATATACCTATTAATGCATGAAGGTTGAGGGCTTAATTAGTTGGTAATTGGAGGTTCAATCAATTCATAAAGAAACAAACGGAGAAAAGAGAAGGACAAGAAGAATGCGCCTTTTAGTTTTGATTGTGTTCTCATTTTCTGGGTTGTGGGAGTGAGTGTTGATGGAGTGAGTGTTGATTAATTTCCATATTAATAGTTTGATAAATAAATATTAATGATTTAAATTGTGAAAGCGGATAATGTATATCTGATAATAACTATACCAAAAGCAATAAGTATACTCTAGTATGGATTGAAAGGGTAAAACAGGTATTAGGAAAATAAAAATAAAAATAAATAAATAAAAATAAATAAAAAAAAGTGAACTACTTTCAATGTTGATTATTCAAAATGGACTAATATGTAATTAATTCTTTTTTTTAATAGAAAAAACTCTTCTCTTATTCGCCAACGAAACTAATTTGATATGCCTAATATTACTCTGAGCTAAAATCGGATAAACGTACTTGATAGTAAAAATAAAGAACACAATAATATGAACTCTATTATTAACAGTTATATCTTTGCAAGTGCACAAAATCGATTGAGATAGTATAATGACAAGTAAAGGTCGATCCCTCGAAGACTTGTTCAATGATTTATCCAATTTAGTTCAGATTTTATTAACTCAAATAAAAAAACATACCAAACACTAAAACAAACAAAGACACACGAATTAAAGATGCAAAGGACACGGCAACAAGCTTAATTAACCCTAGACTCAACTTGTGACGCAGGAAAGAAAACAAGACTCAAACAAGGACTTTTAAACAAACAAAAACAGCAAGGACTCAAAAGACTCACAATAAAGACACAACAAGGACACACGGCAAGGGGGGTTTATGCTTTTGGAATTCTGAAAATTAAAACAAACAACTAAAAGACGCAAGGAAATTAAAATGCAAAGATGATAGATTGGTTGAATTTATTAACTAAGGCGAATTAAGGCTTACTATCCACTCTAACCAATTCAAGTTTTTAACCAGATTTTCTTAACTTAATTACTATGAATTCTCTGAATTAGGTGCCCATACAAATTAAGGTCCGACTAAGGCCCACTCCATATATATTATTCTCCCTTACTTAGCATGTTCTAAGCTAGATGAGTACCTAGAACATCTATCACTTACTAGTTAAGATGATGCATGAAGTACAAAGAGAATTTAGTGACACCACTACCCCTAGAAAAGTGATGTGCAGTCCAAGGAAAACACAAGATAATATAGTGGTCCGTCAAGCAATTACATCAATAATTATATGCAACCAATTTAGCTAATCTCATAGACATAAATTAAGTTCATTAAGATCAGTAATCCAACTCATTCAACTTCATAACAATATAAATCAAGAGCCAAAATCTAATTAACGAACTAACATGGCTAGGGCTTCAAGCATCCCTACTCCTAAAATAGACTACTCGCGCATGACTGAAATTAAAACAAACATAATGGCATTCAAAATGTAAAAAGCAATAAAAGTAAAGATACAAAGGAGATTATTGAAGATGATGCACAGCAGAAGACCACGCCAAGGCTTGCTCCTCCAATGCTTCACACACAACTCTCTCACAAGCAGAAAACCAAAGTGCTTAAAACTGAAAATTAAATTACAATGATGAACTACGGCTAGGGTGTCTAGATGTCCCAACCCGCGAGCACTTTTGTCCTTTAAATAGAGCCTCTAAGCCTTTACTAAGTAGGAGATAATCTAGGAAAGAATCCTAATCACAAACTAACTTAGAACTTCTATCCTAGTTAGGAATGAAAATGTACTTAAAAAGGCAATCCTTGAAGGACAAGGACTAGGATTTACGGCAAAGGCTTGAGATAGCAACTCTGAGCTTTCTTGGGCGCCAAGGCAGCTTCTAGAATCTTCTGGAGGTTGCTTGGATGTCAAGAACTGGGCCTGATCACTTCTAAATGCTTCAAACACGGTTGGGCCAGATTTTGAGCTCCAAGAACCTCAAATTTGAACTTTAAAGAACTCAATATGTCATTGAACAATCCAACCAGGACAAACCAGTTATTTCACTTCAATATGACATATCTAGCATGGTTATGGGCTTTGTCCCACTCAAAAGCTTGTAGAAAATTCGATGGCCCAATTTGGCTCAAATCAGGGCTCTCGGGGCGTCTTTTAGGGCAAAACATGTCATTGGCCTTTCTGAGTGCGCCTCTTGATTCCATTAGCTTAGAAAGGTGTTTTGAAGTCCAATCCTGGGTGGTGTCTCACTTGGTTCCATCGAGTTCCAGTCCTTGACACACTTTGGCCTAACCGGATATGAATTAGGGTGTAGCAGGATTAGGGCACAAATTAGGGCTCGACTGAGGCTCTTCAAGGACTCCGTTTAGGAAGCACATTTAGGGCGCGCCTTAGCATGTCTTGGCATGTCCCTGACTTGTTCCAGGACTCGATTTTGGACCTTTCTAAGGCCTGAACTTCAACTTGAGACATCTGCTTCGTTATAACTCCAATTCGAGCCCTTTTTTTTGTGTTCTCAGAATTCATCTATCTTTTCAAAACTGCACAAGTCTCACAAGATTGGTCATTTTCTACTATGGTTGGCACGAAATCATTCAAAATACATGTAAAAGGGTACTAAGTGACATCAAATTGATGCATAAATAATGACTTAACAGTACTCACAAGGAAAGAAAATGTAGAGAGGGCTCCTTTCCTTGTTATGGTATAATTGGACTGGGGCACTGCATGCTGCATGCTAGTGACTGGACGGCCACTGGTTGACGCTTAGAGAGCCCCCTATGACTAGTATCTTCTTTGCCCTTTAGCCACCTCAACAGATCGTGACCATTGAATCTGCACAATATGATATATGCATGCATTGTAAAATGTAAATTTAGATATCTGATTCATTTAATTTTTAAGTACAAGTGCTAACAAATTAACTTACTTATAATTCAATAAAGAGTGTTTTTGGTTGTTTTAAAATACTCATATATGTATTGTGCCGGTGCATGATCCAATAGTATTGCTATATTTCAAAAAGAAAATGTTAAGTAGATCATATTGTGAACTATATATATCTAATACAAATGAACTCGATCTACTCTTACTAGTGAGCTCTAAATATATTAGAAATATGTGATTTAGATGATAGTCTCTCTCTAGTACTTCCAATGTAATCGGCCTTTCCAGAAGCTAATAATAAGTCAATGCCACACCAACCTTAAGAATAAATGTACATTTATATAATAACGCTCAAATTCTAACCAGTTAAAAAGTAATGTGAGGTACTTGAGAGTGTTTGTTTCCTTTGGGTTCACTTGGAGACAAAGGTGCGTACATTCTTCCTAGGTCATATCCTTGCCTTTCCTTTTGGTGTAGCTAGTTGTTGTTCGGAAGTTTTCTAGCCTTCACGTAAAGCTAATTTCTCATCATCATTTTCCAACCATTTTATATTGATTATCCTGCTTCTGAAAAATGCCTTCCATCGATCAATTCCTTTATTTTGTAGACACATATAGAAAGCGAAGAATTTTTTTTTTTTCTTTTCTATCAATTGGGAGGAAATTGGAAAATTTGAATATGACTATATATCTAAGAAGAGAATACTCACTAAAATTTATCGATAAAAATAGTGTTACGAGAATTCTAATTTCAAATCTTACCATATAATGTAAAAGTAAATAAAATGAAAAGGGTAAATATATATACATAGTCTTACAACAATTGTCGGCAGCAATATGAAACACAAGTTTGTATTCTCTTTGCAATTATTTAGGCCTATTGGCAGTAAGACAAATGAAATTAATGCTAATGTCTCGAAAGTTAATGTCAAAGTCGATATAATATTACAATCTAAGAATATTCTTTTGAAATTAATTAATTCGATGATGGTTCTAAATTCAATAGCACTACTTTAATTAGCTTTAATTACAAAGAAAAGGAAATCAGAGAGCCATATATATGGATATGCATGTAGCTGAACCTTACTTTCATGAATCTTAATTGAAGAGTACTCCACTTGCACTTTAGCATTGAGAGTTCAATAGAATTCTTTCTTCTACTTTTTTTTGTCAATAATATTAGAATTCACTTTGAAGATATGAAAAAAACAGTTGAATTCTTCCATGGTAATTCATAAATATATCTATGTTGTCATATGTTGCCTTGTGCCCCCATATGTAAAAGAAAAGAAGAAGCCAGTAGATTCTTCCTCGCACATCGAAGTTGTCTATCTGATGATCTTTTCTATATCCGAGCTTCTCACTAGAATTAAAACCCCGAATTCTATCTCACAATTCACCTTTCACTTGACGGCTAAAACACTTAAAACAACTCTATTTATAGCCGGATGCATAAATAAGGTAAGGAACACTTAAAAAAACTCTATTTATAGTCGGACACATAAATAAGGTCAGGAATTAAGTTACAATTAAGTTAGGTTAATGATTTGATTTCTTTAAAAGCAGGTACAATCCTATAGTTAGTGTGGAACCCAAAATCACCCGAAAATTGTGGAATTGTCACGTGTCTCATAATTCATATAATGTCATAATTACCAGTGGTAACGACATTAACGGCTCACAGACGACACCCTCACATCAAATAATATATTTACTAGCTAAATATATTATTTAATCGGGTTAAAGCCTCAATAATAGTAATGTTCTCCTTGAGAATTAATTATTATTAAAATTCAATTAATTATTATCTTCTTGTCATGCAGCATAGACTTTGCCATTTCCACAATAGTTATGTTCTTCCTTTCTTCAACCCTATTATGTTGTGGTGAGTATGCCACAGTAAGCTGCCTTTCTATTCCCATTCGTTCACAGTAGGACAGAACCTCTTGTGATGTGAACTCACCTCCTCTGTCACTTATCAACCTCTTGATCTTGTTCTCAGTCTGCAGTTCAACCATTGCCTTGAACTTCTTGAATCCATTGAACACCCCAGACTTGTGCTTGAGAAAATAGACCTAACACATCCTAGAGTGGTCATCAATGAATGTTAGGAAATATTTGCTTCCTCCCATTGTCTCAGTCTGCATTGGACCACAGACATCAGACTGAATAAGTTCTAGTAGTTTTGATTCTCTCCAAGCTTTATCCTTGTCAAAACTCTCAACATGCTGCTTCCCTTGTTGTCCCTTATCATGTATAGATAAACTAGAAAATGCCTTATCCACAGTACTCTCATGCATTTCTAGTCTTTGATCAAAAGCTCTAATAGATGCTACTACATTCTCAACATTTACAGTGTCCATATCTCTAGGCTCTTCTATAATAGATACTCTAGAATCATAGGATTTAGTTAAGCTAATCAGTATCTTCTGTGCTAGCCTCTTTTCAGTGACATCTTCACCGTAGGTTCTCATTTGATTCAAAATTTCATATAGTCTAGACAGATAGTTAGATAGTGATTAGCTTCTTTCATCCTTGTGTATTCAAAATCACGTCTCAAGGACTGTAACCATACTGCTCTTACCTTATGATCACCTTTGTACTCTCTTTTCAGCAGATCCCGGGTTGCTTTGGCAGTCTCCTCATTGAGATGTTTGAAAAGATAGTATCAGCAACAGATGTTTGAAGCATTCACAAGGCTCTTGCATCCTTGATGTAGTCTGCTCGAGTTGGTTGATTAACCACATCACTAGCAGCATTCCCTGCTTCCTCATGGAGACCAACATCAACGTACTCCCAGAGATCATTCGCTTGGAGTTGGTGCGCATCTTGATGCTCCAGTACTCATAGTTGGTTCCATCAAAGATCGGAGCTCGTAGCTCTAATCCATCAGCTCCTGTCATGTTAGACACAACGTCTTCTTCTTCTACACAGTTGGTTGTCCCCTACGTCGATGCTCACGGATCAGATAGCTCTTATACCACGTTGATTTCAGCAGCTCCAGAACAGTCGGAAGTGGATTCTTCTTCTACAGGTAAGTTCTCTAAACTCAACTCCGATTAATTCTAATTTCAATTGGAAAGTTTAATTGATTGTGTTTAGATGTAGGAATGAATCCTTCGGGTGATGAAAACTTGGTTCAATTTCTGTAGAGAATAAGATGATTTTGTAAGTTGCACACCAACTGTTTGATAGATTGTTTATGCTTAGTTTGTTTGATCTCTCTACTGTGACAGAGAAAGAGATTTCAATAATGATTGAATTACTTACCGATTACACTCTCACACACCTATTACATTTTCTATTACAATCTGTTAGTGTGATGACACTATGATGTCATCCACACACATCCCACACGGCTCCTCTAGACTTGGACGCCAAGATAGGCTCACACACACACTCACTGCTTTTCTGTTATAACAGATTCTCCACATCCTTGCATGCACATCTCCTTTGCTTACTTGTCTTAGTACTTAGCCACCTAGATGCCTAGTGTACAACTTAAATACCAACGGAAGGAAGGTGTACGATGAGTTGAGGATTCGAATCCTTCCAATGTAACCATACAAAATGAGAAATAAATAAACTGAAATATTTTCATATTCAAGCAATATTAACACAGGTGTTTGTGATATTTCAGTGGCTGATTGGCTTCATAATTTCATCTTCATCATTATTATGAAGTTAGTTTTTTATTTTAAATGCATCATGTTCTCGCATGAAAGTCTCACTTTGCATAATATTCTCATTATTCGTTCAAAATACACCATGAAATGCCCAAATCATTCCACTCATGTACTTTTCCATTTACTCCGTCTAATTGCAGTCAACTTAATAACGTGGCTCATACATGGCTTAAAAATGGCAAAAGAAAGAAAGGGCATTGTGGTCAACCTTCAATATCTTCAACCGTCAATCTTCATTTTTCAATCTTCAACCTTCAATTTGAATCTTCTTCTTGAAACTGGCGTCGGAGTGGGTTTTTGACCCGGGTCCAGATCTTTAAACCTCTATGACCATGTCATAGCCGTCACCTGCGACGTCGTATTGGTGCCAAACCCCCACTGCGAGACCGGTTTCCTCGAACAGATTTAAACGATGCCGCAGCCGCCATCACACCCTACCCATCATCGCCACCGTCGATTCCCATCCTCTCATGTCCACTCTGATTGGCAATGTCGTCGACGAGGGGTAGTGGCAAGTACGGGTTGACCTATGTCTATTAGAAGGCTGGCGGTGATTAAAGATTTAGTATTTTAAATTTCAAGTATATCGTTATGGATTTTGGTCATCAAGTTTTGCTACTTTATGGTGGTTTTGGTTTCAATTTCATGCTTGAAAACCCTTTTGAATGTTAGGTACTGTTGTTGTTTCAATTGCATATGCCAGATGGAATGGTTCTCCTAATTGTCGATTGGTGGGTTTCATTTGATTGATTTAGCGATCAAATTTTGGGTTGGAATGAATTTGCAGATGGTATTTTGGTTTGATTTGCTTGTTATGTCGTGTGTAGGAATAATGAATGTCATAGAATTTGTGCTGAATTGGGGTTTTTTCTCACTTGGGTTCTCAATTTTCCAAATTAAATTCCCTTGTTTGTTATTGAATGCTGAATTAGGGTTTTTTCTTTTTATGAATTTGGTTTAGGGACGCCAAAGCCCTGCAAGAGAAGGCGGCAAAGAAGGCAGCGCAGTCAGAAGGGATCAACGCTGGTGGCAAAAATTGAGATGAGATTGGATAATGTAAGGATTAGGAGGGTAAGATTAAATGTATGTAAGGACCCTTCCCGAATTTTTCCTCGAAACCCGGAAAGAACCCTTATCCCATCTGACAGCTCTTTACTTCAAAATTTAAACACCAGAAATACCCTTTGTTCTGGAATAATTTTTTATTAAACCTTACAGAGTTCCCGACAGAATCTCTGTACTTACTGACCACTCATACCTGTCAGAAGCAGGATAGTATACTGGTCAAAACCAAAACCTCGGAATAGTGGTGGTCCAAATAGGAATACCCTATGTCACCAAACGTCAGTAGGTCAGACACTGCTGACATCTCTACTGGAATACCACAAGACAACAGACTAGTCAAATACTTGTGAACCAACCATAATTCGTCCCTCTGGGTCACCGCCCACACCTACCCACTGACCCGGCTGACGAAGTATTTTCATAGGTTGATTAAGCCCATGACCATTGTCGTCTGTTTCAAATTAAAGCCGGATATATCCTCGGCTATCATATCGTATCATCAGCCGGTATAACCTTCGGCTACCATAACATATCAGTCGGCATATCTCTCGACTATCCTGTCCCTAGCCACCAGGGTATCCCTTGGGGTGTACTAGTCATGTATCATATCATATCAGTCGGCATAGATCTCGACTATCATATCATATCAGTCGGCATATCTCGACTATCATATCATATCAGTCGGCATATCTCGACTATCATATCATATCAGTCGGCATATCTCGACTATCATATCATATCAGTCGGCATATCTCGACTATCATATCATATCAGTCGGCATATCTCGACTATCATATCATATCAGTCGGCATATCTCTCGACTATCATATCCCTAGCCACCAGGGTATCCCTTGGGGTGTGCTAATCATGTATCATATCATATCAGTCGGCATAGATCTCGACTATCATATCATATCAGTCGGCATAGATCTCGAGATACTTTTGTTTGTGTTTCGGTTACCGTTGCGTAGGTCTCGAACTCACGAGTTCGTAGACAAGCGGCATGCAGGAAACAGAGTTCGTGTGCGAAAGATGCGGGTCTAGAATGTCAGGGGCATTTTGGTAATTTGGTAGGGATAAATATTTTTTAACCCTCAAAGTGATGGTGCAAATTCTGTATTTGAAGGAAAAGGTACTTCGCAGAAAGACTTTTCCTCTAGTTAAAGTGTTGTGGAGGAATTATAACGTGGAGCAGGCCACGTGGGAAACCGAGGAACTAATGTGGGCACAGTATCCTCATTTATTTCATGGTTAGGAATGAATTTCGGGGACGAAATTTCTTAAGGAGGGTAGATTGTAACAACCCGGAAATTTTAATTATTGATTTTATGCAATTATTTTTATTAAATGACGATTTTACCCTTGGTCGGTAAAGGGCTTGGAAATCAAGTTTTATTTTGAGACACTTTTGGTGGTGTTTCGGGTACCGTTGCGTAGGTCTCGAACTCACGAGTTCGTAGACAGGCGGCACGCAGGAAACGGAGTTCGTATACGGAAGTTGTTGGTCTAGATGTGTAAGGGCATTTTGGTAATTTGCCATGGAGGGGAGATATTTTAACCTCAATTATTGTACAACTCATTTCATCTTCATTTCAGCTACATCTCCTTATCATTTTCACACATTCTCTCGGTATCAAACATAACACAAACACACCCAATACCCAATACATTGAACCCGAAACCGTGCGAAAAACCAAGAGAAAAACCATAAAGTCAACGTCGGATTCAAGGCTTTAACTTCCCATTTGGATCAACTAATCGTATTCTACTCTTTCCCACGATCACAACTGTACCAACCATCGAAGGAGAGGACCACGGTGGAAGCCGAGCCGAGTAAAGGAAGTTTCGGATCTTTGGATCAATTTTTCGGCTTATACAGGTACGTGTTTGATGTTTTGAGGTTATATTTGGATTCCTGGGTTTGAGTAGATAGATTTAGACGTAAAATTTGTGTAAAACGGTTGAGTTTTGAGGAAGTTGTAAAGCTTGGAATTTCGGTCGGAAATGGCGGATTCCGGCGAACCAGACGGCGGCGGAGGTGGCGGTCCGGTCATCTTCTCCGGCCAGCCTCCGGCGACGGTGACGGCAGTCCGGTCGTCTTCTCCGGCGAGTCACCGATGACCGGTCGGGTCGAGTTGAACCGGTCGGGTTGAGTGAACCAGTCGGGTCGAGTTGGACCGGGTCAGGTTGAGCCGAACTGGGTTGGACCGGTTCAGGCGCGTGAACACTGTAGCAGCGCGTGACCGGCGCGTGGACGCGTGTGCCGACCTTCCGGCGGTGCGTGGCAGCGCGTGGAGCCGAGACTGAGGTCACGGCGGCGCGTGGTAACTAGTTTTCGACGTTCTGAATCTGTTGGTACAGGTTTGAGGTTGATCGGACGTCGTTTAGAGGTTGTTTTGGGCAATCCCAGCGGTAATAGCTGACCGTATTAGCGGGTTTTGAGTTCGGGAAGTCCAGGTAGTTGGGACATTATTGTGCATGTGTTGCTTGGGCTAGAGCGTCCATGAATTAAGGGTTGGTTGATGTATATTAGTGGACTATTATTTATAAACTGTAATGCATGCATCAATGTATCTTTCTTTACATATTGTTATGTATTGTTGCAATGATTTCCTGGAATTTAGAAATGATTACTGGATATATGTTTTCCACTATTTCGGTTAAAGTGTGATTTGGTCATATTGAGGGAGGCCAGGACTCGGGACGAGGATCCGTTATTAGCGGTGAACCCGGTGAACCTCCAATATATGATATGATATGATAGTCGAGATATGCCGACTGATATGATATGATAGTCGAGATATGCCGACTGATATGATATGATAGTCGAGATATGCCGACTGATATGATATGATAGTTGAGAGATGCCGACTATGTCGACTGATATGATATGATAGTCGAGATATGCCGACTGATATGATATGATAGTCGAGATATGCCGACTGATATGATATGATAGTCGAGATATGCCGACTGATATGATATGATAGTCGAGATATGCCGACTGATATGATATGATAGTCGAGAGATGCCGACTATGCCGACTGATATGATATGATAGTCGAGAGATGCCGACTATGTCGACTGATATGATATGATAGTCGAGATATGCCGACTGCTATGATATGATAGTCGAGATATGCCGACTGATATGATATGATAGTCGAGATATGCCGACTGATATGATATGATAGTCGAGATATGCCGACTGATATGATATGATAGTCGAGATATGCCGACTGATATGATATGATAGTCGAGAGATGCCGACTATGTCGACTGATATGATATGATAGTCGAGATATGTCGACTGATATGATATGATAGTCGAGATATGCCGACTGATATGATATGATAGTCGAGATATGCCGACTGGTATGATATGATAGTCGAGAGATGCCGACTATGTCGACTGATATGATATGATAGTCGAGAGATGCCGACTATGTCGACTGATATGTTATGATAGTCGAGAGATGCCGACTATGTCGACTGATATGTTATGATAGTCGAGAGATGCCGACTATGTCGACTGATATGATATGATAGTCGAGAGATGCCGACTATGCCGACTGGTATGATAGGATAGTCGAGATATATGCCGACTGATATGATATGATACATGACTAGCACACCCCAAGGGATACCCTGGTGGCTAGGGATATGATAGTCGAGAGATGCCGACTGATATGTTATGATAGTCGAGAGATGCCGACTGATATGATATGATAGTCGAGATATATGCCGACTGATATGATATGATACATGACTAGCACACCCCAAGGGATACCCTGGTGGCTAGGGATATGATAGTCGAGAGATGCCGACTGATATGTTATGATAGTCGAGAGATGCCGACTGATATGATATGATAGTCGAGATATATGCCGAATGATATGATATGATATGATACATGACTAGCACACCCCAAGGGATACCCTGGTGGCTAGGGATATGATAGTCGAGAGATGCCGACTGATATGTTATGATAGTCGAGAGATGCCGACTGATATGATATGATAGTCGAGATATATGCCGACTGATATGATATGATACATGACTAGCACACCCCAAGGGATACCCTGGTGGCTAGGGACAGGATAGTCGAGAGATATGCCGACTGATATGTTATGGTAGCCGAAGGTTATACCGGCTGATGATACGATATGATAGCCGAGGATATATCCGGCTCTAATATGAAACAGACGACAATGGTCATGGGCTTAATCAACCTATGAAAATACTTCGTCAGCCGGGTCAGTGGGTAGGTGTGGGCAGTGACCCAGAGGGACGAATTATGGTTGGTTCACAAGTATTTGACTAGTCTGTTGTCTTGTGGTATTCCATTAGAGATGTCAGCAGTGTCTGACCTACTGACGTTTGGTGACATAGGGTATTCCTATTTGGACCACCACTATTCCGAGGTTTTGGTTTTGACCAGTATATTATCCTGCGTCTGACAGGTATGAGTGGTCAGTAAGTACAGAGGTTCTGTCGGGAACTCTGTAAGGTTTAATAAAAATTATTCCAGAACAAAGGGTATTTCTGGTGTTTAAATTTTGAAGTAAAGAGCTGTCAGACGGGATAAGGGTTCTTTCCGGGTTTCGAGGGAAAATTCGGGAAGGGTCCTTTCAGTCGTGACTGAGGAGCCTGCTCTGCCACTAGGTCCTTGGCAGGTGTTGAAGCCTCTGCACTGGCCGATCTTCAACAATGGGTTGAAGGCTTACTTCGCCAATCCTGGTGATGCTCCCGACGTCGGTTGTTGACTCCAAATGGCCGATTATGTCGGAATGCATGCATCTGACCATTGTGTAGGTTGTCAACAATCTCATCCTAGGCAACCAGAAGGAGCTGAAGGAGATTGAGGAGATGAGCTCGGCATCCCTTCCTAATCGGTACGCCAAGGTCGTGGCCGAGGGCGCTCACATAAGTATTCGGTCCTCTGTTTTCCATTCACTTTTGTATATAGTTGTTTTCTAACCAAGTGGTTACTGGTCGACAATACTTTGGGGAGGTTTTCTCCACTCTTCAGAAGGCGGCGAAGCAGGCCGAGTGGGTGGAGGCAGAGAAGGCTAATTTGAAGGAGAGGGCCGAGCGTTTAAGGCATAAATAGCAGGATGTCGAGAAGGCCCTAAAGAGGTACCGATATGCTCCGGGAGAATAAGACACTTCAAGAGCAAGTGAAGGCTACCGAGAAGGGCTGGGGGAGGAGACCGCGAAGGTGTTGGACCTGGAGAATGCCCTTCAATAGACCTCGGCCGGCATAGCTGGTGCTTGTGCTCTGGCGGTGGCCGAATATGAGGATGAGGTTGACATCAAGCTTGGTTTGGTGGAGAGGGAACTGATGCAGAAGGTCCTTTTCTTCAACCAAGATTTGATGGTCAACTTCCCTTGGCTCAGAAAACCTCCAGTGCTCAATCGGACGTTTGAGTTGCTGCCACGTGAAGATGGTTCAGAAGCCGATCAGACCTTCTGTGGTGTTCATCATAATGATCTTGTGCTCGAGTCTGCCGACCAAACCTTGGTCATGCACACGCCCCAAGAGGAAGACCAGGTCGAGGAAGAGATCCATATTGAACATTGAGTCTGACTACTCTTCCGTCTGTCCTTAGCTTATGTCTAGTATTTTTTATTTCCCTGGGGTATGCCCCTTGTACAATATATGAACTAGTTACAATTGGTTTCTTTCAAATGAATAAATTTTTCTTCCAACTTTGGAGTAATCGGACGCCGACCGAATAGTTTATATACATGCCAACGGGACAAACTGATTGTCTTGAATGAATTGTGTTTTCCTCCAACTGTTTGCTGGTCAGATTGTGAGATATTAATTGTGTGTATTTTGTAACTTGCATGTTGCCGACCAATGAGGCCTAGGGAACTTAGTAAGTTCTTGCCCTGGTAATCAAGTTCGTCGTGGTCGGTAGTTGTATTGTAACGAGGACCGATCACAATTTTTAATGTAGGACTTATCCTTATAATTAATTTAGGACTGATCCATGTTTTATATTGTTTGTAAGTTTGGTGCCGATCAGTACTGGTACCGACCGGTGGGTGTCTGAACACACATCCGACCAAAATTGACTTGAACAAACAACAATAAAATTTGTTGAAAAATTTTGATGCTCAAATTCATATTAGAGCTTATTGGCCTGAGCTGATTGATGTGGGTACCGGTCGGTGGGTGTTTGAACACGTTTCTGACCAAGATAAACATAATAAAATAACAGTAAATTTTGATGATCAAAATAATGAGTATTCATTGATAGCATACTAATATGTATCGGACTGAGCCATACAAAATTTGGAGGAGGACTAGGCTTCACTTTTAATAAAATTTTAGGTGATCTGCATTCCATGGGTGGGGTAGTGGTTTGCCATTTGGAGATTGCAGCTCATAGGTACCTGGTCGGCAGACCTTAATGACCAAGTATGGTCCTTCCCACTTTGGGTCGAGTGTCCCGTCTGCTCGGTCTTTGGTTGCCAAACTGATCTTCCTGAGAACCCAGTCTCTCACCTTGAAACTTCTCGACCTGAACCTAGAGTCGTAGTACCGTGCAACCCTCTATTGGTAGGCCATGTTGCGTAAGTTGCCTTGTTTACGGTGTTCCTCCAACAGATCCAAGTTGAGACTGAGAAGTTCATTGTTTTCGTCAGGATCATAGGAGATTACTCGGTAGGAGGTCTCACGGATCTCCACTGGTACCACAGCCTCAGTGCTGAATGCCATGGCGAATGGTGTTTCATTGGTAGATGTTCTGTATGATGTCCGGTAAGACCATAGGACGTCTGGTAGGATGTCAGACTAGGCTCCTTTGCTATCCTCATCCAAGCGTGTCTTGAGGTTGTACTTTATGATCTTGTTAACTGCTTTTACTTGACCATTAGCTTGCGGATGGGCGACAGAAGCGAAGCAGAGAGTGATGCCGTATACTTCGCAGAATGACTGGAAGCGAGTACAATCGAATTGTTTCCCATTATCCATGACAATGGTGTGTGGTATGCCGAAGCGGCATATGAAGTTCTGGTAGACGAATGTCTCGATTTGGGCGGCTTTGGTGAAGTAGTCTATCACCACAACAGCTTGTACTACACCACCTTTACCCCTTGGCATTGGTCCAATCAAGTCTAGTCCCCATTGTGAGAAAGGCCAAGGATTAAGCATAGGAGTGAGTTTTTCTGCAGGCAAGTGTGGGATGGGAGCACAGCGTTGGCACCGGTCACACTATTGTGTTAGTGTGATTGAGTATGCTTGCATGGATGGCTAGTAGTAGCCTTGCCTGAAGGCTTTGTGGGCGAGGGATCTTAGTCCAGAGTGATTGCCACATATGCCTTTGTGGATCTCCTTGAGCACAGCCTGGTCCCTGTCTGGTGGTAGGCACTTGAGTAGAGGAAGAGTGAATCCTCGTTATTATAGATGACGTGAACAATGATGTACCAAGCGGCTTGGCGTTTGATGCGCTTGGCCTCATTCTTGTCTGCATTTTGTTGTTGTTCCGGCATGTATTGAGTGGGCTCATATATGATTCGGATATTAGATCAACGACAGCTTAGCCCTTCTCTGATGGTCTTAAGGCATAAGAAATATGAAACTTGCTGAGCTCAATTTCCCACTTTGTCAGTCTTCCGGATGTGTCCGCCTTCTGTAGGATTTGCTTGAGGGGCTTGTTGGTGAGGACCAATATGGGATGAGCTTGAAAGTAAGGCCTGAGTCTTCTTGCAGTGATGACGAGAGTAAGAGAAAGCTTCTCAAGATCACCATACCTGGTCTCCGCATCCTGGAATGCTTTGCTAACGTAGTAGACCGGGTGCTCCGCTCCGTCTGCCCTCTTGATTAGGACGGAGCTTATCGCTGAATTGGAGACCGAAAGGTAGACGACGAGCTGCTCTCCCGTGTATGTCCTAGCTAGTAGGGGAGCCTTGGTGAAGGCTTTTTCGCATTCAATGGTCCATTCGATGGTCTTTCCCTTAGTCTTGAGGGCCTTGAAGAAAGGCATGCACTTGTCAGTGGCTCATGAAATGAATCGGGTGAGTGATGCTACTCTTCCTATGAGGCTCTGAACCTCTTTGACAGTTCGTGGAGGTTGCATGTCAAGGATGGCCTTGATCTTCTCGTGATTGGCTTCAATCCCCCCTTGGTTGATCATGTAGCCAAGGAATTTTCCGGAGCTGACTCCGAAAACACATTTTGTTGGGTTTAGCCTAATTCGATACTTCTTCAATACCTCAAAAAATTTTGAGAGGTTATGGACATGGTTTGCTGCAGTTTTTCTCTTAACGAGCATATCGTCCACATAAACCTCCATGGTCTTCCAGATCTGGTCAGCGAACATGAAGTTCACCAGGCGTTGGTATGTCGCTCCGGCATTCTTCAAGCCGAATGGCATGACATTGAAGCAGTAGACTCCGAGATCTATGCGAAAGCTGGTGTGGATTTGGTCATCCAGATGCATGAGGATTTGATTGTATCCAGAGTAGGCATCCATGAAACTGAGGAGTTCGTGACCTGCTGTTGCATCAACCAGAAGATCAATCTTAGGAAGAGGGAAGTTGTCCTTGGGGCATGCCCGATTAAGATCGGTGAAGTCAATACCCATTCTCCATTCCTCTGAGGGCTTATTTACCAATACCACGTTGGCTACCCAAGCGGAGTAAATGGCCTTCCGCACGAACTTGATTGTGCTCTGCTTGGTGATCTCCTCTTGCATGGCCAGCTGACACTCAGCATCGTATGTTCTTCGCTTCTATGTGACTGGTTTGAAAGAGGGGTCAATGGTCAGTCTGTGGCAGATGACATATGTTGATATGCCAGGCTTGTCGGCATCAGACCAAGCGAAGACTTAGCTGTTTTCCCTGAGGAACTAGATGAGTGCATCCCTGGTCTCCCATTGTAGTGTTGTCCTGATTCTGACATGCCGGTCTAGATGCTCGGGATGGAGTGTGATTGGTTCAGTCTCCACAACTGGTTGAGGTGTTTGTGTTGCATATAGATCTCTTGGGTCCTCTAGAGAACTAGATTGGATCTGTTTAACAAGCTTTAGATCAACAGGATCAACCTCGTATGCCTACTCAATAACGGTCATGGTCTCCTTGCTGGCATTAGGATTTACTTTGGTGAGGGCATATTGGTAGCAAGTTTTTGCTGAGAGTTGGTCTCCTCTGACCTATCCAATCCCCATGAAGGTTGGAAATTTCATCAAGAGTAGACGCGTAGAGCATACCGCGTTAATCTGATTCAGTAGTCCCCGACCCAGGATGACATTGTAGGCTGTGGGGCAATCCACCACTAAAAATGTGACAATTGCAGTTGCTATGCGCATAGTGGTGCCTACTGAAATTGGTAAGGAGACTGTACCAATAGGCATTACTGAGTCTCCTGAGAAACTTAGCAATGGGGTTACTATTGAAGTTTGGCTCGTCAAAATACCAAGAATCAGGGTATGTTTCGATTTTCTAGTTGAACTAGGATTCCAAGTGTTTTTACAGTGTTTTCATATAGGATTAGGAATAGGAATCCTAATATGCTTAGGAGTGGAACCTAAGACCTATACATTATAAATAGGCCTCTTAGGAGTCCTTACTAAAAACACACAGAATAAGACAGCAGAAATATATACGGGTAGAGAGCTAAGAGTGATAGAGAGATCTAAAGCAAAGGTTTGGGGATTAGCATAGGGTATTACAGAAGTTCTTGTAATCATTGTTATCTTCATAGTGCTAGTGATTCTCTCAAGGAAATCACACGAGGACGTAGGCAAAGTTAGCCGAATCTCGCTAAAGACTTTGTGTTCGTGTGTGTGGTGTGTTTACATTATTGTTCATCTTTTATTCCGCATATTCATAGCATCATCCTAATTGTTTGCATAAACACCAAAGTCTATCAAGAAATAAGATCAGTAAAGGGGTTAAAGAAATAACAACAATTGGTATCAGAGCACTCGGGAGAGTGCTATGAGATGGCGGATGTCAAGGCAAACACAAGCAACGATGTGAAGACCGTGATCAAGCTTTTTGATGGGAATGACAACTTCACGTTATGGCAGAGGAAGGTGAAGAATGTCCTGATCCAACAAGACCTGCAAGATGCTCTTCTCGGTATAGAAAAGTGGCCATCTGGAGTGACAAATGCGCAGTGGCAGAAGATGGACAGGAAGGCGAAGAGTTTTATTGAGCAGCACCTTGCCGACAATGTGATGCTCAATGTCGATGAGGACATGAATGCTAAGGAGACATGGGATAAGCTGGAGAAACTCTACAGGGGTAAAACTTTATCCAACATACTCTTCCTGAAAGATGAACTTTTCAGACTTCAAATGGAAGAAGGTGGAGATCTACATGTCATTTAAGTCAGTTTCAGAACTGTGTTGCAAATTTATCAAAGGTGGATGTAAAGTATGAGGGGACGACCAGACACTCTTATTGCTAAGATCCCTATCGCCTTCGTTCAAACACCTCAGGACCACAATGATGTTCGGTAAGGATACTCTAAAGTTAGATGAGGTTACTGAAGCTATTCAATCCTATGTCAAGATGGACAAGAACACCAAAAACCCTAAAGCACATGGCCTTTATGTCAAAGGCACGGAGAGAGGTCGGTCAAAGAATAGACATGATAAATCAGGCAACATGAGTAGGTCAAAATCGAAGGGAAAAGACAAGAAGGGTTGTTTCGTATGCGGTGCTATTGACCACTGGAAAAGGATTACAGCATATAGAAAGAAAGGAAAGCAAAGGCGATGGCAAGGAACTCGAATACAGCCAGTGTGGTAACTTCAGATGACTATAACGGCGATATCCTTGCAATATCATCCAACTCCAGTGCTTTCGAATTTTGGATTTTGGATACCAGTTGTTCATTCCACATGTGTGCTATCAAGGAATGGTTTGATACATATGAGGAAAGAAGCAGTGGAGAGGTTTTGATGGGAGATGACTCACCACTCAAGATCCAAGGCATCGGATCAATTAAAATCAGAATGCATGACGGGATTGTTAGGACACTGGATAAGGTCAGATATATTCCAAACTTGAAGAAAAATTTGATATCCCTCGACACTTTAGACAAGGCCGGACACAGGTACACATCTGAATGAGGGATACTCAAGGTTATCAAAGGATCACTTGTTGTGATAAAGGCAGAAATTCAGCCTAACCAACTATACAAGCTTCAGGGGAATACTGTAGTAGGTGGAGCAGCAATATCTACTGAGGTTAATTCATATGACAAGACTGAACTCTGGCACCATAGGCTAGGGCACATGAGTCAGAACGGTTTGCAAGAACTACATAAGAAAAATCTGCTAGAAGGTGTTAGTTATTGCAAACTAGATTTCTACAAATATTGTATTCTTGGGAAACAAACAAACACGTCATTCAAGCTTGCAAACAGCGAGGAAAGAAGCAAGAATCTGCTGGAATATATTCACACATATATGTGGGGTCCTGCACCAACTAGATCCAAGGCAAGTTCCAGGTATTTTGTCACTTTCTTAGAAGATTTTTCGAGGAAGGTTTGTGTTTATTTCATGAAGGAGAAATCTGAAGTTTTCACTAAGTTCTAAGAATGGAAAGCAGCAGTAGAAAATCAAACTAAAAGAAAAATCAAATATCTAAGAAGCGACAATGGAGGTGAATATAAAGATAACAGCTTCCTATAGTTTTGCAAGGAACAAGGCATCACAAGGCATTTTACGGTGAAGAAAACTCCTCAACAAAATGGAGTTGCTGAAAGGATGAATAGAACTCTCGTGGAAAGAGAAAGAAGCACGAGGTTTCATGTAGGATTACCCGACATGTTTTGGGCAGAAGCAGTTAACCATGCATGCTACTTGGTTAATCGATCACCATCAAGGGTTCTTGACGCTAAGTGTGCAGAAGAGGTACGGACTAGAAAACCTATTAACTATTAGAAATTAAGAGTTTTTGGTTGCAGTGCCTATGCTCATATTCCAAGTGATGAGAGAACCAAGCTAAAGCCAAAGTCACTCGAGTGCATATTCATTGGGTTTAATGAAGGAGTGAAGGGCTACAAGTTATGGGATTTCGTCAACAAGAATGTAGTCTTAAGAAGAGACGTTGTATTCAATGAAAAGACTATGCCTTTAAATAACGACAAGGCAATCAAGGAAGAGACTGATGTTGAAGAAAAAGCAACCAAAGTTCCTCAAGCCAAACGGGTTATGGAAGAAAATCCAGCTCAGGTGGAGCATGAGAAAGTGGATCATGAAGATGAGGTTAATGAGGAAGAAGTAGAGCAACAACAACAGTCACCAGTACAGACACAGGTGGAGCAATCACACGTGCAGAACCAAGACTCCCTAGTTCGCACATCACATGTGAAACAGTTTCAGAGAAGCATATCAATGGACAAACCTGTCCGAAATCGTAAGAAACCAGAAAAGTATGATTTCGAACAAGATGAAATTAATTATTCTCTAACAATTAGTCAAGGAGATCCAACCACGTATCAAGAAGCTATAGCAAGTAATGATCGAGAAAGTTGGATGATTGCTATGTCAGAAGAGATGGAATCTCTAGAAAAGAACTCTATTTGGGAGCAAGTTTCTAAACCCAAGGATAGAAAAACAGTTGGTTGTAAATAGGTGTTTAGAAAGAAAGAAGGAACACATGAAGGAGATGGAGTTAGGTACAAAGCCCGGTTAGTTGCAAAGGGGTATTCGCAAAAGGAAGGAGTTGATTATGATGAGATATTCTCTCCAGTAGTTAAACATACTTCAATCAGAATGCTATTATCAATAGCTGCTCAGCAAGACATAGACATAAAACAGATGGATGTGAAGATCGCATTTCTCCATGGTGATCTGGATGAAGTCATCTACATGGCACAGCCATAGGGTTATGTCGAAACAGGGAAAGCAAATCTGGTTTGCAGATTGAGGAAATCCCTATACGGGCTAAAGCAATCTCCACGACAGTGGTACAAACGTTTCGACTCTTACATGCTGAAAATTGAGTTTCGAAGATGCTTATACGATTGCTGCGTTTACTATCATGAGTTCGAAGATTGCTACTTTATGTAGATGACATGTTGATTGCAAGTTAGGATATCTCTAGAATTCGAACATTAAAGATGCAACTGAGTGAGGAATTCAACATGAAGGATCTAGGACCTGCACAAAAGATCCTTGGAATGCAAATCAAAAGGGACAGAACAGCGGGAAAGATTTGGTTATCACAACCAAAGTATATTCAAAGTATTTTGAAGCGCTTCAACATGAATGAAGCAAAGCCCGTGTCTACTCCATTGGCAGCTCACTATCAGTTGAGTGCGCTGCAAAGTCCAACTACAGAAAAAGAGTTGGAAGATATGAAGAAAGTGCATTATGCAAGTGCAGTAGGATGTCTTATGTATGCAATGGTTTGCACAAGACCTGACCTAGCCCAAGCTATGAGTGTTGTTTCAAGGTATATGGCGAATCTAGGAAAAGAGCATTGGTTTGCAGTTAAGTGGATTCTTTGTTACTTGAAAGGTACAAAGAAACTCTGCATCTTGTTTGAAAAACAGCGAGAGGAAGCATGTGTGCTGGGTTATGTGGATGCTGACTACGCATGAAACTTAGATAAGAGAAGTTCCACTACAGGTTATGTGTTCACATGTGGTGGTGGACCGATCAGTTGGAAGTCAACTCTGCAATCCATTGCAGCATTGTCTACAACGGAAGCAGAATATATTGCACTAGCTGAAGTTGGAAAATAAGCAATTTGGCTGAGTGGTTTAGCAAGAGAGTTCGGAATTACTCAAAGTTCTGTGGTGATTAGATGTGACAGTGAACGTGTTATTTTCTTAGCATAGAATCAAGTGTTTCATGGAAGATTAAAGCATATTGATATTCGTTATCACCGGATTAGAGACTGGGTCGACTCAAAGGACGGTGGAGCCACGTGGTAATGGTTGACCATGGAGCGGGTTTTGGCTTGTGAGGTCAAGGGTGTTGGGTTATTAATGTATCCAAGGGTTCCTTAGGGCTAGGATTTCCTTGAGTTGGTACTTTGGATGTACTGAGAACGGACTGGGTTTTCGGGATTACGTGGCATGTGTATTTCTAGGTATTATGTTATACCACGGGGTTCTCCGATGTTAGCGTTCGAGGGGTCTTTCTCCACTACATTGTTGAGGGATTCTCCGACTGGCGTTAGAGGGTACGTCTTCGCTAGTTCGTTGAAGGGTTCTCCGATGTTGACGTTCGAGGGGTCTTTCTCCGCTACATTGTTGAGGGATTCTCTTACTAGCGTTAGAGGGTACATCTCCGTCAGATATCTAGGAATGAGCTGGGATATCCAGTTACCACTCGGGGTGCTTAAGACGAGCAAGAATAACGAGTTACCACTCGGGGTACTTAGGAGGAGCAGGGATATTGAGTTACCACTCGGAGTGCTCAGGACGAGCAGGGATATCGAGTTACCACTCGGGGTGCTCAGGACGAGCAGGGATATCGAGTTACCACTCGGGGTGCTCAGAACGAGCAGGGATATCGAGTTACCACTCGGGGTGCTCAGGACGAGCAGGGATATCGAATTACCACTCGGGGTGCTAGGACGGGCAGGGATATTGAGTTACCACTCTGGGTGCTCAGGATGAGCAGGGATATCGAGTTACCACTCAGGGTGCTCAGGACGAGCAGGGATATCGAGTTACCACTCAGGGTGCTCAGGACGAGTAGGGATATCGAGTTATCACTCGGGGTGCTCAGGACGAGCAGGGATATCGAGTTACCACTTGGGGTAAGTCAGTGAGACTCAATTCCTCCAAGTATTGTACCTTCGTCATCCGGGTCAGTGGGTTGGTATGGGCGGTGACCCAGATTGACAAGTTGTTGACAGTTCACACGAGGGTGACACGTCAGTTGTCTTGCTCAATGACGGAGGAGGTCCTCCGAGGTAGGTTGTGACCTACTAGGTTATTCTACGTCTGACAGGTAGGTAAAGTCAGTAAAGTACTGAGGAGGTTCGGTTGGAACCCATGTAAGTTTATTTAATGTTTCTACAGGTTAAGGATATGTCAGGTATTAATCTTCTGTATTAAAAGTTGTCAGTCGAGAGGCTGGGGCGTAAAACCAGTTCGTGAGGTTACCCTGTAGGGCCACCACTAGTCTGAGGTTTCAGCAGTGTCTGACCTAATGTCAACTTGGTATCAGAGCCTGTTAACAGAGGGCTATAAACTTCGAATCATGATCAGGGGTTCTCACATTGTGATCTGTGGCGAAGCATTAGCTCTTACCCTGATATGACCAGGCCAGTTAGCCACCGGTGTGGTTGCTCAGTCGAGGGGCTAAGACGGTTAACCAGTCCTTTAGGGGAGATTCTGCCATATTTTTGGCAGAATTCTCATAATTAATTGTAAGGACTTAGGGGTATTCTGGGAATTTCTTTAGGTTGTCAAACGGGAGCAGGGTTCTTCCCGGGTTTCGAGGAGAAATTCGGGAAGGGTCTTATCAGGAACGCACGCTGAGAACCAGAATGAACAGCCAGGTCATTCTCCTCGTGTGACAATACAAGTACCCATCGGTACTCAAGGACCGATTCCTGCTGTAAGGACCCTTCCCGAATTTTCCCTCGAAACCCGGAAAGAACCCTTATCCCGTCTGACAGCTTTTTACTTCAAAATTTAAACACTAGAAATACCCTTTGTTCTGGAATAATTTTTTTTTTAAACCTTACAGGGTTCCCGACAGAACCTCTGTACTTACTGACCACTCATACCTGTTAGACGCAGGATAGTATACTGGTCAAAACCAAAACCTCGGAGTAGTGGTGGTCCAAATAGGAATACCCTATGTCACCAAACGTCAGTACGTCAGACACTGCTGACATCTCTACTGGAATACCACAAGACAACAGACTAGTCAAATACTTGTGAACCAACCATAATTCGTCCCTCTGGGTCACCGCCCACACCAACCCACTGACCCGGCTGACGAAGTATTTTCATAGGTTGATTACGCCCATGACCATTGTCGTCTGTTTCATATTAGAGCCGGATATATCCTCGGCTATCATATCGTATCATCAGCCGGTATAACCTTCGGCTATCATAACATATCAGTCGGCATATCTCTCGACTATCCTGTCCCTAGCCACCAGGGTATCCCTTGGGGTATGCTAGTCATGTATTATATCATATCAGTCGGCATATCTCTCGACTATCATAACATATCAGTCGGCATCTCTCGACTATCATATCATATCAGTCGGCATCTCTCGACTATCATAACATATCAGTCGGCATAGTCGGCATCTCTCGACTATCATATCATATCAGTCGGCATCTCTCGACTATCATAACATATCAGTCGGCATCTCTCGACTATCATAACATATCAGTCGGCATAGTCGGCATCTCTCGACTATCATATCATATCAGTCGGCATATCTCGACTATCATATCATATCAGTCGGCATATCTCGACTATCATATCATATCAGTCGGCATATCTCGACTATCATATCATATCAGTCGGCATATCTCGACTATCATATCATATCAGTCGGCATAGTCGGCATCTCTCGACTATCATATCATATCAGTCGGTATAGTCGGCATCTCTCGACTATCATATCATATCAGTCGGCATATCTGTATCATATCAGTATCATATTATTATATTGGAGGTTCACCGGGTTCACCGTTAATAACGGATCCTCGTCCCGAGTCCTAGCCTCCCTCAATTTGAGCAAATCCGATAAACTCATGTAACAGGGTCAAAACCCAAATCATTGACTCTATAATCTCCTCGTCAAAACGATATCAAAATCGAGTCTAAAACCATGATGTTTCTCAAATCACACTTTCACAGTAATAGTGGAAAACATGTATACAATAATCATTTCTCAAAATACAGAAATGCAATGCCACAATACATAACAGTATTTAAACAGGGATATTTGAATGCATGTATTTCAGTTTATAAAACAAAGTCCACTCACAAACATCAACCGACCCTTAATTCAAGGATGCTCTAGCCCAAGCAACACATGCACAATAATGTCCCAACTACCTTGACTTCCCGAGCTCAAAACCCGCTAATACGGTCAACTATTACCGCTGGGATTGCCCAAAACCACCTCTAAACGATGTCTGATCAACCTCAAACCTGTACCAACAGACTCGGAATGTCGAAAACTACTTACCACGCGCCGCCGTGACCTCAGTCTCGGCCCCACGCGCCGCCACGCACCGCCGGAAGGTCGGCACACGCACCCACGCGCGCTCACGCGCCGGTCACGCGCTACTACAGTGTTCACGCGCTTGGACCGGTCCAACCCGGTCCAACTCAACCTGACCCGGTCCAACTCGACCCGACCGGTTCACTCAATCCGACCGGTTCACTCAACTCGACCGGTCACCGGTGACTCGCCGGAGAAGACGACCGGACGCCGTCACCGTCGTCGGAGGCTGGCCGGAGAAGATGACCGGACCGCCACCTCCGCCGCCGTCTGGTTCGCCGGAATCCCCCATTTCCGGCCGAATCTACCAGTTTTCTAACTTCTTCATTTCTTAACCGTTTTTCACGATCTATACATGGAAATTTATCTACTTTTCACCAGGAATCCAAATATGAGGTCAAAGTTTCGAGATCGTGCCTGGTTTGGCCGGAAAACGGCCGAGAAGTTTCGGTTCACCTCCCTCCTCCGTCCGTCGCCTACGGCGGTGCTCCCGCTCCAATATCTACCCCAAAATGCTCGTGGGGTCCCGGGGATGATCCTCCCGACCTTGGTTTCACTCAACTCGGATCGAAATCCGTCCGATGAAAATCAAGCTTTGTGTTCACACGGGGGGTTTTCGGGTAGGAGAGAGAGAGACCATATTGACCAATCTGCCGAGGAGAGAGAAAATATCACCTATATAGTTCCAATTTCTCCAAAATTACCAAACTGCCCCTGAAGCTTCTAGACCCGTAACGAACTCACCGGGTCTCCGTTTTCCGCGTGCCGCCTGTCTACGAACTCGTGAGTTCGAGACCTACGCAACGACCTTAGAAAAATTCCCAAAAGTCTTGCCAGTCAAAAAGTGACTCCCGAACCCGTCCAAAACTGAGGGTAAAATTGTCCAATCCTCAAAATAGTTTAATTTCTGGTCCGGGTCGTTACACCTGCAATTGGCTTCGGAACCTTTCATATCCCATCAACTCATGTGCCCCTACTGCCTACATTGGGAGTTGGAACAGCTACTTTCCAGCAAACAGATGGACGATTTGTGGGAGAAACGTCCTAGCAGACCCCAAATCGACTGCCTGCTGATGAAGATCTTCAAAGACTCCTGGATGGTCTTCGTGACACACCAAGTCAAAATCAAACACAAGAGGAGCACGACATGGATCGGCGAGAACGGAGCTCGAGGCGTGGGTCCCAATGTAAAACGCGTCATACGCGAACACCTTAACTCACATCCCCTCAAGATTATTTATCACAGTAGGTCAAACGACTGAGCAACCAAGTCCAGGTTCAGTCGGAGCTTCTACAACAACTTCTGGCAAGGAGCAAAACAACTCAAGTTACTGTGAGACGTGCCTCACCTCGGAGTGGGCAGGAAGACATTCCAAGGCACAATGGAAAAGATATCGTTCGGTGCCGGATAATGTCTCATGATACGTCGCTAAGTGACTATGGCAAAGAAAGTCACACTCGCAAGGCAAAGAGCCAACAATGTCCAAGGCCATCTGCACATCAGCGACTTGGAAGGCGCGTTAGGGCATTGTCACGTATTGAATGCCCGTATAGAAGCCAGAGACAACACGCAGCTTCTCGAGACACTCACATCAGCCAAGAGCATGCTGGCTATCGCAGTGAAGAGGTTGAGACATACTCGTCGACATACTCTTAGAGCTAGTAATATGAGATTCGAGGAGGTCGACGATGTTTGGCTCGTAATGACTTCCCACCTCATCAAGGCGCGCTGCAAGCTGATGATGTCCAAAGAATGTTGGATCGACGCCTTCAAGGCATCCAACGTGATGGAGATCTATAAGATGATCTACATCGTCAAATTCAATCATTCTCAACTTCACCTTTTGTGAGGGACATTGAGGAAGAACCGTTCCCTCAACGGTTTGAAACTCCGAACTTTAATTAGTTCAAGGGGACTTCTGACCCTGTAAAATAGGTTGACTATTACCAAGGAGTCATGGTGCCTCATAGGTAGGCATAATGATGCACTCATGTGCAAGGTGTTCCATGCCGCTTTGCAAGGATAGGCCATGACATGGTTCAACCATCTCCCTTGGAGATCCATTGCCTCTTTCAAATAGTTGGCTTTCACTTTTGTGAAGGAGTATTCATACCTTCGTACTGTCGAAGTAAAGGATGATCATCTTTTTACCATAAGAAAGAGATCAAAGGAAACCCTCCGACAGTACATTCGAAGATACTGCAAGGAAAAGTCTCGTATTGCTGGTTGCAGTGACCTCGTTGCAGCAATGGCATTCTAACAAGGACTTCTCCGAGACATCCAGCTTTATGGTGACACTGTTATGAGCAATGCTCGTAGTCTCACCAAGATGCTTTCTCTAGCGGAGCGACATGCATGCTGAGAGATGAGAAAAATGCCATACAATCTAAGGAGCGCACTGGACCAAGCGAGGAAACATCTAAGATGTCGGCGTCACCCAGCGATGACACCAATTCCAAAACTACACCAAGCAAGTCTGAAAAATGCAAAGCGGTCTCAACATCCAACGTACAGTTCTCGGTGCTCGTCCATCAAATTTACGATGAAATCAGGGACGAGCCTTGGTTTAAGAAGCTAATACCGGTCAAAGGCGATCAAGAAAAGGCCGACAAGACTAGGTGGTGCCGCTATCACGACTGCTATGGTCACACCATTAGCACGTGCAACATCTTCGACAGCTATCTGCAAAACCTCGTCAAGGAAGGGCATTGCAACAAATACATCATCGATATGGCTGCAAAGCGTCTCAATGATGAAGACCTCAAAGAGCCTGATTCGAAGGTGATCCGAATCAATTCCATAATAAATGAATAAGGCTCCGCGCCAATTTATGTATCCATTGTATTATTTTCTTCAATAAAATTATCAAAAAACTTGAAATTTTACTTAGATAATTTTGCATAGCAATGGAAACCCCAAAGCCTTCCTCCGGGAAGCAACTAAGATTCATTTGGGAAACTTCTAAGCCTTCGCTCTGTGATGCATCTAAGCCTTCGCCATGAGAAGCATCTAAGCATTCGCCTTGTGAAGCATCTAAGTATTCACCCTGCGAAGCAACTAAGTCTTCGCCCTGCGAAGCATCTAAGTCTTCACCCTGCGAAGCTTCTAAGTCTCCGCCCTGCGAAGCATCAAACCTTCACCCTGCAAAGTAACCAAGCCTTCGTCATGTGAAGCATCTAAGCCTTTGTTGTACAAATAGAAACCTAAAAATTACGCAACTATATGCACGTTTTAACTCGCAAGTGCACAAGATCAGACAAATAGTATAGAAAGCAAATACGAGATCATTCCCACGAGGATTGGATTAATATGTGCTAAAGGATGATTTTAAGATGATTTTGAAAACTGAAAATTTTGAAACAAAATATTAAAAATAGCGTTTGATTAAAAATAGAATTGGATCGAGGTTAAAACAATGTGAGAAAACCAGTTAGGGATTCGATGTTCACCGCTAATCTTCTTCCTTAAGCAAATGATATGCACAATGCTACAAAACAGATTTTAGATGCTCATGTTTGTCAACCTAAAGGCATGATATCTACTATTTAAATTATCGATTTCCCTAAGCAACAAGTTAGGCATGGGTATCTACGCTAACTCTTTTCATTCATAAAGTGTTTAGCATGGTATCTACTAAGTTGCACTTTAAGAACGCATAACACAATGGAAATCGACAAACACGCAACTCCTAGAACATGATATCTATTCTAGTTATTCATGATGATTAATTTCAAGAACTTACAACTAGTTCATTTGTTACTCTCATAGGCACAAGATTCGGTCATCTAAATTTACCTATGTAACAAACTCAATACACAGTATGCATATGGTGATCAAGCATAACATAACGTATGTAAAGAGTAAAATTTAATCTGAAATCAATCAATTAAGCATCACAAAAGTAGTTTACAGCAAAGGCATATCGAAATCCGTAAAGAAACATGATTAGGGCTTCAATCGAGCCCTAACTAAAGTACTTAGTTACCCATAATTTAAATAATTTAAATAGACAGCAAGAACATACAAAATATAAAATAAAAAGAGGAAGAAGATAGCTCTTGGTGTGGCTGCTGGGATTAAGGCTGAGGGCAACGCTGCTGCTGCCCAATTGTGTGAGGTAGAGGGAGTCACTGCTGTGCAGAATTGAAGGAGAGAGAGAGAGATGCTGCTGCCAAGTCCAAGGTGTGGGCGTTGTTGCAAATTGAGGTGAGGCAGAGAGAAGTCCCTGCTTCCGAATTGAGGGCTCCCAAAGCTTTTGCAGTTTTCTTTTGGGAGAAAAAGAGTTGTTTCTTAAAAAAAAAATTAGATAGAGAGAGAGAGAGAGAGAGGCGTTTCTGCCTTTTTGTGTGGGAGAATGACTCTTTGCTGGCTGCCTTTTTGTCTTCCTGTGTGTTTTCCTCTTGTCCCATGTATGTGTCTGCCCCTTTGCTGCCCAGAATTGATGTGGGTATTAATTTCCTTAATGAGGGAGAGAGACGTTACTGTTTGCATTCGCTGCTCAATCAATCCTCACGCAGTGGCTGCTCCTTTCCCTTTATTTTTTATTTTTTTATCTTCATTTTTCTGATTAAAACGCTTCCTCCCATAACCCTAATAAACTAGGCCTCTAGTCGTCCAAGCCCGATAAGGATTAGAAAACTTGACATAGAAGGAATGCTGAATTCCAGCTCAGCCTGCCCTTGCTGTACTAAAATGGCCATAATTCATTCTAGAAAACTCCAATTCACAAGCCATAAAATTATCTAGAAACTAGACTTCCGTATCTTTCCAACGATATATGGTACATCAGCTAGTTCTTCCCGAGCAGGTGCAGTTAATTTCGAGAAGTTGACACATATGCTGAAGTCTGTTTCAAAGTTTCCTCCTTAGATTTCCAAAACAGCACTCATTAACTCCTTCTATAACTTTGTTTCCAAAAATCCTACAAAACACGAAAACAAGTTAAGTATTAAGAAAACATTGGAAACATGCTAAGAAAAACATAAGAAAACAAGATAAAATGTCGCATAAATATGCTCCTATCAAATTCCCCCACACTTAAGCTTTTGCTAGTCCTCGAGCAAACCAGAAACAAAGAATGATAGAAAAACAAAGACTCAATGATTCAACGTAAACCTTCCTACATTTGTCTCAGAGATTTTCATTGGATCATGACATATTAAGATTCATCATAAGCATAAGAATTGGTCCACATGATTCGAGAGTTAATACACCTTCATAGAAATCATACACATACTCACAATTAAATCAATCAAAGAAAAAGTACAAAGAGAGATACATGCTGAAAAAAATTAGCTCAAAATTCACACCGAATAAGCTCTGATTTTACCTGATATTTTCTAGTTAAGTCACTCTTCCTATACTAGTTATATGTGAGAGAATTGATGTAAAATGGAAACAAATTGCTCACATATGATATAAGAAGAAAGAAAGGCACTTTCAGAATTTTTCTTATGAATATGACTCATGAAAGAAATGCTATTACTTGAATGCAAGAACAAGTGACACCATATGCTCCTACTTCATTCAAATCTCCACATATTGATATAAACACAACAAACAAGATCAGAAGGTCTTTATGAGGATTGTAATGAGGCCAAAGGGTAAGGGGTTAAAGAAAGAATGGATATGGATAACACAAGGTTCTTAAAGAAAAGTAGAAGCATGCTATGATGTTAGAGACATAAGAACTGATATCACCATCAAGGCTTAAAAATCATATAAGTACCGAGCAAGTACATACACTCAATGGCCGATCTGAACATTATGGACCATACTTCAACAATCAATACATGAACGGTAAAGGAATAACAATCCAAACAAAATGCCGATTTTTTTTTCTGGTGCACACTCCGAACCGTGGACAATTTTTATCTCTTTTTTTTTTTTTTTTTTTTTAACATTCCCCCAAACTTGCTCTTTAAACACCCCTTGATTCACAATTAAGTCTCTACAAATTATGCTTCACTAATCCTTAAGAAAAAGGGTAAGAATGAAAGTGTTTAGGCTAGGTGAGGAAAATGAAGGTTATGAAACAAAAAGGCTTAAACAAAGGCTCAACATGGGTTTACTTAGAGGAAAGTGTATCATGGGTCAAAGGCCATTTTGGCAATGGTGGTAATCTAGGTGCCTTCATCATCTCAAGTATGTCATGCAAATCAATTCAATGCCTTGAAAAGAAATTAGTACCAGTTCTAGCATTTAGTTCCAATGATGATAAGCAATTCAAGTAGCAACCCGAAAGATGAGCTCATGCAACAACTTAATTGACAAGAAAGTGATAGATTAAACAAATATAACTCTCTCAAACAAAGGATAAAGGCTCAAAAGCTCACAAAAGGGTTGTATTGAGCTTCATTCAATTAAGCATGTTATGGTTACCACTTACTCGGGTGATTACATGTGATTTTGCATATGATAACCATGAATACTTGAGTATTAACCAAAGAATAATTTCAGACCTTGAATCATGCTTAGAAGTCATCTTAAAGTCATGCAATTAAAAACCAAATCTCATCATTGTGTTGGAAAGAAACCTAAGACACAAAAAAACACAAAAACTACCCAATTTAACACTACTAAAACCGACACAAACTAAGGCTAAAACCAAAGCTGTCAAAATTTTTTTTTTTTTTAAACCAATGCATAATCAACGGAAAACACAAGTGTTTCCCCCTCACAAGCGATGACACACACAAAGAAAATAAAATAAAATAAAACAAAACAAAACAAACGAAGGCAAAGTTAACGACAAAGAAGGACAGGGTGAGAGAAAGCAAATCTGATTGTCAGTGGTTGTAGAGTGCCAAAACTGTCATCATCCTCTTCACATGCGTTGCCTCCCAACTTCCCTTTGGGTTACCTCCCAAGTAGTGCTAAGTTTATAGTCTTCAGCCAGACTGTTGGACTCTCATGCAATGTACTGAACAGGTTGGAGAGTCACATCCTCCTCTCTAGGCTCGAAGCTCATCTCAATATAGGGCTTTACTCTGTGTCCATTCACCATGAATGTTTGATTCTTCTCTTTGCTATGAACCTCCAAAGCTCCATGAGGGAAAACTTTTGTAACAACATAAGGACCGTACCACCTAGACTTGAGCTTACTTGGGAAAAGTCTCAATTTTGAATTGTAGATCAACACCTTCTGTCCCACATGAAACTCCTTCCTAACTAGCTGCTTATCATGATATGCCTTGGTCCATTCCTTATACAACTTAGCATTCTCATATGCATCATACCTCAACTCTTCAAGCTCATTCAACTGTAACTTCCTCTTGTCACCTGCTTGTTGCATATCATAGTTGAATTTCTTAATAGCCCAATATGCTCTATGATCCAACTCCACTGGTAGGTGACATGCCTTCCCAAAGACTAGACGATATGGGGACATGCCAATGGGGCTCTTGTACGCAGTCTGATATGCCCACAAAGCATCATTCAAGCGTAGAGACCAATCCTTCCTTCTAGTATTCACTATCTTCTCTATGATGCTTTTGATCTCTCTATTGCTTATCTCCACTTGATCACTGGGTTGAGGATGATATGGAGTGCCAACCTTATGTGTGATCCCATATTTCTTCATTAAGGAAGCAAAAGCCTGGTTGTTGAAGTGGCTACCTCCATCACTAAATATTTCCCTTGGTGTCCCAAACCTAGTAAAGATGTTATCCTGCAAGAACTTCACAACACCTTTGTGATCATTAGTTTTTGAGGGGACAACCTCGACCCATTTAGATACATAATCCACACCCACAAGAATATATAAATAACCAAATGAGTTAGGAAATGGACCCATGAAGTTGATACCCCACACATCAAAGAGCTCCACCACTTGAATGTTTTGCAATGGCATCTGATTTCTAGAAGAGTTGTTCCTTGTTCGCTGGCATCTATCACAAGAGCTGCAAAACCAAAATGCATCTTTAAACACATTAGGCCAATAGAACCCAGATTGTAATACCTTAAGTGTTGTTCTCTTAGCTCCAAAGTGTCCTCCACATGCAAACTGATGACAATGTTGGAGAATGCTCATATGCTCCTCCTCTAGAACACACCTTCTGATAATTTGATCTGGACAAAATTTGAACAAGTAGGGCTCGTCCCAATAGTAGTGCCTAGACATAGACACTAATCGCTTTCTTTCTTGGCTAGACAAACCCGAAGGAAAAGCCTTAGTAGTTATATAATTAAAAATATATGCATACCATGGAAGTTGTAAATCAATTGCAAATAACTGCTCATCTAGAAATTTTTCACTCAACGAAAGCTTGTTCCCTTCTTCATCATGAAGTAACCTGGACAAGTGATCTGCAACCACATTCTCACTACCCTTCTTGTCCTTAATCTCAAGATCAAATTCTTGCAGTAAGAGCACCCATCTAATCAACCTAGGCTAAACATCTTTCTTATCAAACAAAAATCTCAAAGCAGCATGATCAGTAAAAACAATAACTGTAGAACCAATCAAGTAGGACCTAAACTTCTCCAAAACAAATATAACAGCTAACAATTCTTTTTCAATAGTAGAATAATTAAGCTGAGCATCATTCAAAATTCTAGAGGCATAATAGAAAGGACAAGAGCAGTATTAGTAGACACAAGAGTTTCAAAGGGAGGTACATACTTACTTGGATAAGGCTGAGAAGCCTCAAGAGAATGCACAACTTCATGGAGGTCTATCTCTATAACATCACATCCACGTTCATAATTCAGCTTTGTGAGGTTGTGGGTTGTGCATGCCTCCAAAGGGTCAATGCTATGTACCTGAAACACTTGCTCAATAACACTTCCTACCACATCAATCTTGAAACAATCCTGGTTATCATGTGGCAATTTGATAGTGTCAGACAACATGATTGCTATCTTCTTACCATTAACTTTCATGCGTATAGTACCATTTTTCACACTTATCTTTGTATCAGCAGTTACCATAAAGGGTCTACCAAGAATAATAGGTAATGAAGATGGCATAGGGGAATCTTCCATATCCAGAACAACAAAATTAAATTCATTAACCTGAATCAAAACATCCTCTAATATACCTCTAGGTCTTCTGAGGCTTCTATCGGCCAATTGCAATATAATTGAGGTTGGTTTGAGCTCCCCCAACCTCAACTCCTCATAAATGGTATAAGGCATCAAGTTAATGCTTGCTCCTAAATCAAGCAAAGCATGTTCAAATAGACGGTCACCAACCCTATAAGGAATAGTAAAACTACCTGGATCTTTTAGTTTAGGTGGTAGTTTTCTCAATAAAACCGAACTTACCTCCTCAGTCAATGCAACTTTCTCATGTTCCTGAACTGTCTTTTGTGTGTATAACAATCCTTTAAAAACTTAGCATAAGATGGAATCTATTTAATTACATCAAGTAAAGGAATGTTGATTTCTACTTTTCTCAAAGTTTCAAAAATATCAAGAAGATGTTTTTCTTTCTTTTGCTTAACTAACCTTTGAGGGAAGGGTGGCAATATCACCTTCTCCTTCTCACTTACCTTTGTGGCTGGAGTTGGTTCAACATTTTCTAGATCTTTCTCATCTGTCACCACCTTGTTGTCAACTACCTTGCCACTTCTAAGGATTGTCACAGCCTTGAGCTGCTCCTGGCCTCCCGGATTAGGTATGGTTTGTGATGGAAACTCTCTTTTCTTCCTCTCTCTTAACTCCTTTGCCTTTTGCCCTACGTGTGCTTCCAATCTCTGAATAGCTTGGCTAGTTGTGGCTTCTATTTTCTGAATGTTCTGACTAGCTAGAGCATTTGTCTGTTGTTATGTAGTCAAGAACTAGAGTATGGCACCTTCAAGATTATTCTTCTTCTGGTCAGTATTTGGTTGTGCCACATGTGATGAAGCATGATAATTACTTCCCTACTGGAAGTTCTTCTGCTGCCCTTGTGGATTAAGCACATTCTGACTGTTGCTCCAAGAGAAATTTGGGTGGTCTTTCCATCCTGGATTATAAGTGTTCGAATATGGGTTTTTCTTGGTATGATAGTTGTTTTCCCCACATAATTAGCTTTCTCATGATCTGTAAAACAAGACATAGGACAAGTCTCAATAGTAAGATTAGAATGAGAACATATAGCACATACCTCGACTTTAGCAACTTGTTGAACTTGAGAGATGTTCTGAGCTGACATTGCTTTCACCAGCATATCTAACTTCTTCTCCATTGCTGCCATTTGACTCTGGACTCCACCATTTGGGCTAACTTCATAAACACCTTTACTTTTTACTCCTTGTCTCCCCCTTGATGAGAATTGCTGAGAATTTTCACTTAGGGTCTCAAATAGCTCAATGGCTTCATCATTGCTCTTTTCCATAAGCACACTTCCACAAGCTGAATCAACAAGACTTTTGTTAATATCATTTAAACCTTCATAAAAATCTTGTACCTGATCGTCTTGAGATAGATTGTGGTGTGGACACTTGAGAAGCAACTCCTTGAAATGCTCCCATGCCTCAAAGGAAAGATCTCCATCCTTCTGTTGGAAGGCTTGAATCTCCCTTAGAAGTTGTCTTGTCTTTTGGGCTGGGAAAAACTTCTTCAAAAATTTAGTGGCCAATTGTTTCCAAGTAGTAATTGAACCTGCAGCCAGAGAATTCAACCACAACTTAGCATTATCTTTTAAGGAGAAAGGAAAGAGAATTAACCTGATTCCTTCTGAAGTTAAGCCCTGGATGTTCTGAGTCTGGCAGAGATCGAAGAAATCCCTAATGTGCAAGTATGGATCCTCATAAGGTGTGCCTCTATAGTGCGGCACCATGTTAAGCAATTGAGGTGATAAATTGAAGCTGCCTTGCGTAGTTTGTTGGTAGGCAATGCATGATGGTTGATTAAGGTTTTGAGGGACAAAGGAGTCCTTCATTGGCCTTCGAACCTGTTCATCCCCCATTTCGTTCACAGATTCTGATCTTTCTCCTTCTTCAAAATCTTCTCTTTGTGTGTTAAGTTTTACCCTCTCAGTTTGCTTTCGAAGACGTCTAAGAGTTCGTTCAATCTCAGGATTGTAGGCAATGACCGCTAAATTTTGGGATCGACGACCTTACATAAATGAAATTCAATCTGTAAAAGAAAACCAAAATCAATTTCAGCACAAACTAGTTACACAGTCCTCGGCAACGGCGCCAAAAACTTGTTGTACAAATAGCAACCTAAAAATTACGCAACTATATGCACGTTTTAACTCGCAAGTGCACAAGATCAAACAAATAGTATAGAAAGCAAATACGAAATCATTCCCACGAGGATTGGATTAATATGTGCTAAAGGATGATTTTGAAAACTGAAAATTTCGTAACAAAATATTAAAAACAGCGTTTGATTAAAAATAGAATTGGATCGAGGTTAAAACAATGTGAGAAAACCAGTTAGGGATTCGATGTTCACCGCTAATCTTCTTCCTTGAGCAAACGATATGCACAATGATACAAAACATATTTTAGATGCTCATGTTTGTCAACCTAAAGGCATGATATCTACTCTTTAAATTATTGATTTTCCCTAAGCAACAAGTTAGGCATGGGTATCTACCCTAACTCTTTTCATTCATAAAGTGTTTAGCATGGTATCTACTAAGTTGCACTTTAAGAACGCATAACACAATGGAAATCAACAAACTCATAACTACTAGAACATGGTATCTATTCTAGTTATTCATGATGATTAATTTCAAGAACTTATAACTAGTTCTTTTGTTACTCTCACAGGCACAAGATTCGGTCATCTAAATTTACCTATGTAACAAACTCAATACACAGCATGCATATGGTGATCAAGCATAACATAACGTATGTAAAGAGTAAAATTTAATCCGAAATCAATCAATTAAGCATCCCCAAAGTAGTTTACAGCAAAGGCATATCGAAATCCTTAAAGAAACATGATTAGGGCTTCAATCGAGCCCTAACTAAAGTACTTAGTTACCCATAATTTAAATAGACAGCAAGAACATACAAAACAGAAAATAAAAAGAGGAAGAAGATAGCTCTTGGTGTGGCTGCTGGGATTGAGGCTGAGGGCAACGCTGCTACTGCCCAATTATGTGAGGTAGAGGGAGTCACTGCTGTGCAGAATTGAAAGAGAGAGAGAGACACGCTGCTGCCAAGTCCAAGGTGTGGGCATTGTTGCAAATTGAGGTGAGCCAGAGAGAAGTCCCTACTGCCGAATTGAAGGCTCCCAAAGTTTTTGCAGTTTTCTTTTGGGATAAAAATAGTTGTTTCTGCAAAAAAAAAAATGAGATAGAGACAGAGAGATAGGCGTTTCTGCCTTTTTGTGTGGGAGAATGACTCTTTGCTGGCTGCCTTTTTGTCTTCACTGTGTGTTTTCCTCTTGTCCCATGTATGTGTCTGCCCCTTTGCTGCCCAGAATTGATGTGGGTGTTAATTTCCTTAATGAGGGAGAGAGACGTTACTGTTTGCATTCGCTGCTCAATCAATCCTCACGTTGTGGCTGCTCCTCTCCCTTTATATTTTACTTTTTTTATCTTCCTTTTTCTGATTAAAACGTTTCCTCCCATAACCCTAATAAACTAGGCCTCTAGTCATCCAAGCCCGATAAGGATTAGAAAACTTGAAATAAAAGGAATGTTGAATTCCAGCTCAACCTGACATTGCTGTACTAAAACGGCCATAACTCATTCGAGAAAACTCCAATTCACAAACGTAAAATTCTCTAGAAACTAGACTTCTGTATCTTTTCCAACGATATATGTCCCATCAACTAGTTCTTCCCGACTAGGTGCAGTTAATTTCGAGAAGTTGACATATATGTTGAAGTCTGTTTCAAAGTTTCCTCCTTAGATTTCCAAAACAGAACTCATTAACTCCTTTTGTAACTTTGCTTCCAAAAATCCTACAAAACACGAAAACAAGCTAAGTATTAAGAAAACAAAGGAAACATGCTAAGAAAAGCATAAGAAAACAAGATAAAACGTCGCATAAATATGCTCCTATCAGCCTTCGCCCTGCGAATCATCTAAGCCTTCGCCCTGAAAATCATCTAAGCCTTCGCCCCACGAGGTATTAAACCTTCACCCTGCGAAGCAACAAAGCCTTCCTCTGGGAATCTAGTCTTTCTCTGAGAAGCAAAATCTCTTCCTTGAAGGCAAAGTAAAGCCCTCATCTGAGAGGCAAGTTGAATCAATGCCCCAACATCGAACGCCCAAGGCTACAATTGGGGCATTTGAAAAAAAACCAAAAGTCCTTCCTAGAAGGCAATGTACAACCCTTCTCAGAACGGCAAAGTGAAGCCCTCATCCGAGAGGCAAATGGTGTCAAAATGCTGTCGTTTGATGCTCGTGGCAAAACAAATGGGCCATTTGAATAAACCAAGTCTCTTTTTCCATGCAAAAAAAGGGCAAAACAAAAGTTCAAACACTTAGAAAAAATCACAAGGATTACTAAGTTGGAAGGAACAAGTTGGCCATAAGATTTCGCAGGAGACAACACTTCGAAGGCTTACCACTGATTCGTTACTCACACAATCCATATTCATTTCAATTTCCCACAAGAAACTTCCACCTCAAATCTCCCACGGAGTCTTCGAGTTTCAACACTTGTTGAAGGAGCATAGTCTTCAATTTGATGCGAAGTTTGGGGGCACACAATAGCAAATATGGCTCGAATTTCAACTTTTCGAGTTCAACATTGATACCAATTATTTCAAAGCTCCATGAACTTGATCTTCCTTCTCGGAACAATGGGGGCAACGACTTTAGCTCTTCTCGCTTTGGCAACGGTAGGCTCCACGAATAGCTTCAACATCATCTTGAATGGCTACTGCCGCTTTGGGACTCCATGTCATCACGCCACTCGCCTTGAGATCAAGGACCATTTCCCTTATTTCTCGCGATGGAGATGGCGTCGACATTACTGAGTGTGTCAGCTTTGCCTCCACAGACGGAACTTCCAAGTTCTCTTCCTTCAACTGGTCAGCCACTCCGAAAACTTTTGTAATAACCTCCAACTTCATGTAGGTCTTTTTGGCTCTTCTACTGAACAATCTGAAGACATGCACTTGCTATCCTCCCTCACTGGGTTAGGATAATGAAGTACTACGTCACAGGCTTCACACGGGGCATGCCCAATCCTCCAGTATCGAGTCCCACCTTACTACCACCCCGTCTCAAGCTCAAGGGGGCCTTCAAGGTCAACTCTTACCCACGGTGGAGGAAGTCTAACCCCGCACTAGGGGAAGTCTAACTCCGCACTGTGGTAAGTATCACGCATGTCAGGAGCTCACAGAACACTGACGTCAGCCCTGCGATACTGAAGTCAGCTGAAATCCATTCTTCATACACCAGCCGACAACACCTCTGCCATATGGGACCTGCCACAGCAGCCACTCACATGGATGACAGGATGAGAGCGTGCAATGCACGCACCATATCCCAAGCATCCATCTTCACACATGTTGGATAAAAAGGCCACACTGACATCACCCGTTGTAGTACTAACGTCAGTCGAAAACCATTCTTCTGACAAGGATATGAATGGAACCCGCCAGACAGTCCTTGTCAACATCTTAGTTCTTCTGACAAGGACAGTCGAACACGTTTGCCAGACATAACCTACCCACATGCATCTTCACTCTCCATATTATTATGCGTGAGCTCACACGCCAGCATCACCATCCCCAATATGCACTCGTGTTAGCAAATTAAAGGAGATGCTGACATTAACTTTATAATGCTGATGTCAGCAAGCAACTTTTTCACTGCACCAGTTGACATGGCTCTGCCATTTCTGCCGTATAGGACTCGCCACACCTTTCATTGCCTTCATCTAAGTCGCACGGTTTTTGCCTTCAGCTCACCACGTGTCCACCAGTAGGAAGAGTATCTTAATGTTTACTCTTGTACCACCTCTTGAAATCAGTAACTCGCACAAAGTGAGTTCTTCGAGTGACGAACGGATTCCCACAACTCTTGGAATCCCCAAAAAATAAAAATTGAAAAAAAAGAAACAATTTAATTAGTTTCTAAAAAAATAAATATATAATTATATTTTGTATATGTATATATATATATATATTATATAAAGAAACAACTGAAAGTTGTCAGACTTCTGCAAAGTAAAAAAATTGGAAAGATCTGCTACAAAGAAGAAAAAGCAAAACAAAGTCAAGAGGGTACTGTCACTTTTCAGCGGCTCCAGCCCACAACGCGCCAAGCTGCACCACGCCAAGAAACTTTCGCACAGCTGCTCGCCCAGACTTCACCCGCGCGACAAGATCATCCAGACGCGCCAAGCCTTGCGCCAGCAGTACGCCAAGCTGAATTTGCGGTCCAGCCTCCGCTCGCGCGCGCATCGCCCTTCCACGGCTTCTGCTAGCCGTCTGACGCCTCTGCCAGGTTGCTGCTTCTCTCTGACGCGTCTGTCGTATGCCAGCTACTGCAGCGCCCTTGCATCACCCGACCCATCTGTAGAAAACCAGAGACAAACTAAGAGCTTGTTTCCCCCAGCAAAAGACCCGTTTCAGTTTTGCTTAGAAATAGACGCTGACATTCCTCCACTTAAGTAATAACTTTTTAGGGAAGTAATAAAATAGAAAATTTTTCATAAATTTATTTAAAAATAGAATAATTAAAAATATGTTTATAAAAAAAGAATTTATATAAAAGGGATAGTAATCTTATAGTAATCAGCTGATGAAATCTCTCTCATCTTTCTCTCATCTTCTCTTTTAAACCCTCCGTCCCTCCTAAGAAATCGAACCCTCCCTCCCTCACTCCCTCTTTCGAACCCTCCCTCCCACGAGATTGAACCTCCCTCCTTTCCACGAAATCTAACCCTCCAGGCCTCCCTCCTATGAAATTGAACCCTCCCTGTATGGCTACTCGGGACTATTCAGGCAGTAGTGGTGGCTACTTGTCTCGAACATGTGAGATAGAAACAAAGGTAGATAATAGCAACATAGATTTAGTCTTATAGTGCCCCACTGGTTTAGATCTAGTCGCATAGTCCGGTAGTGTCTTCGTAGTCAGGGTAATAAGAATTTCTTTTTTTGGGCAGTGAGAATTGGATGTATTAGTCTGAAATTTCCATCAACCTATGCTCATTTCTGTCCTTATAGTCAGGTAGTGTCCTCATAGTCCGGGTAATGATAATTGCTTTTTGTGGGCAGTGAGAATTGGATGTTTTGATTTGAAATTTTCATCAACCTATACTCGTTTTTGTCCTCATAGTCAGGTAGTGTCCTCATAGTCCGATAGTGTCCTCATAGTCATTACAGTGAGAATTGGATGCTTTGGTCTGAAATTTTCATCAACCTATGCTCATTTCTGTCCTCATAGTCAGGTAGTGTCCTCATAGTCTGGCAATATCCTTATAGTCAGTGCAATAAGAATTGTTTTTTTTTTTGCAGTGAGAATTTGATGTTTTGGTCTGAAATTTTCATCAACCTATGCTCGTTTCTATCCTCATAGTCAGGTAGTGTCTTCATAGTACGATAGTGTCTTCATAGTCTGGTAGTGTCCTCATAGTCAGTGTAGTGAGAATTGCTTTTTTTGGGCAGTGAGAATTGGATGTTTTGGTCTGAAATTCTCATTACCCTGACTATGAGAACACTACTGGACTATAAGACTAGATCTAAACTAGTGGGGCACTATAAGACTAGATCTACAAATTCGCCCTGTTTTCTATGGCCTTCTACCCAATCATCTTCCCGACGTCACACCTCCAAATTCATCTTCCTCACTCCCCAATTGGTTATTTGCTTTAATTTCTTGAATGCCCAACACTTGTGGTTCATCCACCTTAACAAAAATCAAACATAGGGAAGAAGAGAGGAAGATGAGAGAAGATGAGAGGAAGATGAGAGAAGATGAGAGGAAGATAAGAGAAGATGAGAAGATGAGGAAGATGAAAGGAAGATGAGGAAGATGAGAGGGAATTCACCAGCTTCTTTGCCCTTTCTTCTAATTTCAAACCAAGTTTGAGTCTTGGTTACTACAAGAATATCATCCCTTTTATATATGTTCTATTTTTGTAAACACATTTTTGAGTGTTCTATTTTTTAATAAATTTGTGGAGAGTGTTCTATTTCCATCAATTTCCCTAATTTTTTTTACCCAAAACCAACTTCCTCTCTCTAAAATTTTCTCTCTACCTTCTCTCTGAAAAAAACCCCAGCCGCCGTAGAAACTTTGGGGGTGCTCTAGATCTCCACCACCTGGTGGTGGCTCCGGGGTTACCTCCACCTCCCTACCCCCTTTCTTTCTTGCTTTCCTCTTTCTTCCCTTCTCCTTCTCGGCCTCTGATTCTCTCTCTCTCTCTCTCTCTCTCTCTCTCTCTCGCTCTCCTTCTCTTTCTCCTTCTCCTTCGTGGGTGTGTTGGGGGAGTCACCTCTACCCTGAAGGTCGGCGACTTGGGTAAGGTGGTGGTGTCTCCTCTACTGTGCTGCAAAGCGGCAGCTCTGTCTGGTGCTCTCGGTGGCGACGCCAACGCGTGGGATTGATGTGGAGAAATATGGTGGTTGAGGCTTCGATGGTTGTTGATATTTCCCGTTGCGGTTGAGTCCCTTCTTCCATGTGGCTTCTCTGGAAATGATGGAGGGCTGCAACTCGTTTGACCTCGGTGCAGATCTGGCCAGTGTGGTGGGTTTGGTGGCGCAGATCTAGTTAATTGCGACTTCGACTTCGGCTTCGGCTGAAGCTTCAGCCGCAGCTTAGGCTGCAGTTTCGGCTTGTGGCTACTTCTGTACAACTTAAGGTTGCGGCTTCGGCTAGGCTTGCGACTTCTTGTCGCATTATGCACTAGACCTGGTCATTATTGTGCTATTTTGGTTTACTCAAATTGGTTACAGCTTTGGTTGCTATATCTTGTTTAGGGTTAATTTGTTAACCTTAATTGTTTCTAATTCGTTTGAATTAGTTATATTTGTGAATATACCTATAGGAATTTTTCTTTGTCCTAAGGTGTGTTTTTTCATATTTATTTGGAGGTGTGTATTTAGTGAGTTTTTGCTTTCTCTCTGAGGTATGCCTCTTGTAAACTTGTGATCTAGGTTGAATTTTGGACTCTTTGTTTATGTGTTTATTTGTGGGTGTGCCTAAGGTAGTTCTTGCTTTCTTATGGGGTATATCCCTTGTAAACTTGTAGTCCCAACTTTTTTTTTGAATGATACTACTTACCTATCCAAAAAAACAAGGTGAATTAATTAGGGGACCCTTCAGCACTTTTATTTTTGCTTCCTTACCAACGGCAAAGCAAGGAGAAGTTTTGGTTTTATGAAATGGAAGTTACAAATTCCATTCAAATCAAAATCAAAATACATAAATAAAGGGATTATTTATGGATGGGCCACAAGCTAAATCCAATCACACAAGCTCAAGCCCAATGCTTACTTGTATCAGTTTGATGTTACGTTCCGAGCCCAACGAATTTTTTTTAACACAAGAACGATACAAGACAAGACAGAGTCCTACTTTAAAATGGTTTACGGGGACTACCAAAAAAACCTACATCTCTTAGGATTTCCTAAATTCCTAAGCGATGTGGGGGCATTTGTGGAACCCAATATCACCTGAAAATTGTGGAGCTGCCACGTGACCCATAATTTATATAATGTCAGAATTACCCATGGTAATGACATTAACGGCTCATAGACACCCACACATTAAATAATATATTTAATAGCTAAATATATTATTTAATCGGGTTAAGGCCTCAATAATAATAATGGTCTCTTTGAGAATTAATTATTATTAAAATTCAATTAATAAATAATATCTTTTATTAAAAGAATTATTTATTAATTACAAAACATATCAACCAATCAGAACGCTCCATGACTCTCAAGGCTTCACTATAAATAAAGGTCCTCACCTCACTTCTAAGATAATTCGTTCATCGCTTCTAAAGTTCTTTCTGATTTTTTTCTCAAAGCTTACTTAAGCATGGGAGTGTTCTTGGTTGAACAACCCCCCGGGGTTTCAACCTTGACTTCGATTGTCTCTTGTTTGCTGTTTGTAGGGATCATGAAGAATTTTCAAGCGTGTCCAATTTCTGCTTCAACAGTTAGGGTTAGGGTGAGCTTCAGCTCATCCGAAATTTAGGACCCAAAAATGATATTTATGTAATGTTAGCCGATATAGCCTATCTCATTTATTTGTTCCACATTTAAACAAGAAGGAAGATGAAAATATTGGAGATTGTATGATATATTGTCCATGCAAAATGGGAGCTTGTTGGTAATATAAATATATATTCGTTAACGGATGAATATAGTGCCTTAAATACTAGTAGGGTACTATTTAAATAGTTTTATATTGTGTTGCCATTGTATAATTATTTGTTGTTTTTATGTAACAAGTATGTATTGTGTATCTTTTTTTCTTATATCAATGAAATTCACTCATACCGTTTCGTTTTGAGAATTTCACATTAAAATTTAGCCGACTCCATTTTCAAATCATGTGTTCGTGTCTGGTTAGAAGTACAAGAAAAACTCCAATATTATTGTCCCAAGTTTACACATATCTACCTACTTTGAAATTGTAACACTATGTTATGATAATCTGATTGAATATTCAATTATTGAAAAAAAATACCGCTATATTGCAATTCTAAATTAGAACAAATTAAGAGAAAAACACTTTTATTGCGATACTCATTTGAACAACGAGAGAGTTACAATAACTCTGAATAACAATATTTTCAATCTTACTAATTCTCTACGAACTTTGAATCATAGTCCAATATTGCATCATTTGGTAGGGTTTTAGAAAAGGAATGGGTCAGAAGTCAAAAAATTGTACAAAAGCACATTCCAAGTATCTGGGACTCCACAAAGACACCAATGGCTACAATCCATTCCGGTTGGGCCTCCCAACCCATAAATTGAAGGGTGTCCATCTTTGCGTAGGAGTGAGAGGTTTGTTATGTCCAGCAATGTCACAGGCTTTTTAATTTGGCTCAACACATTCTTCAGTACACCCACAGCTGGTGGCAATCCTCCTGGATATGTCGACCCAAGCAACGGCTCCTTCTCCCCTACACAACTCTTTGCCCTTGGTTCATCCCATAGACTCCCACTATAATCAAAATAAAATAAATACAATACGTATAAATGGTAAAATGGTGAACCGATGGAACCAAATCGAACTAGAAAAATCGGAAAACATAAATCAATTTTGGTTTGGATTGGATTGGTTCGGATCTCAGTTTTGAACTTAAGAATCGAACCAACCCGGTTATTATTTTAGCTTACATATCAATATATCACTAATTTCTAATTATATCAATATCGATATTTTAGCTTAATTATTTCATTCATGCTTCAATTGCTGAGTTAATTGACGAGTTCATGTAAAATTATTGAATTTGGTTTTCAGTTTAGTGTTCAAGTGAATTGAACCGAACCGTGCCCACCCGGCCGCTAAATGCATGTTCAGATGTAAATTTCAATAATTGGGATGGACTTACTTGTAATGAGAGGGAGAAATTCCTTGGAAGAAAACTCTAGTTTTTGAAGGATCAATGTTTGAGTCCACCCATCCTGCCCAAGTCTTGAGTGCCTTCTCAAAAGCAACCATGCGGTCGATGTCTTTGCTGATCCGCCCTCCTACTTCAACATAATCCCATCTGCAAAATTCATCATAATACTACTAATTAAGTACATACATTTTAATCCTACCACTAATCACTTCGTTGAATAATTAACCAGAAACTTGGTTAGGTCTTTTAATCACTGAGACTAAAAGATGAGTATTAAAATCGCCACTGGCCAAAAAAATTTAAGATGGTCATAGGCTTACGGTTGAGAGGGTCCTCTGCGACCCCACCAATGCCATGTGTTGAAGATGAGCACGTCGATCTCCTTCCATAGCTTGCTTCCCAAAATTGAATCAAGCTTCAAAACTCTTCCAATCTTTTCTCTTACAACATCTACTAGATACACATTGCGGTCTAGCATCACTTTGAGTCCATAATCCTACAAGTTACCGAAAACGAAATTTGTTAAAAATGTCACTCGAATATATTGGTCCACTTTAATTTTTCACAGAAGTACCACATGTTTCGTGTTTGGTAGAATCTTCACAAAAGTTTTCATATAAAGTTGTAATGAAAATTTGAAATTAGCATGGACCCAACCCAAGAAAGGGATGGGGAGCTAATCATGCTAGTTTTGGTGGAAATTGACTTTCTCATTCTCTAGCTCAATCATTTTATAATTGCTTGGCAAGTAGGCAATCAAGAAATGAAATGAACGAGATTGAAAACCAAGTGTAAGCCGTTTGTAATTGTGCAAGGCATTCAGCTATAAGAAATTGATGTGACTTCCTTGAATTCATTTGGTACTTAACAACAACAGATAAGTTGATTAATTATCTTAATCCATGTAACTAAATTATTAATCCGAGAATAGAAACAAATGAAGGAGGTAGCTAGATATACCGTAAACGTGAAGATAGATACATCTTCTAGTCTTGACACAGTGTAGGCAGCATTTGGCACGGCAGAGTGAAGCATGCATGTTAAGGATTGCCATTGATTCCGGCTTAATGAATCTCCCACAAACATGATGCTCTTCCCTCTATACCTTTCTAGAAAGTCACGCGCGTCAAATCTATACAAAACCAAAGTCATTGTCAAATTAATATTCAATTTGAAAATCCATGACTCTACTTAAAACGACAATATCGTAATTCATCAAACAAACAATTTGACATGTAAATTTTTAAGTTAGACTCGTATCTAAATTATTTGTTGGGTGGTCTTGATTCACAATTTAACTTCTAATACCGGAAGATAACTTCGAGTCGCTCGGCCAGCATGCGGGCAGCGTGAAGCATAGGGGGCGTGCCCAAAGGGCAATGGAAGTTGCACGATTCCCTCCCACGATTTTGCTAGTTTAGAAACTAAGAAGGATAGGAGTCGCTAGGTCTAGGTCATAAAAGCTAAACCTAAAAATTCTCCCCCGAGTAGGATTTGAACTTAGATCCCAATGAATCAAGTGTGGATAAAAACCACTTGGGTATGTGTAGGTAAAAAGTAAGGGTATCTAAAGGATTAGCATTAATATTCATGGGGGAGGGTGGAGGGTGGAGGGTGGAGAGTGGAGGGGACCTGTGACAACTAACAACTCCATATATATAAAGTTGAATGACAGTGAAAAAACTACAGCCAGGCTGCACAAACAATAATTTCTACCCACATTTAAGTTACCCTGTTATTTTGTACTTATGATCAAAACCTACACAGTCTAAACATATTATTTTCATCTTTCTAAAATGATGTATTTTCTTTTTTTCTTATAGGGTTCTTTTCTTAGTTAATATTGAAAAGGGTCATCATTTGATTTAATATATATATATATATATATATTATAACTCTCTATAAATATTAATAAAGATTCAATAAATTTAAATTTAAATTTATATTTGTTGATTGAATAAAAATAAAATAGCGCATATATACATATGTTTTGAAATATCACATGATGATTGGAGTATTCACATGGCAATAGGCAATAGGACACCACATAGCCCGTGAGGTTTAGTAATTTCGACTAGTTTAATAAATAAATAGTTAGATTGACATGAGTAGAGGGCATGATTGGGACTAGAAATAAGAATCCATCATCATTATGAAGACAATCACAGCGCGCAAAAATCAAAGATGTAATGCCACCAATCAAATTATCAAAGGCTGCCAATTCAGCACCGACCGACGTTTTCCAGGCAACCAAACACTATTTTTCCGAGGAAAATGAAAATCATTCTCAGACTCAGACGCACTGACTAGTCACTTCTTTATATATTCCAATGGGGCCCTGCTCTCTTGGGCGCAATTTGTTTGGTATTAAAAAAAAGGAAAAACGTTGATCTACTCAGTTCACAGGATTCTCCTAAGGATTAATTATATTCAGGATATTATTAACCTTTCATATGTTATATAGTCTTAGGGATAGCAAAAGGGACATTAGACCTAATTAAGTCCACTCCTTTCAATATTTTGTAAAGTTTGTATAGAGTAAATTATGAGAATAATTTATATTTATGTTAACTTTAAAAAAAATTATTAAATATATTTTATTTGCTATGGTTAAGGTAAGAGTAATAAATGAGTGATTTTATTTTTTGCTTTAATTAATGAGTGATTTGATAATTATTTTAGATTTAATTTTTAATTTTTATTTTCATTTTTTATATTTGAATATTAATGAGTGATTTGATAATTATTTTAGATTTAATTTTTTATTTTTATTTTCATTTTTTATATTTGAAATATAAGAAAGTAAATTGGAGCCGGACAAATGTTGAAATAAACGTTGACAAAAACCTCAAAAGCCAAAATTCATTTTTTCTTTATTTCTTTTTATTTCTTCTATTTTTTCAATAATTTATATCTCATGTACAAAAAATAAAAAACGGAATAAACTTAAAATAAAATGGTTATCGCCCCTTAAGTGTCTTAAATTTCTTTTCCTCCTTTGGGCTATAACCTTGAAGAAACTGATCAATATATATTTTAATTATAGAGGTAACAGTAGATACAATGGGTATTAATGTGCAGTAAATTAATGTGGTACAAATATGTAACAGAAAACGAATATTAAGAAGGAAGCAGAGAGAGAGAGAGAGAGAGAGAGAGAGTGATAAGGCCATAAGGGAATGTACCTTGATATATTACAGTCATGGGGCTGCCATCTATATTTGGTGAAAATTTGGTCAGGACGGCCATTTTTCTGGCAAGCAAACTCTTTCTCAATGAAGGGACATGAAGAAGGATTGTATAATGGGTAGGAATTCTCCAAAACCCACCTCCCTTTGAATAAATCACATGCCGACGATGCCTCACCATTTACTTGCTCAGTAAAAATATCACACCCAAAAACAACAACAAGAATCAAAGCTACAGCTGCCGCACAAGAGCTGCTGCTATGAACCCAGAAACCCATCAGACACACAGAGACAGAGAGATGGGACTACAAACTCCTCTCTCTCTCACTCTCTCTCCCCTATAAATACAAGTCTCTTGATTTGTCTGTATGTGAGAGAGATTGGTAATTTTTCCTTTTTCTTAATGAGGCCAATTAAATTAAAATTGTTACCTTAAACTTTATGTCATTAAAGGGGGTTGATTCATAATTATTTTAGGATTTTATTCACACTTTACAATTTTGTGCATATTTACCTTATATATTAATATGACCAAAGAAATTAATGACTTTTACATTCATTTTTTCTCTAATATATTCCTCTCACTTGTTTTTGCTTACGAAGGGTGTATTTGAAGTGTATTCAATCTAGACTTTTAGAAATTTATAAAGTCATTAAAAGTTGAAGTGTATTCAATCATGACATTTCATAACTCCATAAAAGTGCAGATGTATTCAAAATATCAATGAATATTGTAGATTTCATTAAATGGAAAAGTTTTATGGACTTTGACAAACATTTTAGTGTAAATTATGCTTTAGAAAAGTTTATGATTTGTCTAGCTTCCCCCCTCATATTTATGATTTGTCTAGCTTCCCCCCTCATATTTATGATTTGACAAGGCTTAAAATATAATTTGTGATTTTTATATTTTTCAATAAATTCAATAAAATTCAAATCTCCTACCAATATCTATTATCATATATTATTATGTATAGGAATTATAATTAATTAAATAAAACAAAATTTACATGAATTTATTCACTGTTTGAAGAAAAAATATAAAAAATTAATAAAATGAAATAAAAAAATTCAAAAGCATGCATAATGCCTAGCGGCTCTAGTCTTTCAATCTCATTGATCATTAGAAATTTTATATTTTTATAATTAATTTTTGTAGGATTAGAAATTATTTTTAGTTAGAGAATTTTTAGTAAAAAAATTATTATGATTTGATTATAAAATTCTTCAAAAAAGTATATGTAACGATCCGTAAATTTAATTAGCGAATTTTCGTAAATTAATTTAGGAAATGACGAATTTACCCTTAGTTTTATAAGGGCTCGAAAATCACTTTTCGGTTAGAGACACATTTGGCAATTTTTCGAGGACCGTTGCATAGTTCTCAAACTCACGAGTTCTTAGACAGGCGGAACGCAGGAAATAGAGTTCGTATGAGGGAGTTATGGGTCTAGAATGTTCAGGGGCAGTTTGGTAATTTTTGCGGGTAAGATGTTTTAAAACCCATTACTCCAGACTTTTTCTACATTTTTGTAGAATTGTAAGTAATGAGCTGATTAGTAATAATAAGCCTTGTTTGTTAATTGTGTATGAACTTAGTCTATTAAATGACAAGTGTGAGGCCTCCAATATGTAAGGCTAAAATAGCCATGTGTAGTGACCTTGAGAATAGCTAGATATGTGGCTGAGATCTAATATGATGTGTGTGGATCCAGCTAAGGCTAACAGATATGAGATGCACTTTTGTGTGCTCTTTTTTCGATTAAGTGAAATATAGTCCTCTCTACTTTTCCAGCAAGAGAGAAGGAGAACATTTATTCATCACCGTCTTCTTCTTCATTCAACATCCATCTATTGCATATCCAGACAAGCACAAAATTCTAACATGGTATCAGAGCAACCAGGTTGGATCAATTGAATCTGGGCGTTTTCATGACTGTGAAATCGGGCTACATCGGTGCTCACTCAAGGTTCGTGAAGGTTGCTGGAACTCGATTGAAGTCTAAAAACAACTTGTTTTTTGGTTTACCTGAGATCAGAAATGGTTGGATCTGGAAGTTCATAAGTAAGAACTCGAATCTTCTTCGGTGAGAACTACGAGTTCTAGAGAATCAAGATGGTAACCATATTCAAGTTACATAGGTTATGGAATTTGGTGGAAAAAGGAATTCCAATTCCTGATTCGAAGAAGAATAAGGCAGCTGAGGAAATTTCAGGAGATGAAGAGGATGAGAAAATGGCTACAATCTTCATGAAAGATGCAAAAGCTCTGAGTATCATTCAAAATGATGTTTTCGATCAAATCTTCCCTCGTATTGCCAACGCAGACTCAGCTAAGATGGCATGGGAGTTGTTGTATGGAGAATATCATGGCGGTGACCAAGTTAGATCGCTAAAACTTCAAAATCTCATACATGAATTTGAATACACTAGAATGTGTGATAATGAGTCTCTCTCTGTTTATCTTACACGATTGAATGAGTTGATTAATCAGATGAAAACATTTGGTGAGACTCTCTCGAATGAGAGGCTTGTTCAAAAGGTGTTGATAAGCCTCAGTAAAGTATATGATCCTATATGTCTTGTGATTGAAAACACAAAGAGTCTAGAGACTGTAGATTTGCAAGAGGTAATTGCTATTTTGAAAAGCCAAGAACAACGGTTCGATTTGCATAATGTTGATACAGCTGAGAAGGCATTTGCCTCATTCTCTGTGAGTCCAAAAGGCCAAAAAAAGGGAGGTGCTCAATCTGGTTCATCCAAGTCCCAGAAAAATTGGAATCCTAAGGGTAAACCATGGGAATCAAAATCCAAGTATCATCATACTAGCTCTGCACATAACTCATCATAATCAGTGAGTCAAGAAGGTTCAAAACCACAGTGCAAAGTGTGTTCTAAGTTTCATTTTGGTGAATGCAGATATAAGGGAAAGCCTAAGTGTTACAATTGTGAAAAATTTGGACATTGAGCTAGAGAGTGTACTGCAAGTAAAAATGTGCATAAAGCAAACTGTTCAAACCAAATGGAAGTGACTGGGAATTTATTTTATGCCAACAGTACCATCTCTTGAACAAGGGTTAATGGTGAATGGTATATTGATAGTGGTTGTAGCAACCACATGATCGGAAATGAGAAACTGCTGATTGATATCAGAACAAATGTGGTAGGCAAGGTACAAATGCCATATGGTGAACTTTTGAATGTAGCTTGAATGGGCACTCTAGTAATTGATACTAGCAAAGGCAGAAAGTACATCAAGGAAGTGATGTATCTACCTAGATTAAAGGAGAATTTACTAAGTGTAGGACATATGGATGCGCATGGTTATTGCCTGCTATTTGGAGGTAAAATGTGCAGCATTTTTTAAGGTCCTTCACTAGAATGTCTTGTAATCAAAGTAGAGACGAAAAGGAATAGATGCTATCCTTTGGAACTATTACCTAATGATCATGTTGCACTGAAAGCAAGTATATCTCACTCTACTTGGACCTGGCACAAAAGGCTAGGCCATCTGCATCTAAGGGGGCTAAGTCAACTCAAAGAAAAGGAGATGGTGCATGGACTTCCATACTTAGAAGAGGTTGATGAAGTCTGTGAAGGATGTCAACTGGGAAAGCAGCACAGAGAGTGGTTCCCAAAAGATCAGGCATGGAGAGCAAGCAATCCCCTAGAGGTAATTCATGTGGATCTATGTGGGCCTATGCAAAATGAATCTATTGCTAGTAACAAGTACTTTATGCTCCTTATAGATGACTGCACAAGAATGATATGGGTTTACTTTCTCAGATACAAGTCAGATGCACTGAATTGTTTTAGAAAGTTCAAGTCAATGGTAGAGCTACAAAGTGGTTTTAGAGTGAAATGTTTGAGAAGTGACAGAGGGGGTGAATTCACATCTTGTGAGTTCAACAAGTTGTGTGAAGATGAAGGTATTCAAAGGAAACTCTCTATGGCCTATTCTCCACAACAAAATGGAATGGTGGAGAGAAAGAATAGAACTGTGGTTGAAATGGCAAAAGCTATGCTTCATGATAAAGGATTACCTTATTACTTGTGGGCAGAATCTGTACACACAAATGTCTACATACTAAACAGGTGTCCTACAAGGGCTCTTGGTGATATAACTCCATTTGAAGTATACAGTGGAATAAAACTAGGGATTGCTCATCTTAAAATCTTTGGTTGCTTATGTTATGTACATATACCAAGTGAATTGAGACAGAAGCTAGATGCAAAGAGTACCAAGGGTATATTTGTAGGGTATGCAACCTGTGAAAAAGGATACAGGGTGTATAATCCTATCACCAAGAAGCTTATCCTCTCAAGATATGTAGTATTTGATGAAAATGCAGCTTGGGATTGGAAGGAAATCTCTGAGAATCATGTAACTGTGACCAATCATGAAGAGCCATCTGAGCTACCTGAAGCTATATCACCAAGGACAACTCTTGGAACTCATGACTATACTCAGTCACCAAGATTGTCAACTCCTCATGAATCATCTGATGGTTTTATAAGTAGCAGTATGAGAAACTCTCATGCCTTTGATCACACTCCATTGAAATGGAGAAACTTGGATGATGCCCTAGCACAATGCAATCTTTGCATCATGGAACCTGATAAATTTGATGAAGCTGCTAAACATGAATCATGGATGAAAGCCATGGAAGATAAACTGTCAATGATTGAGAAAAATGCAACATGGAAGCTGGTGGACAGACCAACTGATAAACCCATAATTGGAGTTAAATGGGTGTTCAAGACCAAGCTAAATCTTGATGGCTCAGTACAGAAGAATAAGGCAAGACTAGTAGCCAAGGGTTATGCTCAGAAACCAGGTGTTGACTATAATGAGACTTTTGCACCAGTGGCTAGACTTGATACAATTCGAATGCTAGTTGCATTGGCAGCACAGAAGAGTTGGAAATTGTATCAACTAGATGTTAAATCTACTTTCCTAAATGGTGTGTTAGAAGAAGAGGTTTATGTCGACCAGCCAGATGGTTTTATGGTTAAGGGGAGTGAAGACAAAGTGTACAAGCTTCATAAAGCTCTATATGGCTTAAAACAAGCACCAAGGGCATGGTATGGTGAAATTGACACCTATTTTTCTCAATGTGGATTTGCAAAGAGTCAAAGTGAAGCCACTCTTTATACTAAAACCAGAGGAGAAGCGGAAATTCTTCTCATGTCTATCTATGTGGATGATACTGTATATACAGGGAATAGTCAACCAATGTTGGAGGAGTTCAAGAGAGATATGATGGTAAAGTATGAAATGATAGACTTGGGGCTCCTACATCACACTTTCTGGGAATGGGAGTTATCCAAACTCACACAAGTATTTTTATTCATCAAAGAAAGTATGATGCATCTTTGTTGAGTAAATTTGGCTTGAGTGACTGTAAACCTGTTTCTATACCCTTAGTTACAACTGAAAAGCTGAGCAAAGATGATGGCAGTGGTCCAGCAAATGAAGAACATTATAGGAAGATTGTGGGCAGTCTGTTGTATCTCAAAGCCACAAGACCTGATGTGATGTATGCTGATAGCCTACTTGCGAGGTTTATGCATTGCCCTACTAATAAGCACTATGGAACTGCTAAAAGAGTCCTTGGGTATGTCAAAGGAACACTTGACTATGGCTTGGGGTATGTTAAAGGAAGAAATGCAGTCTTAATTGGTTACTGTGATAGTGACTGGGGTGGCTCAATTGATGACAGCAAAAGTACATCAGGATATGCCTTTTCCTTTGGCAGTGGAGTCTTTACTTGGGCCTCAATTAAACACAACTATGTTGCCCTCTCTACTGCAGAGGCAGAATATATCAGTGCATCAGAAGCAACTACACATGCAATTTGGCTCAGGTTTGTGTTGGGAGATTTTGGCGAATTTCAAGCTGAGGGTACTCCACTTCAGTGTGATAATACTGCTGCAATTGCCATCACAAGAATCCTGTGTTTCACTAGAAAACTAAGCATATTGATCGAAGGTATCACTTCATCAAGGATGCTCTGCAAGAAGGAATCATCAACTTGGTTTACTGTCCTACAAATGAGCAACTAGCAGACATCTTCACAAAGTCATTGGCTAAGGATCGATTCTGCTATCTCAGGGATAAACTTGGAGTGAAATCGGCTCAAAACTTAAAGGCGGGGGGGGGGGGGGGGGGGGGGGGGGGGGGGGGGGGGGGGGGGGGGGGGGGGTGTGTGTAGAATTGTAAGTAATGAGCTGATTAGTAATAATAAGCCTTGTTTGTTAATTGTGTATGAACTTAGTCTATTAAATGACAAGTGTGAGGCCTCTAATATGTAAGGCTAAAATAGCCATGTGTAGTGACCTTAAGAATAGCTAGATGTGTGGCTGAGATCTAATATGATGTGTGTGGATCCAGCTAAGGCTAACAGTTATGGGATGCACTTTTGTGTGCTCTTTTTTTGATTAAGTGAAATATAGTCCTCTCTACTTTTCCAGCAAGAGAGAAGGAGAACATTTATTCATCGCCGACTTCTTCTTCATTCATCATCCATCTATTGCATACCCAGACAAACACAAAACTCTAACAATTTTATCCTTTCTCTCCCCGTGCTCTCTCTCATTCAACTATGAAACACACAAACCCTTAAAATTTTGATTTTCGATTTAGGCCAAACCACCACAAAACATTCACATCATCATCTTCCTCACTTTATTTTGAGCTCAGCCATATCCTTCATGGAGCTTGGAAGTGTTAGGAGAAGGAGATTCAAAGGTGAATAGTAACCACCACCTTCCCGGCCATTTTTCGACCACCACAGGTAATTAATCTTACTTCTAACTACATATTTGGATTCCTTGGCTCGAGTAGATAGATTTCCATTATTAGAACGTAAACTTTGGTTGAGTATTGAGGGAGATACGAAGCTTGGAAATTTGGGATGGTTATGGAGGAATCTGTCGCGTGAACTGAGGTAGAAGGCGAGTACATGGTGCAGTCGTGCTTAGGGGAGGAAGTCCTTGCCGTCCATCTGCGCGTGGAGCTCCTCTTTGAGCTCCGGCGAACACGAGTTTTGCAGTTCTCGACGTTCTGGACCTGTTGGCACAAGTTTCGGGTTAATGGGACATCATTTAGAGGTAGTTTTGGGCGTCCGAAGTGGCTGCATTTTTAGTGGGATGCGTGCGGACCTCCAAGGTTTTAGGGAGTCCGAATTTAGGGTTTTTAATTAACGTTGGTAACCCTGATTGTTACTTTTGTCAGGCGATACTGCTCTGGGAACTTCAGAGGAGCGTACAACTTATGATTGAGCTAATTAGACGTTATATGAGTGGACTTTGGTTTTGTAAACTATAATGCATGCATAAAGGTATATTTGATATAATTGCTTGTTACTTATTATTTTTGGAAAATTTCTGGAATTTAGAAAATTATTCTATTAAATCATTACTAGACACGGGAATGATGTTTTGGGCTGTGGCCTAGTTTTTCGACTCTGCTTTTATGTTTTTTTGACGTGATAGATTTTGGGTTTCGGTGTCCATAATTTTCGGGTTTAGACCCGGATTTGTGACTTTATTGAATTTGGGTATAGACCCGATTTTTCAATGAATTTGGCTTAGGCCAAGAAACAAGGATTTTAAAATAGGGATTTTGGTTTACATTGAATTACTGTCCCCGAGGGTCATGGTTTTCTCTGATGTTGGCGTCGAGGGTCTTTCTCCGCTAGATCGTTGAGGGTTCTCCGACGCTGGTGTAGAGGGGTATTTCTCCACCAGGTCGTTGAGGCTGTGTACGCGTAGTACAGGGTTCTGCACAACTCGAGGTATATCGGGTGTGTGGAGGGTTGAACCCGGATCAGTCAGCTCGAATATCGAACTACGGCTTGGGATTCCATTCAGGGAGCAGTGGGATGTGTTATGATACATTTTGTGTCCTGGTCTCTTAACATGATGTTTAAACTCCTTTGAGGAGGGTTTTCAAAGTAGGGTTGTGGACCACGGGATGTTTTCATTATTCGGGTTTTCATGGGTCCCACTGGTGTTTTATAAAAAATAATGGATTTTCCGTTAAGTTTTCAGCTTATCTTTATGGATTTGTTGAAAAGGAATTTTATATTATGCTTGCATTGTTTTGCTCGTGGAGGGGGAAAATGTATGTTTTCCTCGGAAATTGTTTTAAACGATTATTTTGTCCACTCACACTTTTCGTGTTTTAAATCCCCTCCAGGCTGTTTAGTTGACGAGGGCACATCCAAAGGTGGAGGCATCAAATTTCAGCTGCGCCTTTACCTAGACCATCGAGTAGGATATATATTTATATATTTACCTTTCCTTCCAAGATGCTCTGATAAACCTTTTGGACTTATTGTAAATTATGACTACGCCAATGGTTCTTTGGTGATGTTGGGATTTGAGAGTATCATTTGATCCTTCGTCTGACAGGTGGAAGACGGTTAACCATTCCTTAAGGGGAAGGTTCTGCCGGATTTTTGGCATAATTCTCGTAACTAATTACAAGGACTTAAGGATATTCTTGGAATTTTATGAAGTTGTCAAACGGGAGCATGGCTTTTCCCAGGTTCCGAGGGGAAATTCGGGAATGTCATGTCAACTTCGTATCAAAGCACTAGGTTTAAATTCATGTAGACCGTACAACTAGTGTACAACTGATAGTGGTACTAACGAATTATGGTTCTTTTTAGCGTGATGCCTCCGAGACGCAATCCCCTTCTGAGGCCTGGAAACGGTGATGAAGCTGATAACGTTAGGGGTATACATGATCCCGTATTGGAGCCTAATTTGAGGCAGACCCTGGATCAATTGGGTCGGGCATTGATGACTGTACTTTAGAGTGGGGCTACTTCTGAAGTTTTTGACATTGAGCGAGCCTAGAGGCTGGGTGTTACTGTGTTTACGGGCGAGTTAGGCCTGGATGATTCTGATGATTGGATTACTCATTTGGAACGAGTATTTGCTATTATGAGGTGCCCTCTGGAGGATAGGGTGCAGTTAGCCACGTTTCTTCTAAGCGGTTATACGTACCGTTGGTGGCATACCTTGTGGATGACGGGCTGGGATATCCGTAACCTTACTTATGAAGTTTTTCGAGAGCACTTCCTCGAGCAGTTTTATCCTCGCTCATACCGAGATGCCAGGGAGGCTGAGCCTTTGTAGTTACAGCAAAGGGACATGATAGTGGCACAATATGAGCAGAACTTCCTTGATTTGTCACGATTTTCACCGGCTCTAGTGACAACTAAAATGGATAAGTGTCGAAGGTTTGAGTATGGATTAAGATATGATGTTAGAGTAGCAGTAACTGCAGTGACACATACTTCTTTGAGGGCTTTATCATATGTTGTAGCCAGAGTAAAGATGAGTTTGCCAGCTCAGTACCAGCTTAGCGGGCCTAAGCGACGCCGGGATATCCTGAGTTTCGGGCCCTCTAGTTAGGGACCATCTAAGAGAGGCAGTTTCAGTTCTGGATCTTCTGGAAGTACAGGATCCATATCAAGTAGGCGTTTCAGGGGGACAGCAGTCATCCGCTCAGTCTAGTGGGGCTTTAGTGCAGTCGACCGGGAGACAGAGTGGTAGACCCGCACGGCCTGGTGACACAGGTTGTTACTTTTGTGGGGAGGCTGGTCATTTTAAGAGAGAATGTCCCCATCGTATAGACTGTAGTTCTTTGGGCCGAGATACTGCTAAACCGAGTCAGAGAGCAGTGCAGACATCTGGTACTGCACTAGGGAGCTGGAGCTAGTCCAGTGGGGCCAGCCGGGCCTATGGGAGACAGAGGGATCGTGGTCGATCTTCTGGTACATAGGCCCGAGTTTTTTCCATGACTCAGCAGGAGGCTCGAGCTGCACTAGAGGTGGTCACTGGTACGTTGTCTATCATTCTTTTATTTCTCGGGGTTTTACACTTTTTGCCAATAGAGAACTGTCAACGATTGGTTGGAACATGGGCATTGGCACCCACACCGGAGATAGGGTAGTGGCGAACCTCGTGGTACGTAGTTATCCGGTGGTAGTGGGAGGTTATGAGTTAGAGGCAGACTTAATCCCCTTGGACATTTACGATTTTGATGTGATTCTGGGGATGGATTGGTTAACCACCTAGCATGCCTCCATTGAGTGTTTCGACAAGAGGGTGGTATTCTGGAGTCCCGGTTTGCCGGAATATATGTTCCAGGGAGACCGTATGGTGTTTTCCTTGGGAGTAATATCAGCTTTGACGGCTGAGAAGTTATTGAGGAAAGGTTGTGAGGGAAATTTAGCTCACGTGATCAATTCTCAGAATACTCCGGTGAGAGTAGAGGATATTTCTGTGGTGAATGAGTTTGTAGATGTGTTCCGGATGATCTTCCGGTGTTTCCACCTCACCGGGAGATTGAGTTCACCACAGAGCTCATTCCAGACAACTTAAACCCCATGAGTTGAACTACCCCACACATGATTTAGAGTTAGCTGCAATGGTGCATGCACTGAAGATTTGGAGACCCTATTTGTATGGGGAAATGTGCTAGATCTTTATTGACCATCAGAGCCTGAAATATTTCTTTACCCAGAAAGATTTGAACCTGAGACTGAGAAGGTGGCTAAAGTTAATAAAGGATTATGATGGTAGGCCAATGTAGTGGTGGATGCACTGAGTAGGAAGTCCATGGGTTCCTTGACCTATTTGCACACTGTTTACTTACCGTTGCTGGTTGAACTCATAAGAGCGAGAATTATACTTTGGCATGGATAGTTAGGGGGCTCTGTTGGCTAGTTTCCATGTGAGACCTGTCTTGATTAACCGAATTATTGAAGCTCAGCTCCAGGATCCTACGTTGTGTGTTATTAGGATGGAGTTGGAGGCTGGGAATAGACAGGATTTTGTGATTAGGGACAATTGGGCCTTATGAGGTTATTGAGAGGATAAGACTAGTGGCTTACAGACTTGATTTACCCCATGCTCCGGACGTATCTATATGATGAATCTCATGTATTGGAGGCACAATCATTTGAGCTGAGTGATGATTTGAGCTTTAAGGAGCAACCAGTGTAACTTCTAAGTTGGAAGGGAAAAGAATCGCGCAGAAAGACTATTCCTCTGGTTAAAATTCTGTGGAGGAATCATAACGTGGAGGAGGCCACGTGGGAACCCGAGGCACTGATGCGGGCGCATCATCCACATTTGTTCCAATGACAGGTATGAATTTAGAGGACGGATTTTCTTTAAGGGGGGTGAGTTGTAACGACCCAGAAATTTAATTAGCGAATTTTTGTAAACTAATTTGGGAAATGACGAATTTACCCTTGGTTTTATAAGGGGCTCAAAAATCACTTTTTGGTTAGACACACATTTGGAAATTTTTCGGGGATCGTTACGTAGGTCTCGAACTCACGAGTTCGTAGATAGGCGGTACGCGGGAAATAGAATTCGTATGAGGGAGTTGTGGGTCTAGAATATTCAGAGGTAGTTTGGAAATTTTTACGAGTTAGATATTTTAAAACCCATTACTCCAGATTTTTTCTACATTTTATCCTCTCTCTCCCAGTGCTCTCTCTCATTCAACCGTGAAACACACAAATCCTTAAAATTTTGATTTTCGATTTAGGCCAAACCACCACAAACCATTCCCATCATCATCTTCCTCACTTCAATCTGAGCTCAACCATATCCTTCATCGAGCTTGGAAGTGTTAGGAGAAGGAGATTCGAAGGTGAACAGTAACCGCCACCTTCCCGGCCATTTTTTGGCCACCATAGGTAATGAATCTCACTTCTAACTACATATTTGGATTCCTTGGCTCGAGTAGATAGATTTCCATTATTAAAATATTAAATTTGGTTGAATATTGAGGGAGATATTAAGCTTGGAAGTGTAGGATGGTTATGGAGGAATCTATCGCATGATCAGTAACATGGACTGAGGTAGAAGGCGAGTACATGGCATAGTCGTGCTTGGGGGAGGGAGTCCTGGCCGTCCACTGGCGCGTGGAGCTCCTCCTCGAGCTCTAGTGAACACGAGTTTCAAAGTTCTCGACATTTCGGACCTTTTAGCGCAGGTTTCGGGTTAATCGGACATTGTTTAGGGGTAGTTTTGGGAGTCCGAAGTGGCTGCATTTTTAGTGGGATGCGTGCGGACCTCCCGGGTTTTAGGGAGTCTGAATGTAGGGTTTTAATTAACGTTGGTAACCCCGGTTGTTAATTTTGTTAGGTGATACTGCTCTGGGAACTTCAGAGGAGCGTACGACTCAGGATTGAGCTAATTGGACGTTCGGTGAGTGGACTTTGGTTTTGTAAACTATAATGCATGCATAAAGGTATATTTGATATAATTGCTTATTACGTATTATTTTTGGCAAATTTCTGGAATTTAGAAAATTATTCTATTAAATCATTACTAGACACGGGAATGATGTTTTGGGATGTGGCATGGTTTTTCGACTCTGCTTTTATGTCATTTTGACGTGATAGATTTTGGTTTCGGTTGAGTCCATAATTTTTGGGTTTAGACTCGGATTTGTGACTTTATTGGATTTGAACATAGACCCGGTTTTTCAATGAATTTGGCTTAAGCCAAGAAACAAGGATTTTAAAACAGGGATTTTGGTTTTCACTGAATTACTGTCCCCGAGGGTCAAGGTTTTCTCCAATGCTGGTGTCGAGGGTTTTTCTCCGCCAGATCGTTGATGATTCTCTGATGCTGGTATCGAGGGGTATTTATTATGGACCCGGGTCAGTCAGCTCGGATATCGAGCTACGGCTCGGGATTCCATTCGGGGAGCAGTGGGATATGTTATGATATATTTTGTGTCCAGGTTTGTTTACATGATGTTTAAACTCCTTTAAGGAGGGTTTTCAAAGCAGGGTTGTGGGCCATGGGATGTTTTCGTTATTCGGGTTTTCGTGGGTCCCACTGGTGTTTTACCAAAAACAATGGATTTTTCAGTAAGTTTTCGGCTTATCTTTATGGATTGGTTGAAAATGAATTTTATATTATGCACGCATTGTTTTACTTGTGGAGGGGGAAAATGTATGTTTTCCTTAGAAATCGTTTTAAACAATTATTTTATCCACTCACACTTTTCGTGTTTTAAATCCTCTCCAAGCCGTTTAGTTGACGAGGTCACATCCAGGGGTGTAGGCATCAAATTTCAGATGCGTCTTTACCTAGATCATCGAGTAGGATTTATATTTATGTATTTACCTTTCCTACGTAGATGCTCTGATAAGCCTTTTGGACTTCTTGTAAATTATGACTACGTCGATGGTTGTTTGGTGATGTTGGGATTTGAGAGTATCATTTGATCATTCATCTGATATGTGGAAGACGATTAACAATTCCTTAAGGGGGAAATTCTACTGGATTTTTGGCAAAATTCTCATAACTAATTGCAAGGACTTCAGGGTATTATGGGAATTTTATTAAGTTGTCAGACATAATCTGGGCTTTTCTCGGGTTCCGAGGGGAAATTTGGGAAGGGTCCTATCAATATATATCAAATTTATATATATATAAAACTCAATATTACTCAATATCATTTTCTACAAAACTCAATCACGATATATAAAACTCAGTATGTTTCTGCAAAATTTTATTACGTAACTCTATATAATTCCGTTATTAACTCTATAAAAATTTATGAAAATCAATAAATATGTAAAGCTCGATCGCTTCAGAAAAATATGCAATTATTTGTATAAATCTAAATTTAATACACCCTAAAATACTGATATTATTTCTTGGCAAAAAAAAAAATACTGATATTTTTTCTGGAAAGAAAAATTGAAACCATAATTGGGAATTTTGGATTTGTTTCCTATTACGGTTTTCTTGGAGTGTAATTGAGTTGTTAGTGGTAATTACATTTCAATATATTGATGTGTAAACAAATTTGGAATCGAAATGGCTCATTTCCATTTTAGTATATGCGCTCATTGATGGTAACGAATCCAATGAGCAATGGCAAATTTCCTCCTTCTTTTAGAACTCAAATGTGAACATAAAAAACGATAGCGGAATCTTAAAAGAGATTCACGACTTTTGAATAAATCCAAGAGGAACAAATAAAAAAGGATTAAACAAAAGAAAATGAAAGAAAAAATACAACTTCGTTTCCAACTACAAAGTACAAACTACTAATTCCGAACAAGCTATAACAATTGTCAACAACAAAATATAAAGTGTGAGATATTCAAAATCGCGCCTCGTTTAAAAAAAAAAATTATTTTCTCTCTTCTTCCCAAAGTTACATAAAGACATAAGCTTTGGGTTTTCTTTTTCTTCTGGTTATATTCTGTGATTAATGACTGGAGTTTTCCTTAGGTGATTGACTTTAATTCATAATAATTTAGAGATGGAGACATTATGTGCCACATCAGCTCACAAGTTGAGAAGATGCCATGCCAACATCAATACAAAATCAAACCTTCACGGAACTGCTTCATTATGATTTTTTTTTTCTACACGTATGATTATCATAACACTTATCTTTTAAGTCATCATCTCCACAAAAAAAATTAATCAACTTAAAGATGATTTATAAGTTATTTATGTATATCAACTAAATGAACAATTCAAATATGAGAATTTTTTTTTTTTATACAAGGATATTGAGGGAGGCGGATTACATTATATATATTGGGTATCGACCTCACCCGACGAGAGTCGAACCGAAACCTCCCATATAACAAATGGAGATGAATACCACTAGGTCATAGAACTAAGTGGCCAAACATAAGAATTTTAATTGTTATAAAAATTGTTGGTTCGGATTTGATACATATATATATATATATATATATATATATATAAATCATCTCCAACTTAGTCACTTTTTATTTTTGGTCAAATCTCCAACTTAGTCTCTCTTGGTCAAATCTCCAACTTAGTCAATCCCCATAAAAGTTTTAATGAGGTCACAGTACCAACCTTCCATGTATGTTTTTCAATCCTATCAATGATTTGTATACTTCCTAAAAATGAGAATTGTTGAAGTAGAATTCGAACACACTCACAAAAGTCTTCTTGATCCCTACAAACAACAAACAAGAAACTATCGTGGTTAAGATTGAAGCCCCGGGGGATTGTTCAACCAAGAACACTCTGATGCTTAAGTTAGCTTTGAGTGAGAAATCGCAAAGAACTTTAGAAGCAATTATCGAATTACCTTGAAGTGAGGTGAGGACCTTTATTTATAGTGAAACCTTGATAGTCACAGAGTGATCTGATTGGTTTATAGTTTTTGTAATTAATAAATAATTATTTTGTAATAAAAGATATTATTTAATAATTGAATATTAATAATAATTAATTCTTGAGGAGAATATTATTATTATTGAAGCTCTAACCTAATTAAATAATATATTTAGTTGGTAAATACATTAGTTAATGTGTGGGTGTCTGTGAGCTGTTAATGTCATTATCAGGTGTAATTTGGACATTATATGAATTATAGACCACGTGGAAGCTTCACAATTTTTGGCTAATTTATGGTTCCATAAATGTCCTCACATTGCTTAGGAATTCAGGGAATCCTAAGGGAAATAGGTTTTTCGTAGTCCCAATAAATTATTTTGGAGTAGGACTTCGTCTTGTATGTTCCTTGTGTCGTTATTGGAGTTCCATCGAACCTAGGATGTAGCTCCAAATTGAAGTAGAAAGCTTGAGCTTTGGGCTTAGCTCCATATTAACTTGTGGCCTGATAGAAATTAATCCACTCATTAATTTTTGGCTTTTCAATTTTTGGTATTCAATGGAAGTTTGTAACTTCCATTTAAAAAAAAAACTTCTCAACTTGCCGTTGTTTTGCCGTTTGTAACTTCCATTTCACTAATTCACCATGAGCTAGAGTAAAATCTCTATTATTATAAAGTCAGAAAGGTCAAAAGGCTTCATCAAAAAATTTTGACGTAAATATCTTTTAAATGATTTAATATTTAAGAATATAATAGTAAAATTAAATATTAAACTTTTAATTTATTAAAAATTAATTCTTAATGGAAGAAGTGAATGGATAATGAGCTGAGATAGTTATTCCTTTTATTTTCATAATGAATTAACACATGCGTAACGGGTCATGAAGCTAGTAATTATTTAAAGGGACCGTGTGATGGTCTTCATCTCCAAACTTGTAGCTTCCATTTCCAAATTCAGTCAAGAATTGCTTTCTGCTGGTGAAGATTAAAGAAAGAAGGTGGCCCAACTGCTTCAATGGTGTGGCAAGGAAAAATCATCTCTTTTTTTTTCATTTTTTTTTTGCTTGGATGAATTTTTTCTCAATAAATGGAGAGGAGGAGATGATGCACGTGGGGCCGACGCAGTAGAGCCGCATCATGGCTTTGTCGATAAAGGTGGCCCTCGTGCGTCTGAGAGCCATTGTTACTCCGAGTCTCTTTGCGGCGAGAGCAGCCATCTACGATGAGCCATGGGGGAAAGGGAACATTCTTGATAAAGGTGGCCATGGCTGAGTTCGCCTCCTCGAGACGCAACTTTGGGTGGTGGTTGCAGAGGCTGGGTAGTCGGATTTCGTAGTGGTCCGTTAGGCTCTGCACTTACCGGCGAGATCGACCGTCGCCATTCCTGGGTTAAAACTACCATGCAATTAGTCTACCAACAAGCTCTCAACGAGATGATTCTAATGGTATCGAAAACAAGTCCAACAATTACCTTGGGTGGCCGAAAATTGGCCGGGATGCTTCCGCCCTATCAAGATTCATCTCCTCGATTCTCAAGCCCCGTTGGTCTTCGACGGTAATGGCTTACAAGGTTGGCTTCCTCTCGTCGAGGGGAAAATATTGGTCCTGGTCTGGGTGTCTGAGCTGGCCGGAGTCTACGCCGCTGGTCGGTGCTCTGTTTTGGTGTTTCTCTCGACTACGTTCAAGAGAGAAAAGAGCACTTGAGAGAGGGAGAGGGTTATCAGTGACTAAGCTATTAGCTGGCAATGATCAGTTGAAGGCCCAGGAATGCGGGGGAAGTTGTAACTGATTAGAGAGGTGCCTAAAGTGTGTGAGACTTGCGTGGGCTGCAAGTAAGTATGTTAGAACAGATTAGACTAGGTGTCAACATGTAATAGGTTCTTGTAATGTCATATCATCTAAGACTAACCGAGTGAGTGAGTGTGTGAGTATGTAAGCATTCAATTTACTCATTTCAATAGAATTCAACTAAAAATCTCTATAATAGCAGAGAAGAAACATTCAGAAAACAATTAAGGCATTTTCACAAACACTTGGGATGCATTGATCATCATAGTGATCATCACCCGTTCAATCCAAACAAACAATCCAGAAATAACAAAAGAGTAAAGGAAAACCTCATAGGCTAGTCCTGATTCAGATTGATTTCAGCTAGAAGAGTGTTTAATTCTTGCTGTTGTCTAGTGAGGCTTTCTGTTCTAAACCTTTCCTTGTCTCTGCAACCCGAATTTCTTCAGTAGTGCCTCATTCCGGACATGGTATCAGAGCTGAGATTCTAATCATCATCTGGGCGTTAATTTGTGTTGTGCAAGACAAGAAGCAATTCAGGAGCAGTGTGATCTGCAATGACAGAAGCACATGGTGGAGGTGAGCTGAGGACTCCGATCTTCACAGGTTCTAACTATGACTTGTGGAGTATCAAAATGATGACAGTACTGAAAGGCTATGATCTGTGGAGGTATGTAGATGTGGGAATACCTGAAGCAATAGTCGTGGAAAGAGAAGCTGGAGCCGTCCTGAATCAGCCTTATCATACTAATCTGGTGAAGGATGCTAAGGCTATGAGTATGCTTCAGAATGCTGTTGCCGATGACATATTTCCTAGAATTCAGAATGAAGAGAGTGCAAAAGCTGCTTGGAATGTCCTGAAAAGAGAATACAGAGGAGATGCAAAGGTTAGAGCAGTCAAACTTCAATCTCTTAGACGTGATTTTGAGTATACTAGAATGAAAGAAGATGAATCCTTATCTGTGTATATGTCTAGACTATATGGAGCTATAAATCAAATGAGGACCTATGGAGAAGACATTTCAGAAAAGAGATTAGGTCAAAAGATCCTAATTAGCTTGACAAAACCCTATGATCCTATTGTTTCTATCATAGAAGAAACCAGGGATATGGAAACTGTGAATGTTGAAAGTGGCATAGCTTCAATTAGAGCTTTTGATCAAAGAATAGAAATGCATAGTGAAGGGAATGTTGATAAGGCCTTTGCTAGTTTGTTTGTGAATCCTAAAGGTCAGCAGGGTAACTCTCAAGGAAAATTAAAAAAATTCTACAAGAATAACAAGAATTGGAATCAAAAGTCCAATACAACTGGTAAATCCAAGTTATCACCACAATGCAGGTTCTAACAAGGCAGAGAGCAGTGGAACCAAGTGTAAGGTGTGTGACAAACTGCACTATGGTGAGTGATGGTTCAAGGGAAAGACTAAGTGCTACAATTGCAATAAGTTTGGTCATTATGCCAAAGATTGCAATGGGAAGACTGTGAACATGGCTAGAGAGGTGACTGAACCTTCTGGGAACTTGTTCTATGCATGTAACACAACTGCTGTGAAGGATGCAAATGTATGGTATGTGGACAGTGCATGTAGCAATCATATGACTGCACAAGAGGAATTACTTGTGGACATTGATAGGAGCATTAAGGCCAAAGTAAAGATGGGAAATGGTGAGGTAGTTCAAGCAGAAGGAAAAGGAACTCTGGTCATTCAAACTAAGTAAGGTACAAGACACATAAGAGATGTTATGCTCTTACCTGGATTGGAGGAAAACTTGCTAAGTGTTGGGCAAATGATTCAACATGGCTACTTCCTAGTATTTGGAGAACAGACTGTGGATATCTATGAAGACAAGGAACTATGTCACAGAGTAGCCAATATTCCTATGACACAGAACAAATGCTTTCCTATGACATTTGGATGTGTAAATCCTATGGCTATGAGGGCAACTAATGCTGAAGATTCTGACCTATGGCACAAAAGATATGGACATCTGAATTACACTAGTTTGAAGAGTTTACAGAACAAGGAGATGGTGGTTGGTATGCCTAAGCTACAAGGGAGTGCAGGTGTTTGTGCAAGCTGTATAGCTAGAAAACAGCATGTGGAGGAGTTTGACAAAGAACCTGCTTGGAGGGCAACCATACCTCTTGAACTCATACAATCAGATGTGTGTGGTCTAATGCAAGTAGAAATCATTGGTGGTAACAAGTACTTCCTGACCTTTATTTATGATTTCACTAGAATGTGCTGGTTATACTTCCTGACCTTTACTTCGTAATGTGCTGGTTATATTTCCTAAATGTGTTTAAGAAGTTTAAAAGCATGATTGAGTTACAAAGTGGTTATAAAATCAAGACACTTAGAAGTGATAGAGGTGGTGAATATCTCTCAAATGAGTTTGAAGGTTTCTGTGAAGAGGCTGGAATAGTAAGACAGCTAACAGTGGCCTATTCTCCTAAGCAAAATGGTGTTGCTGAAAGGAAGAATAGAACCATTGTGGAAATTACTAAAGCCATGATGCATGGAAAAGGTGTACCCTACAAATTCTGGGGTGAAGTTGTGAATACAGCTGTGTATTTACATAGTAGATGTCCTACAAAGGCCCTGAATGGTAAAACACCATTTGAACAGTTTAGTGGGAGAAGGACAGGGGTTAAACACCTAAGAATATTTGGCTCTATCTGCTATTCTCATATTCCTGATCAGCTTAGGCAGAAGCTGGATGAAAAGGGAGCAAAGTGTGTATTCATGGGATATGGACATTGTGAAAAAGGCTACAGGTTGTATAATCTTCAAACCAGCAAGATTGTGATATCTAGAAGTGTTGTGTTTGATGAAAGTGCAGAATGGGATTGGGATGCTACAAAGGCTGAGGCTAGTGGCACTCTTATACTAAATTATGGTTTTGAACACACTAATTCTCAAACTGAGACTAATAGTGATGTCCCTCAAGAACCTGCAGCTGGAGATATGCAAGGATCTGAACCTCAGAATGAAATTCAGATAAGTGAAGTGCAACCAAAAGAGGAATCCACTACTGGAATACCTGTCAAGTTCAGGAGTATTCATGATGTGTATGCACGATGTCTCATGTGCATCACTGAACCTGAATCCTATCAAGAAGCAGCTAAAGATCTAGCTTGGAAGAAAGCAATGGAGGCTGAAATTGACATGATTCAGAAGAATAAGACATGGGAGCTAATGAACAGACCTATGAACAAACCTTTCATTGGAGTCAAATGGGTTTACAAAACAAAGTTAAACCTAGATGGTTCTATACAGAAGCACAAGACCAGACTAGTGGCTAAGGGGTATGCACAAAAGCCTGGTGTGGACTTCAATGAAACCTTTGCTCCAGTAGCAAGGTTAGACACCATAGGATATCTCATTGCTCTAGCAGCTCAGAAGAACTGGAAATTGTACCAGTTGGATGTAAAGTCTGCATTTCTAAATGGAGTGCTAGAAGAAGAAGTGTACATTGATCAGCCATAAGGGTTTGAGATTCAAGAAGAGGAAGGAAAGGTCTGCAAGCTTAAGAAGGCTCTCTATGGACTTAAGCAAGCTCCAAGAGCCTGGTATGGAGAGATTGACTCCTATCTGTTGAGCTGTGAATTCAAAAGGAGTGCTAGTGAGGCTACACTCTACATTAAGTTTGATGAAGCTGGTGAGGTTCTAATTGTGTCTATCTATGTGGATGACATAATCTATACTGGAAGTTCACAAGCATTGATCAAGGAATTCAAGTAAGTAATGATGAGTAAGTATGAGATGACAGATTTGGGCCTACTTCATCATTTTCTAGGAATGGGAGTGACACAATCTGACATAAGTATCTTTATACATCAAAGGAAGTATGCAACTACACTTCTTGAGAAGTTTGGTCTCAAGGATTGTAAACCTACAAGCACACCTTTGGTCCCTGGAGATAAGCTAATGAAAGAAGATGGAAGTGAAGCTGCTGATGAGCAACTTTACAGAAAAATAGTGGGAAGCCTACTCTACTTGACAGCAACAAGACCTGACATAATGTATGTTGTAAGTCTCTTGTCTAGGTATATTCATGGTCCTACAAGCAAGCATTAAGGAACTGCTACAAGGGTCCTGAGATACATTCAAGGTACATTGTCCTATGGCATTGAGTATGTTAAGGGAAAAACCTCTACTTTGATTGGTTTCTGTGACAGTGACTGGGGAGGGCCTGAAGATGATATGAAGAGCACTTCAGGCTATGCATTTACTCTAGGAAGTGTGGTATTTTCATGGGCCTCGGTGAAGCAAAGCACAGTGGCTTTGTGCACAGCAGAAGCTGAGTATGTGGCTGCTGCTGAGGCAACATCTCAAGCTATTTGGCTAAGGTTTGTACTTAAGGATTTTGGAGAAGAACAAGGTGAGGCAACACCAATGTTTTGTGACAATATGTCAGCAATTACGATGGCAAGAAACCCAGTATTTCATCAGAAAACTAAGCATATCAATAGAAAGTTTCACTTCATTAGAGACGCCCTACAAGATAAGCAGATTGGCCTGATGTTTTGCAGATCAGAAGAACAGATAGCAGACATCTTTACTAAGGCTTTGCCTAAGGAAAGGTTAAACTACCTAAGGAATCTACTTGGTGTCAAACCAGTAGCTAGCTTAGAAGGGAGTGTTAGTGACTAAGCTATCAGCTGGCAGTGATCAGTTGAAGGCCAAGGAATGCGGAGGAAGTTGTAACTGATTAGAGAGGTGCCTAAAGTGTGTGAGACTTGCGTGGGCTGCAAGTAAGTCTGTTAGAACATACTAGACTAGATGTCAACATGTAATAGGTTCTTGTGATGTCATATCATCTAAGACTAACCGAGTGAGTGAGTGTGTGAGTATGTAAGCATTCAATTTACTCATTTCAATAGAATTCAACTAAGAATCTCTGTAATACCAGAGAAGAAGCAATCAGAAAACAACTAAGGCATTTTCACAAACACTTGGGGTGCATTGATCATCATAGTGATCATCACCCGTTCAATCCAAGCAAACAATCCAGAAATAACAAAAGAGTAAAGGAAAACATCACAAGCTAGTCCTGATTCAGATTGATTTCAGGTAGAGGAGTGTTTAGAGTGTTTACCTCTTGCTGCTGTCTAGTCAGGCTTTCTGTTCTAAGCCTTTCTTTATCTCTGCAACCTGAATTTCTTCAGTAGTGCCTGATTCTCAACAAGGGTGAGAGAGAGGTCGAGAGACTGAGTGAGTGATGGTGGCTTTGGATTGAATGACAAAGGTGTGTGTTTTTTGTGCGGTGATGGTGTTGTGGGTGCGTCTCAGCCGAGAGGGAGAAGAAGAAGAAGCAACAGCAGCAGCAGCCAAAGCTAATGTTTCAGCGTGGTGCATAAATGGAGGCCAATAAAGAAGCACCACTCAAAAGCTGGGATTCCATCATTGGGCTTAAACTTGGGGCCGAACAACACTATGGGCTCAAAACAAATACACCAGCTCCAACTCACAAGCATTAAAGGCCCAGAAAGGTCCTTGTATGGCATTTTATGTAAATTCGGAGTTTTTGGTTTTCAACTTTTTGGTACGGGATGTAACATTTTGCATGAAATTTTGATTTTATTTGATTGAAAATTAATTTGTTGAGATTTTTTTATTTTTCTTGAACAAGTAGATAGGTAATTTTGATTTGATTGAAAATTAATTTGATATGAAATTAAGGTATGGAAATTATTGTATGGAAATTAATGTATGAAATATTGGATGAAATATTTACTAGATTCGTCCATGTGCATTAATTGTTTTTCTCATTTATTGAGATTTTTTTATTTGTTTTGAAAAAGTAAATAGGTAATTTTTATTTGATTGAAAATTAATTTGATATCAAATTAATGTATGGAAATTATTGTATGGAAATTAATGTATGGAATATTGGATGAAATATGGGCTAGATTCGTGCATGTGCATTAATGGTTTTTTTTAATTAATTTGTTGAGATTTTTTTATTTTTCTTGAACAAGTAAATTTGATTGAAAATTAATTTGATATGAAATCTTTGCTCGACGAACATGCATACTTCGTCAGGCATGGTTTAACAGATATTTTCATTTTAACTCACTAAACAACGATTTTAAATACACTCCGAAATGAATTGACTGATCTTAACCGTCCCACCAGAAGGCACCATCTAGGTGCTGCCACGTGTCATTCTTCTTATTTTTTTAAAACAATTTTTCTTTAAAAATTCATAATAAATAGATAGAATATCCGAAAAATATCCAAAAATTTGTATGAACTCGTTATGTCGTCTGCTCCGATCCTAAACAGTCAAATTTCTATTACAATTTAAAAAACAAATTGGAAATAATAAATAAAATGAATTTTTGGTAGAATGGAAGTTTAAACTTATTAAGGAAATAGTTAGTAGTATTACGCCAAAATGAGTTTGATCATTTTTTTCTTAATCTCTTATAATTCCAAATGCTAATTTTAATTTATAAGATTGAAGAGAATGTTCCGAGAAGTGCGTAGAATTTTACAGTATTTTTTTATGATTTATTCATGATTTTTGAAAGAAAAATACATAAATTACAATAAAAAATACAGGAGAATGACACATGGCAGCACCTGGATGGTGCCTCTTCTGGTCCCACCAGGAGGCACCATTCAGGTGTTGCCACGTGTTATTCTCTTTAATAATTTAAATCAGTTTTTCTTTAAAAATTCATAATAAATAGGTAGAATATTCGAAAAATATTCCGAAAAATTGTACGAACTCGTTATGTCGTCTCCTTCAATCCCAAGGCGTCAAATTTTTGCTACAATTTAAAGAAATTGGAAAGTGAACAATAAAAGGAGTTTGGTAGAAAGGAAGTTTAAACTTAATAAGGAAATAGTTAGTAGTATTAGGCTAAAATAGGTTTTATGATTTTTTTTCTTAATTTCTTATGAATCCAAATGCTAATTATAATTTATAAGAACGAAGAGAATGTCCCGAGAAGTGCGTAGAATTTTACAGTATATTTTTATGATTTTTTTATGATTTTTTGGAAGAAAAATACATAAATTACAATAAAAACATATTTGTAAGAAATTTTAAAGAAAATCATCAAACCCATTTTGGCCAAATACTACTAACTATTTTCTTAAAAAAACTTTAATCTTCTTCTTTATTTAATCTTTTTAATTTGTACTTTTCAATTTCTTTAAATTAAAACATAAATTTGATGCAATAGGATCGAAGGAAATAACATAACGAGTTCGGAGCAATATTAGAAATATTTTTTTGGATATTATTTCAATTTATTATTATTTTTTGAAGAATAATACATTGCATCATAATAAATAAATAAAATGACACGTGGAGGCACCTCTCAGGTACTGCCACGTGCCATTCTTTTTGTTTTTATGTATTTCTCTTCAAAAAATCATAACTAAATAATAAAAAATTATAAAAATATAACATAAAATTCTATAGGCTTATCAGGACATTCTCCTCGTTCGTATACATTGAAATTATCATTTTCATTTATAAGAAATTTTAAAAAATATCATCAAACCCATTTGGCCTAATACTACTAAACACTTTAAGTATGTTTCAATATGTTTTTCGAAGTTTTGGTTCAATTGATATTCAAACGATCGAATTTCAAGATCTTAGTCGTTCAATATGTGGTTTTTCATGCCTAGACGTCGTCCGTCAAAAATCGTCAAGCTTTCAGGAGTTAAAGTCGTCTGGTCGTTAAAAAACGTTTTTTAACCGTCGAATCGTAGCGGACTGTTACCTACTCCCAGGAAGTCTAAATTGGCTAATTTTTGGCGCAGGCAATCTATGAGTACGTACAATAATTGTCAACGGTTAAGATCGGTCAATTCATTTCGCGGTGCATTTAAAATCCTCAATTCAGCATATTCATCAATCACTTTAAACACTTTAAGTATATATCAATACGTTTTTTTGCAGTTTTGGTTCAAATGATATCCAAACGATTGAATTTCAAGATCTTGGCCGTTCAGTTTATGGTATTACGTTTCTAGACCTCGCCTGTTAAAAATCGTCAAGTGTTGAGGGGTTAAAGCCATCCGATCGTCAAAAAACGTTATGCAACTTCGAATCGTGTCACACCATTACCTAGTCCCCGGAAATCAAAATTGGCTAATTTTTTGAGTAGGCGATCTATGAGTATGAAAAATAAATGTGGACGGTTAAGATCGGTCGATTCATTTCGCAGTGTATTTAAAATCCTCATTTCAGCATATTCGTCAAACACTTCAAACACTTTAAGTATATTTCAATACATTTTTATTATATTTTATGTATTTGCTTCCAAAAATCATAAATAAATCATTAAAAATCAGAAAAATAAGCCGTAACATGATTTCTCGGGACATTCTCTTCGCATTTATGCCTTGAAATTAGCAATGGAAATTATAAAAAGTAAAAAAAATTAGAGAAATTAGCTATAATGCCCCACCATTACAAAAAAAAATTCTTCAATGCCCATTTTCTTTAATCCTTACAATCCATACATTTTGACTTTTGGTATTTGCACATTTGCCCCAAGGTTTATAAACAAAACAAAACCCCTTCAACTCCCACTTAGTCACTTTTTCCACACTTCTCTCTCTCTCTCTCTCTCTCTCTCTCTCTCTCTCTCTCCTCTCTTCCCTATCTTCTCTTTTTTTTCTTCCTCCGATGAAGATGAAGAAGATGAATCTCCTTATGAAGATGAAAGGGAAGAGAGGAGAGATCCTCTCCCATCCAAACACTTTTCATTCATCTTCATCTCTTCTCAAATCCGAAACCCTCTCCCATCCAAACCCAAAAATCCTTTCCCATCCAAACCCATAAGTCTTCTCCCATCCAAACCCATAAATCTTTTCCCATCCAAACCCATAAATCTTCTCCCATCCAAACCCAGAAATCTTTTCCCATCCAAACCCAGAAATCCTCTCCCATCCAAACCTAGAAATCATCTTCGCCTTCTTCCTCTACATCCTCTTTTCTCTCATCTTTATATTCATCTTCATCTTCATCTCCATCTTCATGGGTTTATGGATTTTTGGTTACGTAATGGGTTTTTGGATTGGATTTCTGGTTATGTAACTAAGTGGTTACTAGCCGGTATATAAGTGGGAACTAATTGGTAACAATATGCGAAATCCAGAATCCCAGAATCCCATGAAGATGAAGATGAAGAACTACAGATGAAGATCTTCTGATGAAGATGAAGGGGGAGGCTGCGTCCCCATTCTTTGCATCTTCTCTTCTATCTTCTCTCTTCATCTTCATCATGGGTTTCTGGTTATGTAATTCAGTGGTTACTAACCGATATATAAGTAGGAACTAATCGGTAACTAACTCCGAAACCCAGAAACCCAGAATCCCATGAAGATGAAGATGAAAAATGTGGTTCCTGGGTTTATAGTTTTGTTATCGTATTTTGTTATAATTGTAGCATAATACTTGAATAATGTGTGAATAGACTTTTTTCACTCTAAGGGGCAGCCGATCTTTCTATTTTCTTAGATACAAATTAATATATATGTAGCCTGCATAAGTCATGAGTGCCCTTTAGAAAATCCCCAACTTTTTTTTCATACAATCAAATAAGGGAGGGGATTAGAAATCCATAACTAGAATTTGCAAGCATATCCAACTTGAGACCTCAATTCCAACACAGCATTATAAAAGTTGCATCTTAAACTCTGAGGTAAGTGGGCAAAATCACCTTGATATATCTTACTATACTTAGAATAGCATCACTTATTCATTTTCATCTTCATGGGATTCTTGGTTTCTGGGTTTCGCAGTTAGTTACCGATTAGTTCTCACTTATATATCGGTTAGGAATCACTTAGTTACATAACCAGAAATCCAAAAACCCATGAAGATGAAGATGAAGAAGAAAGAAAAGAGGATGTAGAGGAAGAAGGCGAAGAGGATTTATGGGTTTGGATGGGAGAGGATTTATGGGTTTGGATGGGAGAAGATTTATGGGTTGGGATGGTAAAGGATTTTTGGGTTTGGATGGGAGAGGGTTTCATCTTCTTCATCTTCAGCGGAGGAAGAAAAAAAAGAGAAGAGAGAGAGAGAGGGAAGAGAGGGGAGAGAAAGAGAAGTGTGGAAAAAGTGACTAAGTGGGAGTTGAAGGGGTTTTGTTTATATACCTTGGGTCAAATGTGCAAATATCAAAAATCAAAATATATGGATTGTAAGGATTAAAGAAAAGGGGCATTGAAGAATTTTTTTTGTGATGGTGGGGCATTATAGCTAATTTCCCAAAAAATTATCAAACTCAATGTTAGCCTAATACTACTTCCTTAAATACTTTAGTCTTCCTCTCTAGCATTTTCTTTTAATTATTACTTTTCAATTTTTTTTAATTACAACACAAATTTAACTCTTCCATTAGGAACGTTGAATGCACCTATACTGTGTTTCCACGTGTCATTCACATTACTTTATTATTATATTTTATGAATTTTTCTTCCAAAAATAAAATAAATTATAAAATATCATAAAAATATGTCATAAAATTATACACGCTTCTCAGGATATTTTCTTAGTTTTATAGTTTAATTTACGAAAATTTTGATGGTAACGATATATGGACAAAAATGTTGTAAATATTCTAAAACTTGAAATTTTGGAATAAAACATAAAAAAAAATGTTTAATGTGTGTATAAATAATACGTAAAAATGAATATTAAAGTACAATTACTTAAATTAAATTACTAACTATTATTTGCAGATTATTATCTATAATTTCTAGATAATTTAAATATATAAGATAAGTGTTTAAAAGAAAGTTATATATGAAACATAACTTAAGATATTATCTCAAAGTTAAATCAGATTACTTAAATCAAATTACTAATTGTGATTTGGGGATTATTATCTATATAGATTTCTAGATAATTTAAATATATAAGATAAGTGTTTAAAAGCGAGTTATATATGAAATAAAACTTAAAATATTATTTATAATAAAAAGGTGATAATTTTAAGCATGATAAAACAAAAAATTTAATGTAAGGAAAATAAATAAATCTGATTTATAAAATTACCAAAATCATAATATTTAAAAAAAAAAATTGAAACGCACGGGCAGACGGCTCGTTTGGCGGATAACTCTAGACAAGTCGCGAAACTTCTTCTCCCTCCAGCCGAAAGCCTCATTCCCCACATCACCCTATCTCGAGAACCCAACATCTCCTTTATCCTCCCCATTACCCCATCCCACTCCCCAATCTGTTCTATTTCTCTCGTAATTTCTTTGTATCAATTACTCAAAAGCTTATCTTGCAAAAATTTGATGAAAACACACTAACCCAGCAACCACCTCCTCTGAATTTCCGGTGTTTATCTCATCACATCGATGACACCATCAATCTATGATCAAACGAGGTGTTGGAGAAATCGAAAAGGAGGTGAATTAGGAAGCTTACGGGCGTCGATCGTGGTTAACGACGAAGAGGAAGAGAGGAGAGGAAGGAGGCACCGGGAAGAGGGTCGGTGAGGAGAAGCTTGAGCTCTTCTGCAATCGGAGGTTGAGCCTCGCCGCTTGAGCCATTTCGAGTCAACTTTGCTTGCTTACCTCTTTACAGTCTCTGATTCTCTGCGATTTGGGAACGATGAAAACACACACCTTTGTCATTCAATCCAGAGCCACCATCACTCACTCACTCACTCTCTCGACTTCTCTCTCACCCTCTCCCTCTTTCAAGCACTCTTTTCTATTGGATTATAATCTGTCCAAAGATCCACTGCAGTCAGCAGCTGAGTTGTAGAGTAGAGGTACACCTTGAATTACTAGATAGTAAAGTGTGTGCGAGTTGAATTACTAGGCTGAGCTGGAGCTGGTGGAGCTGAGCTGAGAGCTCCGATCTTCGATGGAACTAATTACGAGTTCTGGAGCATCAAGATGCGGACCATACTCAGAGCGCATGATCTTTGGGAGTACGTTGACGTTGGCCTGCATGAAGAAGCAAGGAATGCTGGTGGTGAAGTGATTAATCATCCAACACGAGCAGACTACATCAAGGATGCACGAGCTTTGGGATTGATTCAAACTTATGTAGCTGATTCAATATTCTCTAAGATCTCAAACGAGGAGAGTGCCAAAACAACTTGAGATCTGTTGAAAAGAGAGTATAGAGGAGATCAGAAGGTAAGAGCCGTGAAGTTACAATCATTGAGACGTGACTTTGAATACATTCGGATGAAAGAAACTGAATCACTGTCTAACTATCTGTCTAGACTATACGAAATTATGAATCAAATGAGAACTTACGGTGAAGATGTCACTGAAAAAAGGCTAGCACATAAGGTACTGATCCGTTTAATTAAATAATATGATTCTATAGTGTCCATTATAGAAGATACCCGAGATATGGATACTATAAATGTTGAAAATGTGGTAGCATCCATTAGAGCTTTTGATCAAAGACTAGAAATGCATGATAGTAATGTGGATAAGGCATTTTCTAGTTTATCTATGCATGCTAAGGGACAATAGGGCAATGTACAAGGCAAATTCAAGAAGCAATTCAAAGGCAACAAGAACTGGAATTAGAAGTACAATTCTGAAAAGTCTAATTACAATCATAATGTAAGTACTGGTAAATCTGAAAGTAGTGGTGCTAAATGCAAGATCTGTGACAAGTTACATTATGGAGAATGATAGTTCAAGGGAAAACTAAGGGCTATAAGTGCAATAGATTTGGTCACATGGCCAAGGATTGTAATGGGAAGCAAAGTGCAAATGTAGCAAAGCAAGCAGATGAAGAAGGTACAATATTTTATGCATGTCACACTGCTACAACCAAATCAGACACTGATATTTGGTACTTAGACAATGGATGCAGTAATCATATGACCTCAAACGAGGCTTCATTGATTGATCTGGATAAAACTCTAAAGTCCAAGGTGAAAATGGGGATTGGTGAACTAGTGGAAGCTAGTGGTAAAGACACTTTGTTGATCAAAACACAAAATGGTGACATATTGATAAAAGAAGTTATGCTTGTGCCAGGATTGGATGAGAATTTACTCAGTGTAGGTCAAATGGTTGAGCATGGATACAATCTGGCATTTGAAGACATAATTGCTAAGATCTATGATCAGGGGTATGAAGTTGCATATGTTCCAATGACTAGGAATAGATGCTTCCCACTCTCATTCAATCAAGTTATTCCAGTAGCAAGAATTGCTACTGAGGAGGGATGTTCCTGGTTATGGCATAGAAGGTTTGGTCACTTGAATCATTCTAGCCTAGCTACTCTATACACAAAGGACATGGTTGTAGGGATACCAAAGTTATCTAAGAAAAGTGGAGTGTGTGAAGGCTGCATTGTTGGAAAGTAGCATGTGGAGAGTTTTGACAAGGACAAAGTCTGGAGAGCATCAAAATTACTTGAATTGATTCACTCAGATGTTTGTGGTCTTATGCAGACTGAGACAATGGGAGGGAACAAGTACTTCCTAATATTTATTGATGACTATTCTAGGATGTGTTGGGTCTACATCCTAAAGCACAAGTCTGGAGTGTTCAATACATTCAAGAAGTTCAAAGCAATGGTTGAACTACAGACTGAGAACAAGATCAAGATGTTAAGAAGTGACAGAGGTGGTGAGTTCACATCACAAGAATTTCTTAATTTCTGTGAAGAAATGGGAATAGAAAGGCAGTTTACTATGACATATTCACCACAGTAAAATGGAGTTGCAGAAAGGAAGAATAGAACAATTGTTGAAATGGCAAAGTCAATGCTACATGACAAGAAAATGCCATATCATTTTTGGGCTGAAGCTGTTAATACAGCAGTCTACCTTCTTAACAGATATCCTACAAAGGCTGTTCTAAAGAATACACCATTTTGAGGTGTACAGTGGGAGGAAACCAGGTGTGAAACACTTGAGAGTGTTTGGTTTTGTGTGTTATACTCATGTGCCCACCCAACTCAGACAGAAGCTGGATGAAACTGCTACAAAAGGTGTATTTGTAGGCTATGGGAGTTGTGAGAAAGGATATCGAGTCTACAATTTGGAAACCAAGAAGATTGTAATTTCTAGGACTGTGACTTTCAATGAGAAAACAATGTGGAGTTGGGAAGCAAATATAGAAGTCAGAGTTCAAATTCCAAGTGGAATTGACATTGAGATTGAAGATGAAGTTCCTATGGTTCAAGAACCAGATCTACAAGCACATGACTCACAATCAAGTCCTAGCAGTATCTCATCCTCAGGACCATCATCTGAATCTGAGAATACTCCAGTGAAAATGAGAAGTATAGGGGATCTATGCTAGATGTAATCTAATTATTGTTGAGCCTGAAAGCTTTGAAGAAGCAGTGAAAGACAATGCATGGAAGAGAGAAATGGAGAATGAGATTGAAATGATTGAGAAGAACTCAACCTGGAAGTTAGTTAACAGGCCATCTGATAAGCCAGTGATTAGAGTTAAATGGGTGTACAAAACCAAGCTGAACTTAGATGGATCTATTCTGAAACACAAGGCAAGACTTGTAGCTAAAGGCTATGCACAGAAGCCTGAGATTGATTTTATTGAAACATTTGCACCTGTTGTAAGGCTAGATACAATTAGAACCTTGATTGCACTAGCTGCACAGAAGAAATAGAGTTTATATCAGCTTGATGTCAAATCAGCATTCCTAAATGGTGTATTAGAAGAGGAAGTTTATGTGGATCAGTCAAATGATTTTGAAGTGCAAAGTGAAGAAGGGAAGGTGTACAAACTCAGAAAGGCCCTCTATGGATTGAAACAAGCTCCTAGAACATGGTATGGAGAAATAGACTCATATCTACTGTTCTGTGGATTCCAGAGAAGTCCTAGTGAGGCTACATTGTACATGAAGTCAAATCATGACAATGAAGTGCTTATAGTATATATCTATGTGGATGACATCATCTACACTGGAAATAGTGAATAAATGATTGCAAGTTTCAAGCAGGACATGATGGGAAAGTATGAGATGATAAACTTGGGTCTCCTACACCATTTCCTAGACATTGGAGTGATTCAAACCAGTAAATGTATCTTCATTCACCAGAAGAAATATGCACTGACTCTACTTGAGAAGTTTGGCCTAAAAGATTGTAAGCCAGTTAGCACCCCATTGGCAACCAATGACAAACTAAGGAAGGAGGATGGTTCAGAAGCTGCAGATGAGATGATCTACAGACAAATGGTAGGTAGCTTACTCTATTTGACTACTACTAGACCTGATATAATGTTTGATGCTAGTCTACTTGCTAGGTTTATGCACAACCCTACTAAGAAGCATTTTGGCAAAACCAAAAGAGTGCTGAGGTACATTCAGGGTACTGTTAACTATGGTATTGAGTATGAGAAGGGAATGCAAGCTACTCTAATTGGGTACTGTGACAGTGACTGGAGTGGAAGCTTGGAAGATATGAGGAGTACCTCTGGGTATGCATTTTCTCTTGGGAGTGGAGTGTTTTCATGGGCTTCAGTAAAATAGTACAGTGTAGCACTATCTACTGCAGAAGCAGAATATGTGAGTGCTTCTGAAGCAACAACACAAGCAAGATGGCTGAGGTTTGTACTAAAAGATTTCGGAGAAGAGAAAACTGAACCTACTCCAATATTGTGTGACAACACATCTGCTATAGCCATGTCAAAAACCCTGTTTTTCACCAGAAAACAAAGCAAATTCATAGACGCTTTCACTTCATCAGATAAGCAATTCAATTTAGTGAGGTGGATTTGTTCTACTGTAAGTCAGAGGAAAGAAAGGTTGATGTATTTACGAAGGCTCTACCTAAGGATACGTTTAATTACCTAAGAAGTTTGCTTGGAGTGAAACCAGTGAACAGCTTAGAAGGGACTGTTGGACTATAAGTTGTCCAAAGGTCCACTGCAGTCAGCAGTTGAGCTGGAGAGTGGAGGTACACCTAAGATTACTAAATAGTAAAGTGTGTGTGGGTAAGGACCCTTCCTGAATTTCCCCTCGAAACCCGGAAAGAGCCCTACTCCCGTCTGACAACCTACGGAATTTCCCAAATCACCCTTAAGTCCTTACAATTTAATTATGAGAACTCTACCAAAAGTTCGACAGAGTCTCCCCTTAGGGTCAAGTTAACAGTCTTCCACCTGTCAAATAAGAGATCAGATAGCACTCCAAATTCCAACAGACAACAACCAACCAACGATGAAATCGAAAATTTTACAGTAAGTTCAAAAGTGTTATCAGAGCATCTATGTAGGATAATAATTACATAATTAAATATCCTACTAGAGTGTAGGTAATAGCACATATGATATTCTAATGCCTCCACCTCTGAAAGTGCCCACGTCAACTCAACAGCCTGGAAGGGATTTAAAACACAAAAGTTGTGAGTGGACATAATCATTTAGAAATCGTTTTCCAAGGAAATCTTACCTTTTCCCCCTCCACGAGTAAAACCATGCATGCATAACATAAACATTTCTTTTTTTGAAATTATGATATAAAGATGATCTAAAACCACCGGAATTTCATCTTTCTTTAAAAACACTTGGTTGGACCCATGAAAATATGTATAATCAAAAACACACCGCGATCCACAATTTGGTTTGAAAATCCTCCTCAAAGGAGTTTAAAATCATGTAAATTGACCTGGACACAAAATATATCAACACATAACCCACTGTTACCGAAATACCCTCCACACACCCGATATACCTCGAGTTGTGTAGAAACATGTGCTACGCATAGATAGCCTCAACGACCCGACGGAGAAAAATCCCTCGACACCAGTGTCGGAGAACCCTCAACGAACGAGTGGAGTAAAACCCCTCAACGCTAGTCGAAGAAACCTTGACCATCGGGGACAAAAATTCATTAAAAACCAAAATTCGTGTTTTGAAATCCTTGTTTCTTGGCCTAAGCCAAAGTCATTGAAAAATCATTTATGGCCAAATCCAGTAAATCAAAAACACAGGTCTAAACCCAAAATCATGGACTCAATAATTACCACGTCAAGACGACATAAAAACTGAGTCCAAAAACCAGGCCTTTTCTCCAAAACATATTTTCACTGAAATATGGAAAACATGTGTCCAGTAATAATTTCTAAATTCCGGAAATTTACAAAACAATACATAATAAACAATTATATCAAAATACCTTCATGCATGCATTGTACTTTACAAAATCAAAGTCCACTCACCACACGTCCAAGCAAGCTCAATCCCGAGTCGTACGCTCCTCCGAAGTTCCTAGAGCAGTATCGCCTATCAATATTAACAATCGAGATTATCGCCGTGCACCGCCGTCCGCCGTCGCCGGAAAACCCCATTTTCGGCCGACCTTGAGTTTTTCTTAACTTCTTCAAATCTCAAATTTTAAGTCTAAATCTATCTACTTGAACCCAGGAATTCAAAAATGACCTTACAATACTAAACCCGTACATGTGCTGGCCGAAAAATCGATCCGAACTTCTGATTTTTCTTTTCCTCGGTCTGGCATCTCTCGCGGTCACCTCCTTTAATGGTTGGTATGTCCATGATCGTGGGAACGAGGAGATTTCGATTAGTGGAACTAGAATGGGTGACTTGGCCTTGAATCAAAGTTCAAAATTATGGGTTTTGAGTTTTTGGGTCGCATGGGTTCGGGGTAGTCCAGAGGGAGTGTGTGAAAATGATAAAGATCAGATCAAATTGGGGGTTAAAAATATCTAACCCTGCCAAATTACCAAAATGCCCCTGAAATTCTAGACCCGCATCTTTCGCACACAAACTCCATTTTCCGCTTGTCGCCTGTCTACGAACTCGTGAGTTGGAGACCTACGCAACGGTACCTAAAACACAGCCTAAAGTGTCTCGAAATAAAAATTGACTTTCACGCCACTTAGCAACCAAGGGTAAATTCGTCTTTTTTCTAAATAATTTATGAAAATTCAATAAGTACATTTCCAGGTTGTTACAATTCACTTCAAACCCCCCCCCCCCCCCCCCCCCCCCCCCCCCCCCCCCCCCCCCCCCCCCCCCCCCTTAAAGAAATTTCGTCCTCGAAATTCATATCTGTCACTGGAACAAATGTTGATGCTATGCCCGCATAAGTGCCTCGGTTTCCCACGTGGCCTCCTCCACGTTATGATTCCTCCACAACACTTTAACCAAAAGAATAGTCTTTCTGCACAATACTTTTTCCTTCCAATCTAGAATTTGCATTGGTTGCTCCTCAAAATTCAAATCATCTCTTAGCTCAATTGGTTGCTCTTCCAATACATGAGACTCATCATATAGGTACTTCCGGAGCATGGATACATGGAAAGCATTATGAACCCTTGACAATTCGAGGGTAAAGCAAGTCTGTACGCCACTGGCCCTATCCTCTCAACAATCTCATATGGCCCAATGTAGTGAGGACTCAGTTTTCCTCGCCTACCAAAACGTACCACTCCTTTCCAGGGGGATAATTTCAAGAACACCCAATCTCCGACCTCAAATTCAAGGTCTCTAGTCCGTTGGTCTGCATAGCTTTTCTGACGATCCTAGGTTGCCTTCAACCTTTCTCTGTTGATTCTAATATTTTCCTCAGTCATATCCATTATCTCTGGTGTCAACAGTCTCCTTTCACCTACCTTATTCCAGCATATCGGTGTCCTGCACTGTCTGCCATATAGTGCCTCGAAAGGAGACATTCCAATACTCGACTGATAGCTATTGTTATATGCAAATTCCATCAAAGATAGGTGTGAATTCCAGTTTCCTTTAAACTATAGTACACAAGCTCTCATCATATCCTCCAAAATATGAACTGTCCTCTCAGACTGACCATCAGTCTGAGGATGAAAAGCAGTACTGAAATGCAATGTGGTTGCAAAGGCTTTCTGCAAACTCCGCCAAAACCTAGAGGTAAACCTAGGATCCCTGTCGGACACAATCAACTTTGGAGTCCCATGCAACCGTATGATCTCATCCACAAACAATTTGGCGTACTGGCCCATCCGGTAATCTTCCAGTACTAGCAAAAAATGTGCGGACTTCGTGAGTCCATCAACAATTACCCAGATTCCATCATGTCCTTTTTGAGTCCTTGGAAGTTTATACACAAAATCCATCGTAATGTGATCCCACTTCTATTCCAGAATAGGTAATGGTTGTAGTGCCCCGTATGGTTTCTGCCTCTCTGCTTTTACTTGCTGACACTTCAAGAATCTAGTCACAAACTCTACTATTTCCCTTTTCATCCCAATCCACCAATAGTGTTCCTTTAGAGTACGATACATCTTGGTACCTTCTGGATGCATAACATAGGCAGAACTATGAGCCGCCTCAAGAATTTCTCTTTTCAACTCTAGCTCATTTGGTACGCATAACCGGCCATCCTTAACCAAGGCTCCATAATCCGTAATCGTATAATCCTGCCTGTTCCCAGCCTCCAACTCCATCCTAATAACACAAAAAGTAGGATCCTGGAGTTGAGCCTCAATAATCCGGTCAATCAAGACAGGCCTCACATGGAAGCTAGCCAACAAAGCCCCCTAGCTATCCATGTTAAGTATAATTCCCGCTCTACGGAATTTCACCAGCAACGGTTGGTAAACCGTATGCAAATGGGCCAAGGAACCCATGGACTTCGTGCTCAAGGCATCCGCCACAACATTGGCTTTTCCTTGGTGATACTTTATGGTCCAATCATAATCTTTTATCAGCTCAATCCACCTTCTCTGCCTCAAATTCAGATCTTTCTAGGTGAAGAAGTATTTTAAACTTTGACGGTTAGTAAAGATTCGACACGTCTCCCCATACAATATAATGTCTCATGATCTTCAGTGCATGCACCACCGCAACTAACTCCAAATCATGTGTGGGGTAATTCAACTCATGGGGTTTAAGTTACGTGGAAGCATAAGCTATCACCTTCCCATGTTGCATCAGCACGAAGCCTATACCCCGCAATGATGCATCATTATACACCTCGAATCCCCCGTTACCATCTGGAAGGGTTAATACTAGGGCAGAAGTTAACCTCTTTTTTAGCTCTTGAAAGCTCTGTTCACACCCATCATCCCAGTCAAACTTGACTCATTTCCTAGTCAACCGAGTTAACGGGGCATCTATCATAGAAAATCCTTCTACGAATCGCCGATAATATCCCGCTAAACCAAGAAAACTTCTCACCTCTATCACTGTCCTCGGTTGCTCCCAGTTTGCCACTGCCTCAACTTTTTGGGGATCCATGTTGATATCCTCAGTAGAGATCACATGCCCTAAGAATCCCCCATTGGTCAACCAAAACTGACATTTACTGAACTTAGCGAACAACTGTTTTTTCCTTAGCATATTCATCACCAACCTCAAGTGCTTCTTATGTGCCTTAGCATTCCTCGAATACACCAAGATATCATCGATGAACACAATCACAAACCGATCCAAATACCTTCGGAACACCCTGTTCATCAAATCCATAAATGAAGTCGGTGCATTAGTCAACCCGAAGGGCATCACCAAGAACTCATAGTGGCCATAGCGTGTCCTGAAAGTTGTTTTAGGAACATCCCCTTCCCTGATCCTCAACTAATGGTACCCGGATCGAAGGTCAAATTTTGAGAAATACCTTGCCCCTTTGAACTGATCAAACAAATCCTCAATTCTTGGCAAAGGATACTTATTTCTCACCGTAACTCTGTTTAGCTGTCGGTAGTCGATACATAACCTCAGACCACCATCTTTCTTCGTTACAAATAACACCGGCGCACCCCAAGGTGATACACTTGGTCGAATAAATCCCATATCCACCAAGTCCTGCAATTGAGTCTTCAACTCTCTTAATTCGGCTGGTGTCATTCTATAGGTGCCTGCGATTAGATTGGGTACCCGGAAGAAGCTCTATGGTGAACTCAATCTCCCGGTGCGGTGGCAATCCTGGAAGATCATCTAGAAAAACATCGAAAAACTCACTCAACACAGGAATATCCTCTACTCTCACTGGAGTATCCCGAGAATCAAACACGTAAGCCAAATAGCCCTCACAACCTTTCCTCAACAATTGCTCAACAGTCAAAGCCAATATTACTCCTGAGAGAAGGACCCTACGATATCCCCGAAACATAAGTTTTGGTAAACCTGGACTCCGGAAAACTACCCTCTTGTCATAACAATCTATGGAGGCATGGTGCATGGTTAACCAATACATCCCCAGAATCACATCAAAATCATAAATATCTAAGGGGATTAAATCTGCCTCAAGCCCATGACCTTCAACTATCACCGAATAACTGTGAATAACATGGTTCGCCACTAACATATCCCTGGTAGGAGTACTAATACGCATGTCCCAACCAAACGGGGACAATTCTATATCAACAAACAGTGTGAAACCCCGAGAAATAAAATAAGGTCACCCCGGGATCTATCAAAACACGAGCATCACGATTAAAAATAGATAACGTACCAGTGACTACATCTGGTGCTGCTCGAGCCTCCTATTGAGTCATCGCAAAAACTCGAGCATATGTACCCGAAGATCGACCACGACCCCCATATCTCCCTTTGGCCCTGCTGACCCTACTGGCCCTATTGGCCCCACTGGCCCTACTGGATTAGGTCTGGCTCCTTGTTGTAGTACCAGACGTCTGCACTGCCTTCTGACTCGATTCAGTAGGATCACAACCCAAGGAACTACTGCCCGAACGACGATCGGGACAATCTATCTTGAAATGACCAGTCTCCCTACAGAAGAAGCAACCGGTATCACCAGATCTACCACTCTGTCTTCCGGTCGATTGTACTGATGCACCGCTAGACTGAGCAGATGACTGCCGTCCATTCTCAGCTTCGCCACTGCCCGACCCGGATCTCGCACTCCCAGAAGATCCAGAACTGTAACCGCCTCTCTTGGATGGTCCTTGACTAGAGGCTCTGAAATTCCAGCGACCCCGGCGTCACCTGGAACCACTGAATTGTTGCTGAACTGGCAAACTCAACTCTACCCTAGCTGCAGCATCAGACAAGTCCCTCAAAGAAGTATGAGCCACCGCCGTTACTGCTGATCGAATCTCACCTCTAAGCCCATACTCGAATCTGCGGCACTTATCCTTCTATGTTGCCACCAGAACCGGTACAAAGCGTGTCAACTCAAGAAATTTCTGCTCATATTGGGCCACTGTCATCTCTCTCTGCTGTAGCTGCAAGAACTCAGCCTCCCTGGCATCCCGGTACGAGCGAGGGTAAAATTGTTAAAGGAAACGCTCCCGGAAAGTTTCCCAGGTAAATGCATGGACATCCCAGCCTGACAGCTCCAAAGCATGCCACCAATGGTACGCATGACCACCTAGAAGGAATGTGGCTAACCACACCCTGTCCTCCAAAGGGCACCACATAACCGAGAACAGTCGTTCCAAACGAGTAATCCACTCATCTGCATCATATGGGCCAGACTCGCCCGTAAATACGGTCGTCCCCATTCTCTGGGCTCTCTCGATGTCTGAAACTTCAGTAGCAGCCCTACCCTGAAGTACTGAAGTCAAAGCCCGACCCAATTGCTCCAGGGTCTGCCTCAAATCAGGCTCTACTACGGGTTCATGTGTGTCCCCACCATTTCCAGACCGCTGACGCGGCTCGCATCTCGGAGGCATTACGCAGAAAAGAACTATAAATCGTCAATACCATAATCAGTTGTATACTAGGTGTACGGTCTACATGAATTTAAACCTAGTGCTCAGATAGAAAATGTAAGGACCCTTCCCGAATTTCCCCTCGAAACTCGGGAAGAACCCTACTTCCGTCTGACAACCTACGGAATTTCCCAAATCACCCTTAAGTCCTTACAATTTAATTATGAGAACTCTGCCAAAAGTTCAGTAGAGTCTCCCCTTAGGGACTGGTTAACCATCTTCCACCTGTCAGACAAGAGATCAAATAACACTCTAAATTCCAACAGACAACAACCATCCAACGATGAAATCGAAAATTTTACAGTAAGTCTAAAAGTGTTATCAGAGCATCTAGGTAGGATAATAATTACATAATTAAATATCCTACTCGAGTGTAGGTAATAGCGCAGCTGATATTCTAATGCCTTCGCCTATGAAAGTGTCCACATCAACTCAACAGCCTGGAGGGGATTTAAAACACAAAAGTTGTGAGTGGATAAAAATAATCATTTAGAAATCGTTTTCCTAGGAAATCTTACATTTTCCCCCTCCATGAACCATGCATGCATAACATAAACAATTCTTTTTAGGCAATTATTATATAAAGATGATCTGAAAACCACCGGAATTTCATCTTTCTTTAAAAACACTTGCTTGGAACAACGAAAATCTGTATAATGAAAAACACACCGTGGTCCACAATTTGGTTTGAAAATCCTTCTCAAAGGAGTTTAAAATCATGTAAATTGACCTGTACACAAAATATATCAACACATAACCCATTGTTCCCGAAATATCCTCCACACACCCGATATACCTCGAGTTGTGCAGAAACCAGTGCTACGCATAGATAGCCTCAACGACCCGACGGAGAAAAATCCCTCGACCCCAGCATCGGAGAACCCTCAACGAACTAGTGGAGCAAAACCCCTCAATTCCAGTCGAAGAAACCTTGACCATCGGGGACAAAAATTCAGTGAAAACCAAAATACGTGTTTTGAAATCCTTGTTTCTTGGCCTAAGCCAAAGTCATTAAAAATCATTTATGGTCCAATCCAGTAAATCACAAATACAGGTCTAAAACCAAAATCACGGACTCAATAATTACCACGTCAAGACGACATAAAAATCGAGTCCAAAAACCAGGTCATTTCCCCAAAACATAGTTTCACTGAAATATGGAAAACCTGTGTCCAGTAATAATTTCTAAATTCTGGAAATTTACGAAACAATACGTAATAAACAATTATATCAAAATACCTTTATGCATGCATTATACTTTACAAAACTAAAGTCCACTCACCACACGTCCAAGCAAGCTCAATCACGAGTCGTACGCTCCTCCTAAGTTCCTGGAGCAGTGTCGTCTGTCAATATTAACAATCAGGATTACC